>CM055750.1:1337495-1407495 GCA_029465975.1 Dallia pectoralis | reverse complement strand
ACAACAGAGACATTACCAAGATCTAGAAGTCCCTCCAAAATGTATGAAACGACCAGAAGGCCTATAACGACATTAAAGGAGCTGCAGGATTTTCTGACAAGTACTGACTGTGTGGACATATGACTAAAATCTACCATATTCTTCATATAGGCTATGGGGTAGGGTGGCAAGACGGAAGCCTTTTCTTACGAAGAAAAACATCCAAGCTGAAGTTTGTAAAAACAAACATTAAGTCTTCCAAAAACAAGTGGGAAAATGTCTTATGGTCTGATGAAACCAAGATTAAACTTTTTGGCCATAACGTTTGGCAATCGGAAAAACAGTACTGTACATTACTCAAAGAACACCATACCAGTGAAGCATGGTGGTGGCAGCATCATGCTTTGGGGCTGCTTATCTTCCGCTCGAACCAGGGCCTTAGTTAGGGTGGAGGGAATTATGAATTGTTCCAAATACCAGGCTTCCATTAGGAAGCTGAGAGAGGGAGAAACGGAGAGGAAGGAACCGAGAGGGAGGAACCGAGAGGGAGGAACCGAGAGGGAGGAACCGAGAGGGAGGAACCGAGAGGGAGAAACAGAGAGAGAAACAGCGTGACAAAATAAAATACTTTTTGACATTATCAAACAACTACAAACATAATCTTATAATAAATTGTACTTATGTATCCCTCTGCCGTCACACCTTCTCTGTGTGGACTGTATTTGCTTACAGTGAACTGCTCTGCCACTCGTTGGGTAACCATCCATCACATTGTATTACCTCACATCAGGTGAGGCTGGTTTAACAATACAACACGTATTGGTCGTTCTTCGCACCAACAAAACAATTGCAGGCTGAACATGTCATCTATTTTTCCATACTAACAAGTATTTTCTCTGCTGCATCGCAACCACTTCCCCATCTGCATCGCGTCATCAAGTGGGTTATAGATCAGTATCTGCCTCTGTGAACGCGGGCTATTTTTAGGTCCGTACCAGGCTAATGTTGCCCGAGAGTGGGCAGTAGTGTGACGAAAGTCTGGACAATGTTTTGGTAGCATGAGTTGCCCACTCCTTAGTCATTTATTGTAGCCCGTGTTTGGCATGACGGCGACCAAACCGAAATTGGCGTGATTACACGGGTTTACGAGCAGGCTATTATTTGACATCTACTGTAGCAGCATTTCATGGAAATACAGTGTATCTTAATACTACACAGCTGAGGTAACCTTACGCTCCTTTATCATTGCCACAATGCCACATTGACATCAACCCAAGCAGAGGTGGAGAGGTTTTAATGCCTCGGGTGGTTTTTCTTCATCCGGGAAGAATCTGTTCCAATATTCTCTGAGCCAATAGAAACTGAGATTTAGACGTGTCCAATCATAACATGCTTACTATACGAACAGCTGAAACAATGTGTGTTACAGTGAACCCAGAAATAAATAAAGATTTATCAACTCATGGTGTAGCATCCAATATTTTCTTGCTCAGTTATGTTAACGAGCTGTACAATAAAAAAAGCAACTTTTAGATATTTTCAATTTATCGATGCACTAGAAATGTCTTCAATTGAATTACATTTTGTTTATCCTCTCCAGGGTCGTTAGGGAACCCACAGTCAGCGTAAATGTGAGGTGGACACAGTGCTCAGTTGACTCAGCAGGCAGTGGCTATTAACAGGATATTATTTTGTGTTCTGCTGCAGTCTCCAGCTTTGTTCGACTTCCTTCACAGTGTTTCACAGAGAGTATTTACTGTCGTACAGTACAGCTTTAGAAAAGGATTGCACACACGACTTTGGATGTGATATGTTGGCTACAGTTCTGTGTAATGGAATGTAGGAGTTTTCTGGCAATGCATTTCCTCATTCACAGGGCGGCAGCTGAAGCAGAGAAACGTGGGTATATTTCAAGAGGCCAATGGCTTAACAGGGCCCACTGATCCTAATAAAGGTTGTTGAATAGTAATGGGGCCCAGGAATATATTTTCTTGTGGGGCCCCACGGTCCCTGGCGACAGCCCTGCTCATTCACTACTAAAGAAGCACTGCTATAGAATCTGCTAAGCTGCTGGCATTTCTGTTGTAGGATAAAACGTGGATAAAGTTCTGCTGACATTCACTGTGATGTTTAAAAGCTTGATGCAACCCCTGAAATAAAAAAGTGGTCCAAAAATCCCTGATTTGCAGGTTGATGGTTTTCCACTAAGTGCCAATGCTGCTCTCCGGTGGTTGTAAGTGGTACTGCACTATTATGGGTGAATCGTAGAATTTATTGTATTTTTATTTAACCAAATGAGAAGACAAATTCTCATTTGCAACCGCGATCTGGGGGAGAAGCTGGGGATTGAACCCAGGACATCATACATACAAAGCATGCACTCTACCGCTGAGATACACCAACATGCACTCTATCACTGAGCTACACCAACATGCACTCTACCACTGAGTTGCACCAACATGCACTCTACCACTGAGCTACACCAACATGCACTCTACCACTGAGTTACACCAACATGCACTCTACCACTGAGCTACACCAACATGCACTCTACCACTGAGATACACCAACATGCACTCTACCACTGAGCTACACCAACATGCACTCTACCACTGAGCTACACCAACATGCACTCTACCACTGAGCTACACCAACATGTACTCTACCACTGAGCTACACCAACATGCACTCTACCACTGAGATACACCAACATGCACTCTACCACTGAGCTACACCAACATGCACTCTACCACTGAGCTACACCAACATGCACTCTACCACTGAGATACACCAACATGCACTCTACCACTGAGCTACACCAACATGCACTCTACCACTGAGCTACACCAACATGCACTCTACCACTGAGCTACACCAACATGCACTCTACCACTGAGCTACACCAACATGCACTCTACCACTGAGCTACACCAACATGCACTCTACCACTGAGATACACCAACATGCACTCTACCACTGAGCTACACCAACATGCACTCTACCACTGAGATACACCAACTGCTCCTTTGCATTTACTACTAGACTTTCAAGACTATATAATGTTTATGTGACATCAGTAGGGTTTTCCAACATCAGAAGTCATTCAAAACCAACCGCCTCTCAATATTGTTCTCATCTTATCCACATTTCATGTCCATCTGTTTTGAAAGTTGGAGAGACTCATTGTGATCTGATTGGTGCATGATAAAACCAGATAAAATCACAGCTATTGATTATGTACACATGTGATATTCACGTGAGAGCCCAATATCAACCTTTTATCTAAGCTACTTTATTCAAGCTTTAGAACATGATACACATAATAAGAATGACGTTTGCAGTAAATCACTGACAAGCATAGAATTGCAATAACTTATGCTGGTATTATAGAAATACATGTAGCTGTAAATAAATAATACATTACTCCAATAGAATGGTTACAAATCACAATGTGACAAAAACAACTAAACAAAAAAACATCCTAGTTTTAGTTATGAGGCTACCACTAGGAAACAAGTATGAAATAATTACAGAGAAGATGTTAATGAATTGAGACTAACAACTAAACTGATAGATGTAGACCTAAATGGTGAAATGTTTTGTTTCTGTTCAACTTCTCTACTTATCCGATATGCTACTGACCTATTGGGTAGCTGTATAGTGGCTTCACGTATATATTGGCGTTTCCGATGTCAGAATATTTCACCAGGAATTGATATTGAACACTGATATATGGATTATGGAAAGTAAACTACGACCAATTGACAACACGAGAGATATATAGACATATGTTTCTAGTTTTAAAATGGTAGATATGTTTCCGAATCCTAAAATAATGTTTTACAAATTACTAGAAGTTAAACGAATCTGCTCGCTGTTGGCGGTGAGTCAAAAGCTAAATGACACAAAAAGATATCAAGGATCCCAGCAGCCCTTGTTTCTGTCCCTTTATAGTCCTGAATACATGAAACGTGACAATCAACAACACATCACTGGTCAAATCACTCCTCAGCCTCAATGCAAACTAACATAAAGCTACGGACACATTCCTGTCTACGTGCTTCAGCAACACATTCCTGTCTACGTGCTTCAGCAACACATTCCTGTCTACGTGCTTCAGCAACACATTCCTGTCTACGTGCTTCAGCAACACATTCCTGTCTACGTGCTTCAGCAACACATTCCTGTCTACGTGCTTCAGCAACACATTCCTGTCTACGTGCTTCAGCAACACATTCCTTGTTGTACAGTAGCCAACAAATGAAACAGTAGCCAACAAAATGCACAGCTGAAACATTGTATTTAAATACATCTGTTGGGTGTATATACTTCTTGGAATAGATGCCACCATTTTCTTCATGTTGTAGATAAAAGGGTTTTTGTGGTTTGAGTCATGTCTGTTCATGTATCTCTGTTGGTGGAGATGACAAGTCAAATGAGGGGTAGCTCCAGCCAATAGGGCCTCACAGCTGTTCAGTTAAAATGTCTGCTTCTTTATCCATGTCTTTCAGGGCTTGAAGAAGGCCAGCAGGGGTGAAGACATTAGCTGATCCTGCAGTTCACACACACAAACACACAAAGTGAGAGAGAAAGACAGATATATATACATGTATACAGTGTGTAGACTTCGGATTGTAAAAAACATAAAAAGGTGTGTTTCCTCTGCACAGCCTAGGTGAACAGAAACAGACACACCAAGTAGTCTAACGCCAGAACACAAAGACTAGAGGAGAGAACACAGAACCTTGAGGAGATACAAGGATCACAAACAGAGCCTCCGAATGAACTGTGGTCATGTGTGGAACTATGACAAAAGGACCGATGGAGATGGAAGACGGGGCGACACTTAACTCACGTCACAACAACCATGTTTACTTCTCTGTGGGTTTCCTCAATCTGCAGGCGTGGACTCCGGTTCTTCTGGGGCAGCGTTGGGGTCCAGGAAGTCTGGGTGCTTCAGCTCCTTCAGGTAACTAGTGGGAGTGAGTGTGTGTGTGGAGCCTAACGAGTGAGAAAGGCGACAAGCTCATTTTCAGATTTCAACCTGAGCTGGTTATTTTTATGTGCCAGTTGCCACGTTAGAAAATAGCGTGTGAACACACTCAAATAGCATGTGAACACCAACCTACCAATAATGGCCTCCCATTTGCCGTTCGCCTGGGTGACCTCGTAGACACAACGCATCTCGCTGAAGGTCATTCCTCCGATGATGAAGACTATGACCCGGGGGCCGGTCTTCATCTCTGTGGGTCCCTTGTTCTTATGCCAGTTCCCGTACCTGGCGCTGAAACGAGAAACACGTCAGCCCGATCATAACGATGGAAGCATGGAAATGGGTCGAACAGATAGCGATCATTTCACTGGTGTACATGTGAACAAACTCTAAAAGGCCAACATATATTTCACCAAGTATCACATAATTAATCTGAATATGGAGGCCGGTCATGTGATTCTATTACTGAGGTTCCCTCGTCCAATAGGAGCTGAACGGAAAAGGCCCAGTATGTAGTCAGGTGTGACCGCGCACCTCGACGGAGCAGAAGCACGGGTGGAGACGGTGCGTTGGGAGATGTAGGGGTAGTGCTTCAAATCCAGTTTGTCCTCAATGGCGTCCTGGCGAGAAAACGTTACGTGGTCAGTTATCAGTGGTGTAGTGGTGCGTATACGCAGGTATACGGCGTATACCCACCTCTGAGGAGAGGGATTTACAGTATACCCACCTCCAAAAAGATGACTGACCGTATAGCCCTACCCAACTCTAATCAGACTCAGTAGCCATCAATCTACAGGGCTTGAATTTCGGTGCGGGATTGCGCATAATTTAAACCATTCCCGCAAGGTTAGGTTTTATAGTGCGAGAAATTCCCGCACAAATATATCTGCTTCATCTCAGACTGAGGTAAAGTTGGTTGGATATTCGAAATTGGATATTCAACGAATAGTCGGAGGCAGAGATCAGGTCCGGTTTTCCCGCAAGCAGACACACTACACCCGGGTGATCGGCGGACAGAAACCTCCATCTGCTTATAGTTAGGGACCGTCAATAAAGTACAAGTCTCAACGTTATTAATTCAATAGCTGTTTAACCAGTTGGCCTTGAAACTTCAAATCAGATTGTTTTATAGAGTACACCCACATTTTGCACAGCTTTGTTTGTTTAAGGAAATGGTGTAAGAGACGTTTAATAAACATAAAAAATCTATCACTTGAAAACCTCAATTTACTTTCATATTGGAAGTGCTCTCGTTTGTGTCCATGGCGTGCTGACCAAGGCGCGTGATTGAGATCTCTAAATTCACAGTATACCCACCTAACCAGACACCACTACAGCACTGTCAGTTATATATTTACATCTGACATAAAGTATTTGATAATAGACTACATGCCACTGGACTCACCTGCATGACGTCTTTAATCATCTGATAATAGACTACAGGCCACTGGACTGACCTCCATGAGGTCTTTAATCATCTGATAATAGACTACAGGCCACTGGACTGACCTCCATGAGGTCTTTAATCATCTGATAATAGACTACAGGCCACTGGACTGACCTCCATGAGGTCTTTAATCATCTGATAATAGACTACAGGCCACTAGACTGACCTCCATGAGGTCTTTAATCATCTGATAATAGACTACAGGCCACTGGACTCACCTGCATGAGGTCTTTAATCATCTGATAATAGACTACAGGCCACTGGACTCACCTGCATGAGGTCTTTAATCATCTGATAATAGACTACAGGCCACTAGACTCACCTCCATGAGGTCTTTAATCATCTGATAATAGACTACAGGCCACTGGACTCACCTGCATGAGGTCTTTAATCATCTGATAATAGACTACAGGCCACTGGACTCACCTCCATGAGGTCTTTAATCATCTGATAATAGACTACAGGCCACTAGACTCACCTCCATGAGGTCTTTAATCATCTGATAATAGACTACAGGACACTAGACTCACCTCCATGAGGTCTTTAATCATCTAACACAGAGTATCTGATAATAGACTACAGGACACTAGACTGACCTCCATGAGGTCTTTAATCATCTGATAATAGACTACAGGCCACTGGACTCACCTGCATGAGGTCTTTAATCATCTGATAATAGACTACAGGCCACTGGACTGACCTCCATGAGGTCTTTAATCATCTGATAATAGACTACAGGCCACTGGACTGACCTCCATGAGGTCTTTAATCATCTGATAATAGACTACAGGCCACTAGACTCACCTCCATGAGGTCTTTAATCATCTAACACAGAGTATCTGATAATAGACTACAGGACACTAGACTGACCTCCATGAGGTCTTTAATCATCTGATAATAGACTACAGGCCACTGGACTCACCTGCATGAGGTCTTTAATCATCTGATAATAGACTACAGGCCACTGGACTGACCTCCATGAGGTCTTTAATCATCTGATAATAGACTACAGGCCACTGGACTGACCTCCATGAGGTCTTTAATCATCTGATAATAGACTACAGGCCACTAGACTGACCTCCATGAGGTCTTTAATCATCTGATAATAGACTACAGGCCACTGGACTCACCTCCATGAGGTCTTTAATCAGAGGTGTCCATCTAGAGAGCTGGTAGGTCTGTTCACTCACTCGTTCCTTACGGTCAGGTTTCTTCACTTTACGTGTCAGGTTCCCCTAGAAGGTAACAGGAAGTGAATGTAACTCGCTCCACATAAGGACTTAAAAGTAAATTAAATGTAAATGTGTCCCTTTAAAACTTGTTAACATGTAACCACAGAGAGATATCATTATATTATTATTATTATCATATTTGTGGCGTTCCATGTACATCTGAAAGTGTTTCTACGTCATCGTGTAAAAGAGTTGTGTGGTCACATGCTAGCAAATAGCTTTGCAACAGAAAAACTAAAGGAAGCATTTCTTCTTCTATGGTGGTCCGTTTTCTTACCTCTGTGATGATGGGCACCCCCATATGGGCCATGTTTGAAATGATGTCACTGTCCTCAGGTGGAATGTTAGCATGCTGGAGGAGTTTACATAGGTTCTCCTCGGAAACACCTGACACACACATGCAAAGACACAGACACACACATGCAAAGACACAGACACACACATGCAAAGACACAGACACACACATGCAAAGACACAGACACACACATGCAAAGACACAGACACACACATGCAAAGACACAGACACACACATGCAAAGACACAGACACACACATGCAAAGACACAGACACACACATGCAAAGACACAGACACACACATGCAAAGACACAGACACACACATCCAAAGACACAGACACACACATGCAAAGATACAGACACACACATGCAAAGACACAGACACACACATGCAAAGACACAGACACACACATGCAAAGACACGGACACACGGAAAACACACATGCCACAAAAACACGTGAAAATGCCGTGCTCGAACTTGCTAAAAACACATTCCCAAGCTCACAAATGACCCACGCGGATATTACCATGGTAACAGATGACATGGTATTGTATCCACAAGGATATCACCGTGGTAACAGATGACATGGTATTGTATCCACAAGGATATCACCATGGTAACAGATGACAGGGAATTGTATCCACAGGGATATCACCGTGGTAACAGATGACAGGGCATTGTATCCACAGGGATATCACCGTGGTAACAGATGACAGGGAATTGTATCCACAGGGATATCACCGTGGTAACAGATGACAGGGAATTGTATCCACAGGGATATCACCGTGGTAACAGATGACATGGTATTGTATCCACAGGGATATCACCGTGGTTACAGATGACAGGGCATTGTATCCACAGGGATATCACCGTGGTAACAGATGACAGGGCATTGTATCCACAGGGATATCACCGTGGTAACAGATGACATGGTATTGTATCCACAGGGATATCACCGTGGTAACAGATGACAGGGCATTGTATCCACAGGGATATCACCGTGGTAACAGATGACAGGGAATTGTATCCACAGGGATATCACCGTGGTAA
Source organism: Dallia pectoralis (assembly GCA_029465975.1). Taxonomy (NCBI): domain Eukaryota; kingdom Metazoa; phylum Chordata; class Actinopteri; order Esociformes; family Umbridae; genus Dallia; species Dallia pectoralis. The sequence continues at coordinate 1,398,498 of CM055750.1, read as the reverse complement.
CAGATGACAGGGCATTGTATCCACAGGGATATCACCGTGGTAACAGATGACAGGGCATTGTATCCACAGGGATATCACCGTGGTTACAGATGACAGGGCATTGTATCCACAGGGATATCACCGTGGTTACAGATGACAGGGCATTGTATCCACAGGGATATCACCGTGGTTACAGATGACAGGGTATTGTATCCACAGGGATATCACCGTGGTAACAGATGACAGGGCATTGTATCCACAGGGATATCACCGTGGTTACAGATGACAGGGCATTGACATTTCTCACCGTTCTTCATAAAGATGTACAGCAGGATGATCCGGATCTTGTCGAACACGGTGATGTCTTTATCCAGGAGGACGGGAACGATGGCCCTCATGGGGTCCTTAATCTTCTCCCCCTCAGCGTCTGTGCCCATCGCCAGATCCTGGGGTGGAGAGAGACGGGTACGAGGCGCTGTGGTTAACGGAGGTACCCCGTGGTCAATGTAGCCATCGTATTAGCCTGAGTGCCAACATGTTTTTGCCACCTACTCCCCCAGAAGTACCAACGCATGGCAAACATTTGATCCAAATGTACTCGTTGTCCGGGTGAACTCTTGTTACCTGCTCGACGCGACACAGCTTGTCCACTGTGCCCTGGTAACGGTTCATGCAGTCTTCTGCCAGGTGCAGGTGGGTGGAGTACTGAAACAAATGACAGGTGCAGGTGGGTGGAGTACTGAAACAAATGACAGGTGCAGGTGGGTGGAGTACTGAAACAAATGACAGGTGCAGGTGGGTGGAGTACTGAAACAAATGACAGGTGCAGGTGGGTGGAGTACTGAAACAAATGACAGGTGGGTGGAGTACTGAAACAAATGACAGGTGCAGGTGGGTGGAGTACTGAAACAAATGACAGGTGCAGGTGGGTGGAGTACTGAAACAAATGACAGGTGGGTGGAGTACTGAAACAAATGACAGGTGCAGGTGGGTGGAGTACTGAAACAAATGACAGGTGCAGGTGGGTGGAGTACTGAAACAAATGACAGGTGGTTTTCTGTCAGATGGCATGGTGTCACATGGCATGGTGGTTGTATACAGGCAAAGCGTCCATTAAATATGAAACATCTAATTGGGCCTACCTTGCTCAGCTCTTTCTGATACTGGGGCATCTTCTTCAGCATCTGAGACAAGTCTTTCATTGTGGTCTGTAAACCCCAAAACACTAATCACTGCAGACCACACAACAGCCAGCACTAAACAACAGACCGGTCTTAGTTTAAGAACACTAGCCGGACTAATGCTGACTGAACAAGGGGAGACAAGTCTACCTTCTCTCCTGTGTTCATCTTTTTGGTTGCTGAGAAGTCTTTGAGGGAGCGAGTCACAGCTCTGTTTAGATGTGTGACAAGAACGGACATAAAGAGAGGTTATTTATATTGTTTGTACAAAAATAAGATCATAATGGCCAAGTATTGTTTAGGTGGGAGTGTGTGTGTGTGAGCGTGTGTGTGTGTGTATCTCACGTGGTGACTTCTGCAATGTGCTTGTGTCTAAGACTCATCCACAGGTCATCATCTTCATCCATCAGCACCTCCTTCTGTCGCGTCTCCCCCATTCCACTAGTGTCATATCTGATCCATGGACAGAACACACAAGGAGAGAGAAGAGATGAGGAAAGAGGCGAACTACACCAGGAGAGAGAAGAGATGAGGAAAGAGGCGAACTACACCAGGAGAGAGAAGATATGAGGAAAGAGGCGAACTACACCAGGAGAGAGAACATATGAGGAAAGAGGCGAACTACACCAGGAGAGAGAAGATATGAGGAAAGAGGCGAACTACACCAGGAGAGAGAAGATATGAGGAAAGAGGCAAACTACACCAGGAGAGAGAAGAGATGAGGAAAGAGGCGAACTACACCAGGAGAGAGAAGAGATGAGGAAAGAGGCGAACTACACCAGGAGAGAGAAGAGATGAGGAAAGAGGCGAACTACACCAGGAGAGAGAAGAGATGAGGAAAGAGGCGAACTACATCAGGAGAGAGAAGATATGAGGAAAGAGGCGAACTACACCAGGAGAGAGAAGAGATGAGGAAAGAGGCAAACTACACCAGGAGAGAGAAGAGATGAGGAAAGAGGCGAACTACACCAGGAGAGAGAAGAGATGAGGAAAGAGGCGAACTACACCAGGAGAGAGAAGAGATGAGGAAAGAGGCGAACTACACCAGGAGAGAGAAGAGATGAGGAAAGAGGCGAACTACACCAGGAGAGAGAAGAGATGAGGAAAGAGGCGAACTATACCAGGAGAGAGAAGAGATGAGGAAAGAGGCGAACTACACCAGGAGAGAGAAGAGATGAGGAAAGAGGCGAACTACACCAGGAGAGAGAAGAGATGAGGAAAGAGGCGAACTACACCAGGAGAGAGTGTACACAGAGCCAGAAACACACACGCTATCACTCCCTCAGGAATAGAGATACGATATATTGTTGTTTATTCTGTGGTTGTCTCTCCGTTTACTTGTAGACGTCGTTCTCAATGCCCAGAAGGTCGTAGCCCATAGCTTGGAGCGTTAGCTCGTGGAGGATGGGAGAGACCGGGTCAAAGCCTCGGTCCAGAATCAGGAGCTGAGAGCGGGATTTGTCTGGACCCTGGGCAGTACGGGTAAAAAGAGAGAGACGCATCAGACAGACAGAGATGTTTCCTTTGTGATTCAACCACGAAAGCCGACTCCACAGAGGGCCTAGTGTATGCAGGTTTGTTAGTTTTATTTTATTTTTTATCTCTCTCCCATGTCTCACTGGACACTCTTATGTCTCACTGGCCACTCTTCTGTCTCATCTCTCTCTTCTGTCTCACTGGCCACTCTTCTGTCTCACTGGCCACTCTTCTGTCTCACTGGCCACTCTTCTCTCTTACCTCTCCCATGCTGGGATCGTCTGCCTTGTAGCCGTCCAGCTTTTCCTGCAGGAGCTGAGCCAGAACGGCACAGTCTTTATACTCGCTGAAACAGAAACAGAGAGTGGACAACGTCAGCGTTCCATCAAGACCTAACAGTCTACACTGACAATGGAAAGTCCCCTTAGTGTGTGTGTGTGTGTGTGTGTGTGTGTGTGTGTGTGTGTCTGTGTCTGTGTCTGTGTCTGTGTCTGTACTGTGTGTGTTTGTGTGTCTCTCACCTTCTGTATCTGATCCCAGTCCTGTCTCTCACCATCTGGAGATCAGATCATCGGACTCTCTACCAATCTTCAAAAAACGTCTAAAAACATTCCTCTTCAAACTGTACCTCCAGTAGCTCCATGAATGGAGCTCCACAACTCTCGCCTGTTCGAAACTTCCCTACCTAATCATTCTTCTACGATTATCACCCATTCCTCCTCTCCTAGCACCCCTTCTATCTCTAGCACTTCCCCCTGCACCCACCCAGGAACAATGTACTTATTGCCTTTTTGATGTGTGTTTTAGCTATATGTGAAATGCCTGCACTTATTGTAAGTCGCTCTGGATAAGAGCGTCTGCTAAATGCGCAAAATGTAAATGTAAATCCCAGTCCTGTCTCTCACCTTCTGTATCTGATCCCAGTCCTGTCTCTCACCTTCTGTATCTGATCCCAGTCCTGTCTCTCACCTTCTGTATCTGATCCCAGTCCTGTCTCTCACCTTCTGTATCTGATCCCAGGGTACTCTTTCAGAGTGTTACACAGTGTGGCGATCTGTTCAGCACATCTCTCCAACATGTTGTGTTTGATGTCGGCCTTGAATGGGCTGTAGAAGTCCTGGAAGGCATCTGTCTTGTCCAGGGAGAACACCTAAATACACCCAGTACAATAATACACACCAGTACAATAATACACCCAGTAAAATAATACACCCAGTACAATAATACACCCAGTACAATAATACACCCAGTACAATAATACACCCAGTACAATAATACACCCAGTACAATAATACACCCAGTACAATAATACACCCAGTACAATAATACACCCAGTACAATAATACACCCAGTACAATAATACACCCAGTACAATAATACACCCAGTACAATAATACACACCAGTACAATAATACACCCAGTAAAATAATACACCCAGTACAATAATACACCCAGTACAATAATACACCCAGTACAATAATACATCCAGTACAATAATACACCCAGTACAATAATACACACCAGTACAATAATACACCCAGTAAAATAATACACCCAGTACAATAATACACCCAGTACAATAATACACACCCAGTACAATAATACACACTCAGTACAATAATACACACAGTACAATAATACACACAGAACAATAATACACCCAGTAAAATAATACACCCAGTAAAATAATACACACAGTAAAATAATACACCCAGTAAAATAATACACACAGTAAAATAATACACACAGTACAATAATACACCCAGTACAATAATACACACACAGTAAAATAATACACAAAGTACAATATACACACAGTACAATAATACACACAGTACAATAATACACACCCAGTACAATAATACACACAGTAAAATAATACACACAGTAAAGTAATACACCCAGTAAAATAATACACACAGTAAAATAATACGCACAGTACAATAATACACACCAGTACAATAATACACACAGTACAATAATACACACAGTAAAATAATACACACAGTACAATAATACACAGAGTACAATAATACACACAGTACAATAATACACACCCAGTACAATCATACACACAGTACAATAATACACACAGTACAATAATACACCCAGTAAAATAATACACCCAGTACAATATTACACCCAGTACAATAATACACACCAGTACAATAATACACCCAGTAAAATAATACACCCAGTACAATAATACACCCAGTACAATAATACACACCAGTACAATAATACACCCAGTAAAATAATACACCCAGTACAATAATACACCCAGTACAATAATACACACCCAGTACAATAATACACACTCAGTACAATAATACACACAGTACAATAATACACACAGAACAATAATACACCCAGTAAAATAATACACCCAGTAAAATAATACACACAGTAAAATAATACACCCAGTAAAATAATACACACAGTAAAATAATACACACAGTACAATAATACACCCAGTACAATAATACACACACAGTAAAATAATACACAAAGTACAATATACACACAGTACAATAATACACACAGTACAATAATACACACCCAGTACAATAATACACACAGTAAAATAATACACACAGTAAAGTAATACACCCAGTAAAATAATACACACAGTAAAATAATACGCACAGTACAATAATACACACCAGTACAATAATACACACAGTACAATAATACACACAGTAAAATAATACACACAGTACAATAATACACAGAGTACAATAATACACACAGTACAATAATACACACCCAGTACAATCATACACACAGTACAATAATACACACAGTACAATAATACACCCAGTAAAATAATACACACAGTACAATAATACACCCAGTACAATAATACACACCAGTACAATAATACACCCAGTACAATAATACACACACAGTAAAATAATACACACAGTACAATAATACACCCAGTACAATAATACACACCAGTACAATAATACACCCAGTACAATAATACACACTCAGTACAATAATACACCCAGTAAAATAATACACACAGTACAATAATACACCCAGTACAATAATACGCACAGTACAATAATACACACCAGTACAATAATACACACAGTACAATAATACACACAGTAAAATAATACACACAGTACAATAATACACACAGTAAAATAATACACACAGTACAATAATACACACCCAGTACAATCATACACACAGTACAATAATACACACAGTACAATAATACACCCAGTAAAATAATACACACAGTACAATAATACACACAGTAAAATAATACACACAGTACAATAATACACACCCAGTACAATCATACACACAGTACAATAATACACACCAGTACCATAACACACACAGAGTCACAGTGAGATGACTCTCAAATAATAAGAGATGTCAGTCAACAGGTTCACTAACTGGGGGTCTGTAGGGACGACAGGGTAAAATCATTTGGGTTGCTTCTTTGGTAGAGATGCCAAATTCCTGATCTGAGAATTCATTATATTCTGGGCAGGAAGCTTCCAGAAACACAAATGGAATCTGTGACTCCACGTACTGGTCATTTGACATGCTGGTCATTTGACAGACAGGTCATTTGACAGGCAGGTCATTTGACAGGCTGGTCATTTGACAGGCTGGTCAAGCGGAGCACATGGACAGCACTGGAGCATTGATAGGCTGTGCAGTGTGTGTGGATGAGATTACGTAATCCTCTTTCACTGCTTCGATGCCCAAACGGCTGACAGTAAAGTGTTCTAACGGCAGATGGGAAATCATTATTTTCCCGAGTACTTTTCCATTGAGAGTTACGGTATTTACCTTAACGACATAAGCGCGGGTTTATTTCCAATGTGTTTCTGACACACCGCACCGAGCACTGACCTTTGACCCTGGCTAATATTCCTCAGTTAGGCCTTTGCCCTACGCGTAACCCACAGCACAGGGAGACCCATCTGTTGACTGTCACTTGAAAAAAACAATCCCTCTGAGACATGAACAACCTCCCCCATCACTCAACCCGTCTCCCTCTCTCATTGGCTACTAGGCCGGCATGTCAAGGGATCAGCCAACCAAAGGGATTAGAGGCGACTGGAAGGACTTCCCCCACCACACACACACACACACACCCCACCACCCCTTCCTGGAGGATTAACCGCAGAATACAAGAGAAGGATCTGGAGTACAGCAGAGACTCGTCTAAATCCACTCTGCTATGGAACATTCCGTCAGGAAAAAGATGACAGGGCTCATCTCATTCAGAAATCCCTCCCTCCTCTGTCTCCCTCTCTCTCCCTCCCTCATTCCCCCTTAATGAAAACCTCCCTCCACTCTCTGTTCATCTCTGTTCTCTCTCTCCTTCTCTCGCTCCCTCTCCTGACAGTCAGATGGGGCAGAAATGCTCTCACCTGTGACTCGTAGGGCAGATAGGCGATGTGAATTTCCGTCAGGGTCTTCATGGCTTTGGACGCCCGGGATTTGGTCAACAGATTGAACAACGAGTCTGGGATTGCTGTTAGGAGAGTGAACAAAGGAGACTTGATTGTTGCCTCCAGGGTTTACTATTAGCTAGTCTGTTCCTAGACCTCAATTTCATACTCCTCACATTCTCTCTCCTTGTCTCAAAACCCATTGGATAAAAGCCAGCGGTCCCTCCCCCCTGATCTCCCCTATAATGGGTGTTCAGAAGTCGACGGGTGAGGTATGGCGTTGAGATCTTCCCCGGGAGAATCCAATATAATGACATCAGAGCGCTACAGACTCTAATCTTTTAAACAATAGGCAATAGTGCTGGTCCTTCGCCCCGTGTCTCTGGAATATGACTCACTGTCGGTAAAGAAGACATGAGCTCCTCGGTATCTGGGACAACGCGGGTCTCTAAAGTCATCTATGAGGGCCTCCACAGTCTGGTGAGGTAAACACAACAGGAACATCATAAGAATCTTATCAGAGAAAGCAAACACTTTGTGGTCATGTGGGGTTCAGATGGTAGAGCCTGTGGGCAGGGCCGGCTCTAACCTTAAGGAAGCCCAAACATTTTGTGGTCCTGTGTGGTTCAGATGGTAGAGTCAGTGGGCAGGGCCGGATCTTACCTTATGGAAGCCCAAAGCAACATGTGATTTCGGGCCCCCTTGCATTTGAGGGCCCCATAGTGTTTATGTGCCCTAAAAAACGCTGTTGTTTATGCCTAAAACTGGTCCTGTTCCCAGGCTAGAGCTACAGTAGATATACAAAGTCTACACACCCCTTGTTAAAGTGTCAAGTTTTTGTGATGTGAAAAAATAGACGAAGATAAATCATGTCAACATTTTTGCCACCCTTAATGTGAACTATAGCGTGAACAATTTAATTGAAAAAACATGCTGAAATATTTGAGGGGGGGAAATAAAACAGCATCATGCTTTGGGGCTGTTTTTCTTCAGCTGCGTGGAGTGTAGACTTTTTATATCCCCTATATCTGTTCGATTGCCACTGAAGACCAAAATGTGTATGCTTGGGTGGCTTTAAGCTCCTATTTTATAGGTTCTATACCTCATCATTAGGTGATATCAGGTAGATGGCCTCCATACTGGGAAGAGGCTCCCGCTTCTTGCCAATGTCTTCAACAACTGCACAGGACACAAAAAAGCACATAAACAGTCATTTAGATAACCTGAAATTATATGCGTGATGCTTTCTGACATAATGAGGGATAGACGTGTGTGTGCGTGTGTGTGTGTGTGTGTGTGTGTGTGTGTGTGTGTGGGTGCGTGTGTGTGTGTGCGTGCGTGCGTGTATACTCACTGATGATGGCTTCTGACATGATGAGGAATAGACGTGTGTGTGTGTGTGTGTGTGTGTGTGTGTGTGGGTGCGTGCGTGTGTGTGTGTGTGTGTGTGTGCGTGCATACTCACTGGTGATGCCTTCTGACATGATGTCTGTCATTTTACAGCATGATGACATCATCCTCATGCTGAGTTTGTCCACCACCAGAACCTGGGAAGAGCACAGGTCAGAGGTCAGATATGAATAAGTGATGTTTACTAAATGCCATCCTGTTCCCTACAACCCCACAGGGCTCTGGTCAAATGAGCCCACTATATAGGGAATATAGGCTGGCATACACTTGAACTACCATGTGCTATCAAAGACAACCAATCACCACAGAGAAGGTCAGTGATATAAAAGCTGGCCTTACCTTCCATTCTCCCTTCTTATGCACCTTCTTAATGACATCATTCATAATTTCTGTGAAGAGAGAAATAACTGATGATTACACACTTGTCTTCACACACAGTCAATTGTTACCGTTTTGTCTTCACACATGATCCGTGACAAGTGACACCCACGTCAAGCTGAGTGATGTCATCAACATTATAGTCTTGGGTCAATCTTTCTGACCTCACTTCGTTGACTGGACTTTCTGAAATACTTCACCGGTGCCTGGGCTTCTAAGCAAGTGTTTTGGTTACAAAAAGGTGTTTGTGATTTGTTTAGATCTGGGTGAAAGTTGAAGGGGATAACTGAGGGGTGTGAAGTGAGCGTGTCATAGCTGTGTGTGAGTTGTATTATTTCAGTGAGGGGTCCAGCCCTTTGGAAAACCGTTTCATCTTGTTCTGGTGTGAGCTTCAGCTGTGTCACTAGCTGAGAGTGAGCTGATGAGCTCATTGGAGTGATATTGCACAAAATTGTCTGGGAAGAGGAAGGTTCCTTCCTGGCACACTTATTCATACTTCCTACAGTTTAGGCAGAACTACGGAGGAGGAACAATTAAAAAGCATGAAAGGTACGATGCCAGCCAGATGCCTGAGCTTGTGTGCCAGTCTGTAGTTCTGAGGAGTAGGACCAGCTTTGAATCTAAGACAGACTATCTTTCTGTTGGAGTAAAGGAGCCAGTGATCGGGACGCAGAGCAATATACAAGGCCTAATCTCTTTCAATCCTCTTACACTGCACGGCTGTCGCTATTTCTGGGCTCTTTCTGTGTCACAGGATATGATGTCACAGGAGCAGCATGTTGACACGCGCTCAAACAGAAAATCGTATGGGTAACGTCCTAAAAATAGGCTTATAAAGTCCACATCATAATTCCACTAAGAATGAACAGCATTGCTTGCTGTTGAGGTGATGCATTTCCTAACTCAGACATTACAGAATCTAGACAGTCAAGTGTCACTGACAGGACAATATTCTTAGCTCCCACACAGTGGTTGTATTAAACGTGGGTTTTTATTGTATTTACTGTATTACTTCTGTTTCTTATTAGCCAACTGGATTAACCAAGCAACACTGCACCAATGAGAACTGCACCAATGAGAACTGCACCAATAACAACTGCCCCAATAACAACTGCACCAATGAGAACTGCCCCAATAACAACTGCACCAATGAGAACTGCCCCAATAACAACTCCACCAATGAGAACTGCCCCAATAACAACTGCACCAATAACAACTGCCCCAATAACAACTGCACCAATGAGAACTGCCCCAATAACAACTGCACCAATGAGAACTGCCCCAATAACAACTGCACCAATGAGAACTGCCCCAATAACAACTGCACCAATGAGAACTGCCCCAATAACAACTCCACCAATGAGAACTGCCCCAATGAGAACTGCCCCAATGAGAACTGCCCCAATAACAACTGCCCCAATAACAACTGCCCCAATAACAACTGCCCCAATGAGAACTGCCCCAATAACAACTGCCCCAATGAGAACTGCATGAAAGAGAGGCACTGGGTCAAACTGGGTCACACTGGGTCAGACTGGGTCAAACTGGGTCAGACTGGGTCACACTGGGTCAGACTGGGTCAGACTGGGTCAGACTGGGTCACACTGGGTCACCTTTTCCAGAAGTCAGTTTGTAAGATGTCCGTACTACTGATCAGCCCTGGTCATCTGTAAGTGCTCTAATTGTGATGTGGAAGTGTTTAGGGGCAAGAGGACTAGCAACATGTCAATACACCAAACACAAGGGTGTTGATACATGAATGCCTAACTGCTATAATAAACGTATATAGTAATTGCTAAACTTTTAAATTGAAGTAAGCTACTGCATTGAGTCAGGGTTTAATGACGACACACCCATTAGATGTCTAGATTCCATGTCTGATTTGTCCCAAATATATATATATCTATTTCCTAATGCATTAAAACAGGTCTCTGTGTTTGTGCGTAATGGCACCCCCGTGCGTAAAGGCGCAATAATGGAAAGAAAATCCGCCTGTATTTAGCACGTATGGATTTACCCGAGATATTCCCCAGTAAAATATAATGCAAAACTAAAGCCTGTTTTCTAGTGGATAACAGTTTCACATAGAGACTGAAAACATTATTTAGGCCAATAATTTGGAGGAATAGAAGATGGAGCCTATTATGTTATTTTATCCGACCTATTTACTTTCAATAAATCTAGTTGATATATATTTGGTGTTATATAATATTTCACATAAAAAATATGAAATCACAATAATTAAACATTTCCTAACTAAAAACAGCCGAATTTACTTCTTCGTAGAATAGGCCACGTGTCAAAAGGTAAATAGCCTTTACAAAAAAGCAAAATAAATGTTCTTACTTTCTCCCACAATGGCTTTTAATCCGAGTGGTGCCATGGTGATGTCTCGTTCCGTCTGCACCTCCCCTGCTCTCCCTCTCAACCCGACCTCCTCTTATACCCAGTAGGACCTCAGGCCGCTCCACAACACATTGGTATTGCGTATAATCCCCTCCACACATCCACTTCTATGCAGATTATTTCCTTAACACCGACAGCCTACCATTATTTTATTTATACGCTAAAAAAAGACACGTTTTTGTTTGACGTTTTATATTTATCAAATGAAATGCATTTGTATTGTAAAATACTGGCATATAAGGGTGGACATAGATTTGTTTGTGATTGCAAATGTAATGGGATTGCACATTGTTCATAATATTTTACAAATCCAAATGAGACCATATTATTTTTAACATTGTTTCGAAGAAAAGTCATTATAATTGTATTACTTTTATATATATATATATTGCGATTTACTTTATTGATAGATAGTGATAGTGACGTAGTTACATAGCGATAGCTGCAGATGTCCACCAGGGGGCACTAATAACATAGTGATAGCCACAGATGTCCATCAGGGGGCAGTAATAACATAGTGATAGCTGCAGATCTCCACACGGGGGCAGTAATAACATAGTGATAGCTGCAGATCTCCACCAGGGGGCAGTACTAACATAGTGATAGCTGCAGATGTCCACACGGGGGCAGTACTAACATAGTGATAGCTACAGATGTCCACACGGGGGCAGTACTAACATAGTGATAACTACAGATGTCCACACGGGGGCAGTACTAACATAGTGATAGCTACAGATGTCCACCAGGGGGCAGTAATAACATAGTGATAGCTACAGATGTCCACCAGGGGGCAGTAATAACATAGTGATAGCTACAGATGTCCACACGGGGGCAGTAATAAAATGGCTGGGGTTATGTAGGTCCGTATTAACCATGCGGCTGCGCAGACGAGAACTGGAGCGCTCCATTCTCACAAATTATCCACCTTGATTACGTCAATTAGGGAAGAAATAAATGAATAAAATGAAGATAAAATGCGTCCACATTCAAGCTAATGAACCGTCCGTTCAATCAACTACACTACAGTTCAAACGTTTGGGGTCATCTAGAAATGTAATTTTTTCAGAAAGAAAAGAACATATCTATCCCAATAAAATAACACCAAATCATGTATCAGAAATACAGTGTATTTGTTAATGTTGTAACTGACAATTGTACCAGGAAACGGCTGATTTTTATGGAATATTAACATTTTTACCTCATGAAAAACACTCCATTATGATAACATGTAAAACATATTTTTTTCTTATTTCATTTTCAATAAACCCATAATAATTGTAAATAGATAAGTGACTACAGCTCACACTATCTGTGTATCTGTGTATCATTCATTTCCTGGAAACAGGAAGGCTGAAAGACTAACAGTAGAGATGAGGATCCTCAATTGAGTCAAACTGAAATTAACCCGTGCATTAACCAGTACAACAAAGTAAAGACAGAAAATAAAATCTGATATTTGCGGTTAAGCTACTTTACATCCGGGTACGTCACAGTGGTCGGACACGCCCCCCTCCTCTTCCAGTGGACTAGCGGATACTTTAATTAATTATTTAATCAACTACGTCATGTACAAACATAATACAACTCCGATACATCAGACATACACAAGACATACATCAGACATACACAAACATGAAATATATATCCATGTGTATAATATGCAATTTAATAAAGTTTCCTAAATTATCTTTTCTTTGCAGCACTCCTTTAATTACGTGCAATAAACTTTGAGCTCCCTATTATGAGCAGATTCTCTAAACGCAAGGCTTAATGTCGTGCATTGTGTGAGGAATTGACCTAATCTGATATACTGTTTCGAAACCTGGTCAAAATGCTTCCTTAGTTCTACACACTGAATGAGTAATGACACCCCACCAGTAGTGACACACTCCACCAGTAGTGACACACTCACACTCACCCAGTAGTGACACACTCCACCAGTAGTGACACAGTCACACTCCACCAGTAGTGACACACTCCACCAGTAGTGACACACTCCACCAGTAGTGACACACCCCACCAGCACACCCCACCAGTAGTGACACACTCCACCAGTAGTGACACCCTCCACCAGTAGTGACACACCCCACCAGTATTGACACCCTCCACCAATAGTGACACACTCAGTGACACACCTCCACCAGTATTGACACCCCCACCAGTAGTGACACACCTCCACCAGTAGTGACACACTCCACCAGTAGTGACACCCTCCACCAGTAGTGACACAACCCACCAGTAGTGACACACCCCCACCAGTAGTGACACACCTCCACCAGTAGTGACACACTCCACCAGTAGTGACACCCTCCACCAGTAGTGACACAACCCACCAGTAGTGACACACCCCCACCAGTAGTGACACACTCCACCAGTATTGACACCCTCCACCAGTAGTGACACACTCCGCCAGTAGTGACACACCCCCACCAGTAGTGACACACTCCACCAGTAGTGACACACCCCACCAGTATTGACACACCTCCACCAATAGTGACACACTCCACCAGTAGTGACACACCTCCACCAGTAGTGACACACTCCACCAGTAGTGACACACTCCACCAGTAGTGACACACCTCCACCAGTAGTGACACACCTCCACCAGTAGTGACACCCCTCCACCAGTAGTGACACACCTCCACCAGTATTGACACCCTCCACCAGTAGTGACACACTCCACCAGTATTGACACCCTCCACCAGTAGTGACACACCCCACCAGCACACCCCACCAGTAGTGACACACTCCACCAGTAGTGACACCCTCCACCAGTAGTGACACACCCCACCAGTATTGACACCCTCCACCAATAGTGACACACTCAGTGACACACCTCCACCAGTATTGACACCCCCACCAGTAGTGACACACCTCCACCAGTAGTGACACACTCCACCAGTAGTGACACCCTCCACCAGTAGTGACACAACCCACCAGTAGTGACACACCCCCACCAGTAGTGACACACCTCCACCAGTAGTGACACACTCCACCAGTAGTGACACACTCCACCAGTAGTGACACAACCCACCAGTCACACCCCCACCAGTAGTGACACACTCCACCAGTATTGACACCCTCCACCAGTAGTGACACACTCCGCCAGTAGTGACACACCCCCACCAGTAGTGACACACTCCACCAGTAGTGACACACCCCACCAGTATTGACACACCTCCACCAATAGTGACACACTCCACCAGTAGTGACACACCTCCACCAGTAGTGACACACTCCACCAGTAGTGACACACTCCACCAGTAGTGACACACCTCCACCAGTAGTGACACACTCCACCAGTAGTGACACACTCCACCAGTAGTGACACACCTCCACCAGTATTGACACACTCCACCAGTAGTGACACACTCCACCAGTAGTGACACACCTCCACCAGTAGTGACACCCCACCAGTAGTGACACACCTCCACCAGTAGTGACACACCTCCACCAGTAGTGACACCCCACCAGTAGTGACACACCTCCACCAGTAGTGACAAACCTCCACCAGTAGTGACACCCTCCACCAGTAGTGACACACCTCCAGTATTGACACACCTCCACCAGTAGTGACACACTCCACCAGTGACACCCTCCACCAGTAGTGACACACTCCACCAGTAGTGACACACCCCCACCAGTAGTGACACACTCCACCAGTAGTGACACCCCCCCACCAGTAGTGACACACTCCACCAGTAGTGACACACCCACCAGTAGTGACACACCTCCACCAGTAGTGACACACTCCACCAGTAGTGACACACTCCACCAGTAGTGACACACCTCCACCAGTAGTGACACACTCCACCAGTAGTGACACACCTCCACCAGTAGTGACACACCTCCACCAGTAGTGACACACTCCACCAGTAGTGACACACCTCCACCAGTAGTGACACACCTCCACCAGTAGTGACACACCTCCACCAGTAGTGACACACCAGTGACACACCACCAGTAGTGACACACCTCCACCAGTGACACACCTCCACCAGTAGTGACACACCTCCACCAGTAGTGACACCCACCAGTAGTGACACACCTCCACCAGTAGTGACACACCTCCACCAGTAGTGACACACCCCACCAGTAGTGACACACCACCAGTAGTGACACCCTCCACCAGTAGTGACACACCCCCACCAGTAGTGACACACCTCCACCAGTAGTGACAGTGACACACCTCCACCAGTAGTGACACACACACTCCACCAGTAGTGACACACCCCCACCAGTAGTGACACACCTCCACCAGTAGTGACACACCTCCACCAGTAGTGACACACCACCAGTAGTGACACACCTCCACCAGTGGTGACACACCTCCACCAGTAGTGACACACTCTCCACCAGTAGTGACACACCTCCACCAGTAGTGACACACCTCCACCAGTAGTGACACACTCCACCAGTAGTGACACACCTCCACCAGTAGTGACACACCTCCACCAGTAGTGACACACCTCCACCAGTAGTGACACACCTCCACCAGTAGTGACACAGTAGTGACACACCTCCACCAGTAGTGACACACCTCCACCAGTAGTGACACACCTCCACCAGTAGTGACACACCTCCACCAGTAGTGACACACCAGTCACACTCCACCAGTAGTGACACACCCCACCAGTAGTCCACCAGTAGTGACACACCCCACCAGTAGTATTCCACCAGTAGTGACACACCTCCACCAGTAGTGACACACCCACCAGTAGTGACACACTCCACCAGTAGTGACACACCTCCACCAGTGTAGTGACACACCTCCACCAGTAGTGACACACCCCCACCAGTAGTGACACACCTCCACCACACACCCCACCAGTAGTGACACACCTCCACCAGTAGTGACACACCTCCACCAGTGGTGACACACCTCCACCAGTAGTGACACACCACCTCCACCAGTAGTGACACATTCCACCAGTATTGACACACCCCCACCAGTAGTGACACACCTCCACCAGTTGTGACACACCTCCACCAGTAGTGACACACCTCCACCAGTAGTGACACACTCCACCAGTAGTGACACACCTCCACCAGTAGTGACACACTCCACCAGTAGTGACACACTCCACCAGTAGTGACACACTCCACCAGTAGTGACACACCCCCACCAGTAGTGACACACCTCCACCAGTAGTGACACACCTCCACCAGTATTGACACCCTCCACCAGTAGTGACACACTCCACCAGTAGTGACACACCCCCACCAGTAGTGACACACCTCCACCAGTAGTGACACACCCCACCAGTAGTGACACACCTCCACCAGTAGTGACACATTCCACCAGTGGTGACACACCTCCACCAGTAGTGACACACTCCACCAGTATTGACACACCCCCACCAGTAGTGACACACCTCCACCAGTTGTGACACACCTCCACCAGTAGTGACACACTCCACCAGTAGTGACACACCTCCACCAGTAGTGACACACCTCCACCAGTAGTGACACCCTCCACCAGTAGTGACACCCCACCAGTAGTGACACACCTCCACCAGTAGTGACACACCTCCACCAGTAGTGACACACCTCCACCAGTAGTGACACACCTCCACCAGTATTGACACCCTCCACCAGTAGTGACACACTCCACCAGTAGTGACACACCTCCACCAGTAGTGACACATTCCACCAGTGGTGACACACCTCCACCAGTAGTGACACACTCCACCAGTATTGACACACCCCCACCAGTAGTCACACACCTCCACCAGTTGTGACACACCCGCACCAGTAGTGACACACCTCCACCAGTAGTGACACACTCCACCAGTAGTGACGCACCTCCACCAGTAGTGACACATTCCACCAGTGGTGACACACCTCCACCAGTAGTGACACACTCCACCAGTATTGACACACCCCCACCAGTAGTGACACACCTCCACCAGTTGTGACACACCTCCACCAGTAGTGACACACTCCACCAGTAGTGACACACCTCCACCAGTAGTGACACACCTCCACCAGTAGTGACACCCTCCACCAGTAGTGACACCCCACCAGTAGTGACACACCTCCACCAGTAGTGACACACCTCCACCAGTAGTGACACCCCTCCACCAGTAGTGACACACCTCCACCAGTATTGACACCCTCCACCAGTAGTGACACACTCCACCAGTAGTGACACCCCTCCACCAGTAGTGACACACCTCCACCAGTATTGACACCCTCCACCAGTAGTGACACACTCCACCAGTAGTGACACACCTCCACCAGTAGTGACACACTCCACCAGTAGTGACACACCCCCACCAGTAGTGACACACCCCCACCAGTAGTGATTCACAGTGAGGGTGTGTCCCTTCTCCTTCTTAACTCGCAGCACATTTCATTTTATTTCGGATCGTGCCACCACCGCCTCTTACACTACAGGTCGCACTCTCCAAATCTCTTTCCTCTGGTTATGTCGGTGGTTTAGGTTGAGAGAGAAGGGGGCACCCACGTTTTTGGTGATTTAGTTAGTTATAGTTTCGTTCAATATTCGACTCTGTAACGAACTGCGACATTATCTCTGGATTAAGTTGTATTTATCGCCATGGGGGACGTGATATCGAGCCACCTGGATGAGGGCAAGAGGGAGATTATTACAGGTAAGTGGGTATACTGGGTATACTATATAGAGGTTGGGTCAATATGCTGTTACCTCCCTGTTTTATTAGGAGTGGGATGAATTACGGGATTATGTCTAATAGTCTTTAATATAGTCTTTAATATTGTATGCAAATTCTCGAAGGTGATATCGCTTCAACTTTGTGTTCTGATTGGAAACTCAGGATGAACGAATATAAGTCGGGTATACGTGTGGAAAACTACTGGAGCGTCAATGCATTTGACTTGATATGAATGTAAAGGCACCCAGGCGGGATATGATCACATAGAGTATGAGTTGTATCTCCCTATTACCAGACAGCTGTCTAATCCCAGGAGTTTCATTAGATTGCCTGTAGGAACATGTCCAGAGGCAGCTGAACGGATATGTCTCTGGATCACAGAGGAATAACTTTATTTAGGGAGGTGAGGGTGTGGTCGCCTGCATGGGGGAGAATGGAAGCACCCTCCCAATACTAATATGCAGTATCACTGCTGTTTCTATGTGTCCTACTCCAAATCCACACTCTGTGGGGGGGTTAAAATCTATATAGAGGTGGTTTAGGAAACTATGGCTGCACTCAAACTAGTTAAAACAAGTTGAGGTAACAGCATTGCTTTATTTCTCAAGAGTTCCTCTGCCATGAGAAATGCCATAATGTCTTTTACAGACAATCCGGAGACACATCAGATGTGGAATTCTAAGAATGCCTGCAGAAAGTGTGTTCCTGTGGCTGGAAACTAGGGAATTCTGGGCCTTGGGCTGTAATGAGGTTGGAGATAGAGTTGAGTACCAGATCGGGTTTATGTACTGGTTGTTGACAGACTGAAGCCAAATGTTCAGCCTGTACTGAGGACGTGTCTGCGTTCATCATTATGTACACACACACCTACAGCTTATATATACTTAGACAGTGTGTCAGAAAGAGAGGCAACGCAAATAAGAAAAACACTGTGAAATATAATGTATGTTTTCCAAAAGATGTGCTAATTAAGAGTCGACTCCTTTTACAGTTGAAGTACTGATTGAATCATGGGATATGTGTGTCCTTCCTGATTAATGATCCATCATCATAATCGACTGCTCCATCTCTCTGTTGAAGTGAGAGTTGCCGTGATTACTGATAACAGCCATAGACTGAACGTCAGAACCGTTGTGCTAGTACTATAGTCAGAACCGTTGTCCTAGTACTATAGTCAGAACCGTTGTCCTAGTACTATAGTCAGAACCGTTGTCCTAGTACTATAGTCAGAACCGTTGTCCTAGTACTATAGTCAGAACCGTTGTCCTAGTACTATAGTCAGAACCGTTGTCCTAGTACTATAGTCAGAACCGTTGTCCTAGTACTATAGTCAGATCTGTTGTTCTAGAACTCTAGTCAGAACTTTGGTGATCTTCCAGTAACCTCAGGTATGAGGTCATTAATATGCGACTGAATAGGATAGGGTTTCCACATTGTTCGGCTATATTTCCCTGTTTAGAAGACATTCTATTTTTGTCAAGGTTATGTTCTTAGAAGGTTACTATGAACGTAAGTGGACACTAAACGAGGTCCTATGAATATGAATATTCAGCGAGTGAAAAACATAAAACACATTTCTAATGCGGCTGTTTTCATATAATTTAGCGCAGACGTTGTTACTAGCTCAGCAAAGCCACACAGTTAAAGAAGTCCTAACATTGGGCAATAAAGGGAAATGACATAAAAAATGATTGACCACGATAACTGATTTTATTTAATACTTGGTGGAGTAGCTGTATTAAATAAGGTTGTGTATTATTACAGCTTCAAGATGCTGATTGTACTAATAAAGTAATGCCTCAGCATTCAGGTGGGATTTTGGCCCTCTCTTCTCTGCAGAAAACCTCTCGATCTTGAAGATTCCCAAGGTGCAAACTGGTCATTGTTGCGCTTAGTTCTTTCCACAGACGTCGTTTTGGGTTTAGGTGTGATGATTCACTGGGCCATTCCAACACCTTGTTTTCTTACTCTGGAACCACTTGAGTCTCCTTTGTAGCATGCTTTGGATGCTGGTAGGACCACCTGTCTCTCATTCTCATCGTCCTGGTGAATGGTACCAGATTATTCTTGAGAATGTTTCGAGATATTGCTCGGTTAATCTTACTTGTGATGATTTGGTTTGCGCCGATAGCAAGAGAAGAGGAACAGCCCCATACCCTGGTGCTTCCACCTCAGAACTTGTCAATGTAGATATCTTTAGGTTTGTTGTCGCTGTGTGGCTTTATTGAGTATATTCCAATGTCTGCTCTGAATCATGTGAATTGCGGCATTGAAAATATTTTTAGGACCCTATTTTTGATGTGCTGAATACCAATCTGCTCCACAGTAAACGTTTCAGTTTGAGGCCCTTGTGATTCTCAGGTCAGTGGCTGTGGGCTGGAAATCAAAATGTTTACCGTTTGGCAGAGGGACAGGGGTAGTTGTGGGGTTTCTCTGTGGAGCCATCGGTCTCATAAAAGGGTGGATTTGTGTGGCCAGGCAGAGCCAGGCAGGGCCCGGAAGGGCGCGGTGATCTCTCCTGAACACGTTCACTCACACTCTCGGTCGCGCACACGCCCTCCTTTTGACAACAGAGGTTTGTTTGAAAGAACAGGTTACAGAAACACTCATTGGTTGGTTAGTTACAGAGACCCACACATGCCCAATCCGCCCACTGGCACAATACAGTTTACTCTAATCCAGTACAGGCTGTATTTAGGAAGGCAGCCCAATACACATTCCTCCCTCCTTTTGATTCATTTCATTTATAGGTCAGAATAATTGCCTGGTCTTTGTCAACACATCTTCTGGGTCATTTTCCCTGTGAGCTGTCTGGGATTGTTTCTAAAAACATCTAGATTCATAAATCAGCCCACCGATGGGACTTTCCCCTTGGAATGTTTTCCAAAGCTGTGCGTTGAATTGTGGTTGTGTAGAAAGATCGAGACTCCTTACTGGTTTCATTGCTTGAATTTGACATTTCCCCGCGGTTGGCTATTAAGGTGTTTAAGTTGAACGTTCGACATGTTATTCAATTACAGGTTGAGGAGTCACCCGTGTTCCTTAATGCTCCCTCATTGTTCACTGCTTCTGTTGCTAAAGAGGTTGTAAAAGAAGTGGGTCACTATGGCTCAGGTTGTCAAAAGGAATGCCCTATAAAGGGAGTAGTAACAACATTGATGAAGACAGGATGGCACCCAGCTGACCATGGTGTTCCCCATACTCAGCACTGACGAGGCCCCCAACACAATTAGACGAGGCTGGGACGTGAGAGCACGCCATGTGAACAATATGACACGTCAGCTAGTCGCACATGAACATATGACTAATGACAGAGCAACTACTCCCCCCCTTCACTGTGTGTTTCTTTCTTTTTTTTGTGGGTCGTCGCTATAAATGTGAGGGGGAAGTACATTTTTCATTGACCGGTTTCTTGTTGAAGGGATAATATGATCAAAATGATTACATATTTTCTATCAACACCCTCTGCACCTTCTAGAACACTGAGCTGAGCCTTCTAGAACACTGAGCTGAGCCTTCTAGAACACTGAACTGAGCGTTCTAGAACACTGAACTGAGCCTTCTAGAACACTGAACTGAGCCTTCTAGAACACTGAACTGAGCCTTCTAGAACACTGAACTGAGCCTTCTACACTCTTTAAATACCCCTCAGGGAGCTAATGTATTTTTTATGGTGAACCAAAATCCAAGCAACTTTAAGAGAACCTTCATTAGCATGTTAATGGGTAGTGAATGAGTGTGTTAGGATTCTGATGGAAGATCAATTAAAGCTCTTTGATCGTTGTTTGTTCTGTGACCTCAGTTTGTATGAGACTCGGTATCTTTCCTCAAAAGACTTGAGCTGTGTCTGGTAGTAGCGCTTCACAATCTCGCTTTTAATTATCGCTTATGAAAGTGGGCTGCCTAATAATAGAACGCTGAGCTAACTCTTTTTGGAACACTAGAACACTGTGATTTTGACCTAGACATTTGACCACCAATGGTGTAATTGGTGAGTCGCAGGTTCATACAGTATCTCCTAAAAGCACTCCGGAGAACCCTAAGTGTCTTTACTGTCATCATTACTCAATCTGTAGAAGTTATATCTGTGGTAATGGAACCATTTAGAAGGTAACTCTGTAAATACACATTGCTGTATGTAGGGACGATTACAGCAAACACGCCAGGATACATTCCATTCCTACAATCCTTCTAATTTTTAACCGTGGCCCACGGGCAAGACTTCTGAATGCCCTCTGCTGGGCAACAAATTGATTTTGACAAGACAACTGACAGCCCATGTAGTCCTTGAGTCAAAGAAGATAATGGATCCTGCCTGTTCTGGTATGTACAGTATCAACAAGTTACAGTTTCACTGTTATTTGACTAACCAAGTTAGGAACCACAGGAGATCGACTGAATCTGTGTGGTGAAATTAAATCACAACTGCAGACAATTTGGGAGTCAGTTTCAATGTGCTCTAATGTGCGGACGGAATAGTATCTTTCTCTGCATTGTGTGCTTTCTTTCACCCACATGTTACATGGGGATTAGAAGCACAGCGCTTTAGGGGTTAAGGTACTGATTTAGGGTGGGGCTTAATTTTCACAGTTCATCATGTTCCTTCACTCTGTGACACCTCTTTTCTGCAGAGTTTTAGTCTCCCCCCAAAACGACCCTCCACCCGCCCATGCCACTGACAGCCAGAGACCGTCTTAGTAGCCCACTGTCCTTCGCTCACACTCCTGAACACGGCACATTCCTCACACTCCTGAACACGGCACATTCCGCACACTCCTGAACACGGCACATTCCGCACACTCCTGAACACGGCACATTCCGCACACTCCTGAACACGGCACATTCCGCACACTCCTGAACACGGCACATTCCGCACACTCCTGAACACGGCACATTCCGCACACTCCTGAACACGGCACATTCCGCACACTCCTGAACACGGCACATTCCGCACACTCCTGAACACGGCACATTCCGCACACTCCTGAACACGGCACATTCCGCACACTCCTGAACACGGCACATTCCGCACACTCCTGAACACGGCACATTCCGCACACTCTCACTCCAGACTTTTAGGACACTGGGTTGGTTATTATATGACCTCATGTCAACTGCAATTTAACTGGCCCTCTATTTTCTGCGTACTTGTTATGGGCTCTGGATGGAAGTAGTGCACTATAAAGAGGATAGGGGCTCATATGGGACTCGTATTAATAAGAAACACAAAGTATACAGCCTCGTTGTCCCAACAAGATGTTGCAAAGTAGATTTTCCTGTTTCCATTTGGCTGGAGTTTTGGGAACCAGATTAACGGACTCAATGTCAAGAGGGTTTCGTTCTATTGTCGAAAGTCATCTGATTTGCATACTGGTAGTTTGTTTTGGACCAAAGAGAGGTCTTTGAGAAACTCTGTCAATGTAAGAATATCAAAGCCAGGGACTAGACTGCTGAACCCGAGCCAGAACCCCTAACGGGGTGAGATGAATAAAGGGTTTTCTTTGCTCCAGTGGCCCGTTGGTTCTGGCACCATGTGAGTATGCGTCACTTAAAAACATCTTGAGTGTGTCATAGGACAGTCAGTGGATGAGGCAACCACACCACTGGAACCCCACACTGTGAGTCTTGGCGTGAGGTTACGACATCTTATTCCATACATGGTGTTCTTCCAGGGGAATTGTGACTTAAATCGCCTTATTTGCCCAGATCGTTTTTTGAACGGTCTTTAGATTCCAAAAGGCTTTTGTTTATTATTATGTATTAGGCTTAGGACACTAATAGTGTAATCAAATGAACAATATCGACAATAAAATCGTTAATCACAATTCTTTGTGTGACAATTAATCGTCACCTAAAATGTCGCTCTGTATTTGTATCGTATTTGTTTCTTCTAATATCATATTTGTTTGAGTAGGGTGTCACTGACTCGGCTCGATCCAATGGAACAAAGTCACAGTGAGTCAATGGAGTCATAACTCAAGTTCTTCATGCAGTTTTTGTTCGAAATATGTTCAAGCTCTCAGAAGTCTTCCCCCTCACCCCCAATAATGGGAAAACATTATGTTCGTCCAGAATTTGTCTGCTGTAGGCCGCATGGAGTTCTGGGACCACTCTTTCCTGGGACCACTCTTTCCTGGGACCACTCTTTCCTGGGACCACTCTTTCCTGGGACCACTCTTTCCTGGGACCACTCTTTCCTGGGACAACTCTTTCCTGGGACAACTCTTTCCTGGGACAACTCTTTCCTGGGACAACTCTTTCCTGGGACAACTCTTTCCTGGGACAACTCTTTCCTGGGACAACTCTTTCCTGGGACAACTCTTTTTTGTGAGAATGGTTTGAGCGAGTCAATAGATTGACCGGGTTTCTGGGTTCCCCCACCGTTGGAGCTAAAATAAGGACAGTGGGCTTCCTCACTCGTGAGTCTACATGACTTCCTCTCTAGTCAGTTAGTCAGCCACCACTCAGACCCACATGAGCTAGGACATAACGTTCCCCAAACCGGTCATCGTATTTCCACCCACAATAAACACAGTTGTCTCTTCAATTCTCACTGAGCGATGAGCACCTATTATCCAATACCAATTGACTCGACCCAAAGCTGTTCGTTTATCTGAATTCGGTTACAAGACTACATTGTAGATTTGTCACAAGCCATTTATTTGACCTAAGGTTAGAACGTGTGGGAGACTCATTTCTTCCTCTGGCACTCCTCAGGGACTCAGGATGTTTGTTTAAGTCTGTGACTCACAGCGGGAACAGGGATACGACTTCTCAAGGCTGCTAATCGACGTTTAATCGATCTTCTCGAAGGTCCTCAAGCCTACGTTGGTGCGCTGGTCTGAGGAACATGATGGTGGTTTCAGGGGGAGCAGGACGATGCCAGTAGTTTGTTTCATTCACCGTTCTACTGTGGTTATCCCTGTCAGCACCTCACATTAATAATCCTATACGAAGTATGTGGCTCCATTACTGAAGGAAGGGCCTGCTGAGGCCCACAGGAGGGTGTGGCAAAAAGTGGACTTTGCTGTGAGGCCGACTGATAGCGCTCTCCCAGTGGCTGCTTGGCCCACTTCATACATCTTAGTCCCCTCCCCCCAGTCGCTACTACTTCCTGACTAATAGCT
Organism: Dallia pectoralis; assembly: GCA_029465975.1. Taxonomy (NCBI): domain Eukaryota; kingdom Metazoa; phylum Chordata; class Actinopteri; order Esociformes; family Umbridae; genus Dallia; species Dallia pectoralis. The sequence continues at coordinate 1,373,476 of CM055750.1, read as the reverse complement.
CTACCAGAGCCCCTAATTAAAACTGCACTGTCAGTCTGTTTCTCAATACTCTCCCACAAACCACCTTTCTCCCAGTTCTGGCAACAACAAAAAACCATTTCACAACCGCAATGCAGAACAGATAGGATCAGAGCTCCATGAGGCCACCTCTATTCCAGCTGTAATTCCAGCTGTCAAACGTGAGCTTATTGCTTCTGCAGTTTCAGTCATTAAGACCTGTCATATTGGGCCTTGGTTAGGCTCATCCATACTGGATGATCTAATCTGAGAAAATGAAATGCTCCTGAACGCGTTGGTCTGGGAATAGAGGATATATACAAGCAGCTTAAGGGCGTGAATCCACACACACACACACATTTAAAATGTTTGTGTTACAGATTAGCGTGACTGTCATGTGGTGCGTTTATTTGTTTCACGATTCAGGAGGTGCATTAATGTGATGGATACATTCTGGTTTGGTTCTGTGGGTCTGATGTCCAGTTGATGAGGATCTCGGAACCTTTAATGTGATGGATACATTCTGGTTTGGTTCTGTGGGTCTGATGTCCAGTTGATGAGGATCTCGGAATCTTTAATGTGATGGATACATTCTGGTTTGGTTCTGTGGGTCTGATGTCCAGTTGATGAGGATCTCAGAACCTTTAATGTGATGGATACATTCTGGTTTGGTTCTGCGGGTCTGATGTCCAGTTGATGAGGATCTCAGAACCTTTAATGTGATGGATACATTCTGGTTGGGTTCTGTGGGTCTGATGTCCAGTTGATGAGGATCTCAGAACCTGTTCAAGTGTTGGTTTGATTTAGTTTGGCTGTGATAGACCTGTATTTCTCTATTGTCTTGTGACCAGACGGCAGAGCAGCACAGATCACCCCCACAAACCCGTCCTTTTCCAGATTCACGTCGGTTCACGACAGAGAAAAGGAAATTTGTCTGAAGGCCGTTTATTGTGTTGCAGTTTACCCTGGAGGGCATAGGGCAGACCCGAAACCAGACGGGGATATCGGAAATAAACCTTTAAAATGTGCATGAATGATCTGACTTGTCTGGAGATCAGTACTTTTATGTTGTCTTACCATAACAGAAGCAGTAGCAGGACTAGCATTCTGTTCTGCTAAAGACAGACGGGTCTTACTGTCCCAGTCCGACTCAATCCATTCTGTCTCTGCCTCTATTAGTCTGTGAATCTGTTGAAATGAGCCGTGATAAAATCAAGTGTATTCTTTAGGTAATGTGGTGTCAGTCAGGACCTCCGCCCGGCCAGCAGACCATTCTCCTCTTAACGCCACATTTATTGCGCCACTCTCTCTAAAAAAGACCCATGGAAGAAAAGTCAACAAATAAATTATTTCTTTATTTCCATTCCCAGATAGGCTGGACAATTAACCCTTTTCACTTTATGTTTGGTGGTGTTGGTTCGTTACCATGCCAACACCAGTACTGCACAGTGAAAGGGATTGTGGGAACTGAACTCTCTGCAATGCAAACACTGACTGTGGACATTATGATAACAGCACACAAAAGACAGTGTCAGATTCTGGTCATTCATAGTCGCCTGTGTTTGACTTTCAACTCGGAAACAGTCGTTGTTTTTCTGCACTTTAGAAAGCATTTCTATGGAGGTACAGATTATGTCTCTTAATTTGATATACTTAGTTTACAGCAGGGGAATTATTCAGGAGATGTGCTGGGTCTGTCTATACAATTATGTTGCTGCAACAACTAATCAGTCATGTAGTTAATGAAATATGTTTTGCCACAATTGTTTGATCAATTGGTCAGATACATGTGGTACGTGGAAAAGAGAATTAAAGAAAAGTAATGGCAGTGGAAAAAACGGCTGTTTACAAGTGTAAGGCAATTAACATGGTGAACTGCCAAGCGTGCACTCCTTTGGGATCATGACGACAGAGGTTGGAGAGGGTTCAGATGATGTGAAACAAGTGGACTGCTGTCTGCTGTTCAGAGGTGTTTATTTGGCTTCATGACATGTGTTGTGTGCACGGTAGATCTGCCCCTGCGTGTGCGTCACGTTCATTCCAGATACGGGTAGGGTCTGTGCGTACGTGTGGAATTGGTTCCTACTGACGGATCATGCGAAGTGTGTAATGTGAATTCTGTGCAATGGACAGGTAGAGAAGAAAATACAGCTTGTTTTGAATCGGTTTAGTAAAAGAAGACATTAAACGGCTAATTTTTATTTAATTTAATTATTGTATGTAACTGCAATCAATCGAGGAACTATACACACACACACACACACACACACATTGGTATGTCTAAAGGGTTCCGTCAGCCTTGGAATCCTTAATGACTCTACAAGTCAGCATCTCCGGTCCTGTCACAAACTGGAAGATCAAATGAAGATGCATCATCTGTGTCATATAAACTGGCACCTAATCACACGAGACATGGTTTCTGGGTAAATTAACAATCCTATTGGCGTAGGCCATGTGTCATATAGTGAACAGTGTCCAACAATGAAACAAACTCCCGATGGTATCACCGAGGAGCTTTACGTCCGGTGTGTGTGATTTGTAACGCCCGATCTCCTCCGTCTGCCCTGTAGCCCGAACGAGCGAGGTGATGGGAGAATTTGGCCGTCTGTATGAACAGCAGTATCCAGTGGCGCTCTTCAACAAGGTCCGCTTTGACATTGAGGGAGGAGGCGGACCCCAGCCACAACTTCTACACCGCAAGGTAACCACGCCTCTGACGGAGGAAGTGGGAGGAGCTTGTGCAGTTGACTCTAGGTCAAGTTGAGTCCATGGGGCCACACAAACCTCAATCCTAGAACGAGTCTTCATGAACACGCCCTGGTGGCTGATCTTCCTGTTACATTGGCATGTCCTTGTTAACTGTTCCACAATTCTGACTGCCTTGAATCTGTGTGGACAATAGATGCCCCCCCCCCCACACACACACATACACACACATACACACACACACACTCCTGGTCCCCTAATATATATGGGTAAAGACTGTAGAATGTAGTGTACTTCGTAGGAAATATGTTGCCCCATGGAAACGCTTGTTTAATTGTCTGTGGTGAGTCAGTAGTTGTGAGTAAGCTCGACTGTTTTCCCGAAAGGAACAATGCTCAATGGAAAGTTGAGCTGTGGGTGTGTGATTGGTTTAACTGAACAGCGCTGTTACTGATTGTAGACTACAGATCAGGTCTCCCTTGTACTATAACGCATAGCGTGTAGCTTTTGTGTTTCTAATCAACCTCTAAGGCCACAGTCCTTTAAGCCTTTCGAGCCACACCTTGGCCTTCAGGGGTTTTAGAAAATCAAAGAAATAACTGCTGACATAAAAAAACAGTACGGGTGCAAAAAATGTGTTTTGACAAAAAAAACACATTTCAGATATTTCTTTGTCTATCCGTGATGATATTATGTCTTTCTACTGACCCCTGTTGACCCCTGTCGTTCCTACTCAGGTCCCTCTGGAGAATAGGTCCATCTTCTCTGGAGCTCTTTTTCAGTTTTTGGAAGAGAACAAGAAGTGGAGGAACCGTTTCCTCTTCGTTCCTGACACCTACAACATCAACTATTACGACAGCAAAACGGTAGAATGACGCGTGTTCACGTTCACACACATGTTTTAATTATCCTTTTGGAAACCCAGAAACATTTTGTCATGAACATAACCTGAACCCGTTGTCATACAAGGCCTCAGAATTATAAAACCGTTTGTATCTTAACGTATTTCTCTAATAAAGTTTGCCGGGCCTAAGCTAGTGTCGTCCACCAAAATAGCTTTTATGGCAAAATGTCCACAGACGGTCAAATGTTTCTTGCATAACTATTCATGTGGGGATACTTGATCACAATAAACCAAACGCACGCTAATTTATTGAACCGTACGTGCTTATTGTGTGTATTTTTCAGAGAAGAAAAATGTATCTGTGAAGTTTTTCAATGTGTACCATGTCCGTGCCGTTCTCATCCATCTCCTCGTTGTGTTTTCTGCCAGTCTCACGAGCGAGACCTGCAGCCCAAGGGAACCATAAACTGTGCCGGATATAAAGTTCTGAGCTCCATGGACCTGTACTGGGAGCTACTCAACAACAGCTTACCGGGTGAGGACGTGTTGGGACTGAAACCTAGGAAGTAGGACGGAGGAGGCGGGGCTCTACATGATGCCCCACCCAATCCTCTAAACGGGGAGGCCCCTCATTTAACCACTATCCAACTTCACGTTCGTTTGATGTTCTGACGAGATCGAGGCTCTGAGAGTTAGCGATTTCAGTAAACATCTCACGGAGTGTGCCAACTTTACACACAGAGAAATCAGGGGTTTGTCTGTACTGGTGTGACTGATTCCAGAAGAATCCAGGGTCATGTACTGATGTGTGTCTGTGTCTGTGTGTGTTTCAGGAGTTAAGGCTAAAGTGAGCCAAGCCCCGTACATCAAATGTGCCACCCAGTTCCCTGTGATCCTGTGGCACCCCTACGCCCGCCATTACTACTTCTGTGTGATGACGCTGAAGGAACAGCAGAAGTGGTTCGCCGTGTTTCAGGACTGTGTGAGACACACTAATGACGGTGAGTGGAACCCACTGGAACCAGCCTAGGGTTCTCAACACTGAGCCTAGAGAACCCTGTCTCCTGCTTAGTATATATTCTACTTGATAGCTAATTGCATTCACCCGGTCCCAGTCTGAATTAGTCAATATTTAGTATAGTATAAAAATCCAGCAGTACTTTGGGTTCTGATACCTGGAGTGGAGACATGGTGCTTTAATTAACCTAATGCAGCAGAACATGTTCTGATCACATGCATGTTTGTTCTAAATTCTCTTCCACAAATCTTAATTGTAGATTGTGAAACACACGCACGTCTGAGATATTTGGTTCCCAGGGTATTGTGATATCGTTGCAGTGAGACACTTGTTCTGGCAAGAGCGCACTTGTCCTTAATGTGTGCGTTTTGTTATTTGTCTGCGGTAGTTTATGTACCAGGGTCTTATTCATTACATCAGCTAGAATCAACAAGCATTCATCTCCACTGACAAATGATCTATTGGGCAAGATCAGTAGCTTATTCACATCCACTTTGTTACTTCCCAATACTGGATTTGTTGGCTTTCAACAGTTGTCATCTTTCGCCGGAATTCGAATGAAGCTGTCAGTTCAGATTGTCAGGCTCAAGCTCTGTCAAACTGTGTCTCAGCTTTGGTTATGCGGCGTGGTTGAAAGGTCTGGTTGTCTGGTCTGTCTCTGGTTATTAGTTTGTTTAACATCCATTACAAACATCAGCTAATTGTAGCACCGCAAGCAAAAACAATGTTGAGTTTATCTGCATGTTTATTTTGTATTGCCCAAATCGCTTTTCAAATAGCATCAGACCCAATAAGCGGTTCAGATGATTTTGAGAAAAAACTCCTGGCTCCGCTTGATTTCTTTAAATACATTTCTTTCTACAGAATTCAGTTTGTAATGGTTGGTTAAACCGTCTTCTTTCAATGTGAGGAACCATGTAACATCAGGTTGAGAAACAAGTGAAATTGTCCCTTAAGTCTTTTGGCAGCTAATTATACAGTAGAGAACAATTCTGCTTGAAAGTCATGCCCAAACCATAGACCTGTGTGTTTATTATCCGTCCGTCTGCCAATACAGTCACCGCCTATCGTGCTAACATGGGTGGCCTTGCAACTGATTTCAAAACTCCTATGAACACATTTCCCACGAAAGATAGCTTCGGTAAATTGCAAAAAGCCTGCTAAATTATTTGTGACCCCAAAAGATATTTCTTGAGAAACACAATGACCTAGTGGGGATGGTGAGAAAAGAGCATGTAGCCGGCGTTGGGCTAGGAGGAGAAGGAGGAGGAGGTCTGTTGGAATGCCGGGTTTGGCTGAGTGTAGACATCATCCCATGGTTCTGCATGATACAGTCATCCACACTCCTGGCTTATCTCTACTACTCTGATATTATGGAGCAGCTGGAACTCCACCTGAAATCCAAATACCAGCTTCTCCTAAATCATTTGAAGTCTTAAAAAAATCTAGACCGCCTAAAGCGCCCAGGACCTTTTCCGTTGGTCCTTAGTCAGAGAATAGAGCGCAGATATGTTGAGTTTTTAATGTGTATTATCTGAAGCCAGGTTTTGCTTTGACTACGGGTCTATGGACCTGTCTACAACAGAACTCCCCTCCTCCGTATCTACAAGATGGTCCAAACCAGAACCGGCTGTGGCACAACCGGAGATGAGTAACAGGAGGCGTTCTCAGATCTGCTATTCGTCAACCCTGTCAGGTTTTACAGCGGTTTTGATGAGACGCCATGAAGAGGAATAGCCGGGTTCATATGAACAGCCTGATCCAAATGATGTGTACCCTGTTAAACACAAAGTGCCATTTGGCGTTAAGTATCAGGTCAACCAACACTTAAACTTGTTCAGTATCAGCTGACGCTTAATCGAGTTCAGTGTGTGCTGAATGCACTGTATCTCTCTCTGGTCTACAGACTGTGTGCTGAATGCACTGTATCTCTCTCTGGTCTACAGACTGTGTGCTGAATGCACTGTATCTCTCTCTGGTCTACAGACTGTGTGCTGAATGCACTGTATCTCTCTCTGGTCTACAGACTGTGTGCTGAATGCACTGTATCTCTCTCTGGTCTACAGACTGTGTGCTGAATGCACTGTATCTCTCTCTGGTCTACAGACTTTATGCTGAATGCACTGTATCTCTCTCTGGTCTACAGACTGTGTGCTGAATGCACTGTATCTCTCTCTGGTCTACAGACTTTATGCTGAATGCACTGTATCTCCCTCTGGTCTACAGACTGTGTGCTGAATGCACTGTATCTCCCTCTGGTCTACAGACTGTGTGCTGAATGCACTGTATCTCCCTCTGGTCTACATACTGTGTGCTGAATGCACTGTATCTCTCTCTGGTCTACAGACTGTGTGCTGAATGCACTGTATCTCTCTCTGGTCTACAGACTTTATGCTGAATGCACTGTATCTCTCTCTGCATTCTGAACACAGTCTGTAGACCAGAGAGAGATACAGTGCATTCAGCATAAAGTCTGTAGACCACTGTATCTCCCTCTGGTCTACAGACTGTGTGCTGAATGCACTTTATCTCCCTCTGGTCTACAGACTGGGTGCTGAATGCACTGTATCTCTGCGTTTAGACTGCAGGCTCAATAAAGTCTGGTATGTGGCGGCAATTAATTTTCCTTAGCAAGCCACCCCTCTGGCTAACCAGCCATTACCCCCTACCCGTCCCCCATCCGTCCAGAGCAGGCAGGAACTTGCTCAAGGGGTCGTGGGGGAGTGGGCGGAGCCAAACACTGAGGGTCCAGTCGATTGCCCCCCCGCTGACCTTCAATGAGCCCCATGTTTGGGATTTTCAGCCTGATGTGGGACTGGATGCTGGAAGCCACGTTTCAACCAAATAAAGTGTTCATGGATGGAAACCCTCAGATGATGCTGCTTTATTCTGGGCTGATATAATGTGATAAACCTGTACACTGAGGTTCTGCTCCCAAGATGGTTGAGGAAGACATAAGAGAAAATCCCCAAATATCTGTTCTCCAGCTGTGATAGCCGTGTGTCTGTGGGATGCCAGTAAGCTCATATGGTGTCTGTCTCCCCCAGATTTACAGTTCATGGCTGTAAACACATATAAAGTTTAATAATGTGTAACTCAATCGTCACACTCTGAATATCTACACACACTCTGGCTTAAAAGATTAATTATATACAAACACTGTTCTTTAATTTTGGGAGGTCGTCTTTAGCTATGTGTTCTAGTACAACCCCCCCCCATATAAAATATCCTAGTCTTCTTCCTGACCCTGAACACACACACATCCTGTCTTTGTCATGGCTAGAAAACACCGCCCAACACACACCGCCCACCGCACAATACACACCGCCCACCGCACAATACACACCGCCCACCGCACAATACACACCGCCCAACACCCACCGCCCACCGCCCAACACACACCGCCCACCGCCCAACACACACCGCCCACCGCCCAACACACACCGCCCACCGCCCAACACACACCGCCCACCGCCCAACACACACCGCCCTCCGCCCAACACACACCGCCCAACACACACCGCCCAACACACACCGCCCAACACACACCGCCCAACACACACCGCCCAACACACACCGCCCAACACACACCGCCCAACACACACCGCCCAACACACACCGCCCAACACACACCGCCCAACACACACCGCCCAACACACACCGCCCAACACACACCGCCCAACACACACCGCCCAACACACACCGCCCAACACACACCGCCCAACACACACCGCCCAACACACACCGCCCAACACACACCGCCCAACACACACCGCCCAACACACACCGCCCAACACACACCGCCCAACACACACCGCCCACCGCCAAACACACACCGCCCACCGCCAAACACACACCGCCCACCGCCCAACACACACCGCCCACCGCCCAACACACACCGCCCACCGCCCAACACACACCGCCCACCGCCCAACACACACGCCCACCGCCCAACACACACGCCCACCGCACAATACACACCGCACAATACACACCGCACAACACACACCGCCCACCGCCCAACACACACCGCCCAACATAATTACATGATTGTTCTGTTTGGAGGCTGGATGGTATCTGAATCTCTCTCCTTGGGTAGTTCTGTTCTGGATGGTTTCTGAATCTCTCTCCTTTGGTAGTTCTGTTCTGGATGGTATCTGAATCTCTCTCTCCTTGGGTAGTTCTGTTCTGGATGGTATTTGAATCTCTCTCTCCTTGGGTAGTTCTGTTCTGGATGGTATCTGAATCTCTCTCTTGGGTAGTTCTGTTCTGGATGGTTTCTGAATCTCTCTCCTTTGGTAGTTCTGTTCTGGATGGTATCTGAATCTCTCACTCCTTGGGTAGTTCTGTTCTGGATGGTATTTGAATCTCTCTCTCTTGGGTAGTTCTGTTCTGGATGGTATCTGAATCTCTCTCCTTGGGTAGTTCTGTTCTGGATGGTATCTGAATCTCTCTCCTTGGGTAGTTCTGTTCTGGATGGTATCTGAATCTCTCTCCTTGGGTAGTTCTGTTCTGGATGGTTTCTGAATCTCTCTCCTTTGGTAGTTCTGTTCTGGATGGTATCTGAATCTCTCTCTCCTTGGGTAGTTCTGTTCTGGATGGTATTTGAATCTCTCTCTCCTTGGGTAGTTCTGTTCTGGATGGTATCTGAATCTCTCTCCTTGGGTAGTTCTGTTCTGGATGGTATCTGAATCTCTCTCCTTTGTTAGTTCTGTTCTGGATGGTATCTGAATCTCTCTCCTTTGGTAGTTCTGTTCTGGTTGGTATTTGAATCTCTCTCTCCTTGGGTAGTTCTGTTCTGGATGGTATCTGAATCTCTCTCCTTTGGTAGTTCTGTTCTGGATGGTATCTGAATCTCTCTCTCCTTGGGTAGTTCTGTTCTGGATGGTATCTGAATCTCTCTCTCCTTTGGTAGTTCTGTTCTGGATGGTATCTGTATCTCTCTCTCCTTGGGTAGTTCTGTTCTGGATGGTATCTGAATCTCTCTCTCCTTGGGTAGTTCTGTTCTGGATGGTATCTGAATCTCTCTCTCCTTGGGTAGTTCTGTTCTGGTTGGTATTTGAATCTCTCTCTCTCCTTGGGTAGTTCTGTCCTGGATGGTATCTGAATCTCTCTCCTTTGGTAGTTCTGTTCTAGATGGTATCTGAATCTCTCTCCTTTGGTAGTTCTGTTCTGGATGGTATCTGAATCTCTCTCCTTTGGTAGTTCTGGATGGTATCTGAATCTCTCTCCTTTGGTAGTTCTGGATGGTATCTGAATCTCTCTCCTTTGGTAGTTCTGTTCTGGATGGTATCTGAATCTCTCTCTCCTTGGGTAGTTCTGTTCTGGTTGGTATTTGTATCTCTCTCTCCTTGGGTAGTTCTGTTCTGGATGGTATCTGAATCTCTCTCCTTTGGTAGTTCTGTTCTGGATGGTATCTGAATCTCTCTCCTTGGGTAGTTCTGTTCTGGTTGGTATTTGAATCTCTCTTTCTCCTTGGGTAGTTCTGTTCTGGATGGTATTTGAATCTCTCTCTCTCCTTGGGTAGTTCTGGATGGTATCTGAATCTCTCTCCTTTGGTAGTTCTGTTCTGGATGGTATCTGAATCTCTCTCTCCTTGGGTAGTTCTGTTCTGGTTGGTATTTGAATCTCTCTCTCTCCTTGGGTAGTTCTGTTCTGGATGGTATCTGAATCTCTCTCTCCTTTGGTAGTTCTCTTCTGGATGGTATCTGAATCTCTCTCTCCTTTGGTAGTTCTCTTCTGGATGGTGTCTGATTCCTGTTTCAGAACACAGCGGCATTCTGTTGTAAATACTCCCTTGGAAGTACTTCTAAACACTTCACACTTTAAACAGAGGTCGGTCTTAGATTAACTTTGGTTCATGTACATTCGAGGTGTTAGTGATATTAACCGTAGCTTGGTCTAAATATGCTTTTGCTGTGAACTATGACATAATGATCAAGACAAACCCTGCCAACGCTTTGTTGTGTTTGTACATGAAAACGATTGGGTTATTTTGAGAGAAGGCTGTACATTTTTACTTCCTTAAAAATAGTTACTGTGTAATCCTCCTGTGTTGCCATGGTGAAGCCATAATAAATAACCCTAGCCACTAACGGTATGACAATGACGCGGTTTAGATCCAGAGGCAGCACAAACGACCTTCTCCACAGCACGTTGACCTACCCACAATGCCCTGCGCTCACAGGTTTGTCGGAGGAGGACAAGGTGCAGACGCCGGCTTTTACGGACGCAGTGAGGCTGTACCGCCAAGCCCACGGGCACTACGGCACCTGGGAGATGATGTGTGGTACCCCCCCGCAGGTAAGCATGGTACTGCCCGGTTCCTTTCCAGACACAGTGCATTTGTAACTTGGTCCTGACCCAAATCTGCCTAAGTGGTCTTCTTAAGGACCGTGAGACATTCAACAGATGTTTCTGACCGAGTCTTTAATGCTAATCAGTCAGCGTATTGCAGTTTTTTGACCTAGGGACTTTCATTTCCTGAAACCACAGAAGGAACAGGAAGTGTGAGTCAGTAATGCTCCTGCTAGTGTTGACGTCCATAATGGTGTCCTTTAACCCGGATGCGCACTCTGACTAGTGTCCATATGAGTCTATGAAGAGTTTTAGGGGGTGTTTAGGACACTGGGGTTGTCCAGCTGTGGAGGTTGTCAACTATTGCCTCCGGTCCTGGTGACACAGCATCCTGTGAGTGTGAGCTCATTGTGTGGGTGTGTGTGTGTGTGGGGGTGTGTGTGGGTGTGTGTGTGGGGGTGTGTGTGTGGGGGTGTGTGTGTGGGGGTGTGTGTGGGGGGTGTGTGTGTGGGGGTGTGTGTGGGTGTGTGTGTGTGGGGGTGTGTGTGGGGGTGTGTGTGTGGGTGTGGGTGTGTGTGTGTGTGTGTGTGTGGGGGTGTGTGTGTGAACTAGACATGGTCCAAATGTAAAGATAAATGAAAACAATTGGTAATTTTCTATTCTATTACTGTGAATATTACTTGGAGCGATTTACTAATTTAACAATTAACATGAAACAACAGTTTGTTTTATAATCGTATATTCTGTGATTGTTTTACGGTGATGTAAACTATTATTCTTTTTACACTTTTCTAAGTAGTCAAAACTACTAGTAACAGGTAACTGGCAGTAATCTAGTTCCCAAGTGGCTAGAACTGTACCAAAGCTACAGTATAAAATATAAATATCTACAAATACAAGACAAAAAATCTAATAAAAGATACATTTGAAACAAATACAGATGACAATAAATTCACTTGAACAACTATTTTATCTCCGGAGTATGAATGCGTTGTGTTTGGTCAGGGTCTGGGGGGAGATGAGGATGACTCACGCCATCATTACATACTATTATCACAAATACTGATCACTACACTGGAAGTAGGATGAAGAGGAAGATGAAACCAAAAGCCTGGGGCTCAAGAGTTAGCCGATAAGCCAGGACACTCCTAGTCCCAGAAGAGACACAGAGCTTATTGACTGTCAACAATGTTGGTCACATCTGACATCTGTCTAAAACACTGTACTACATCACAAGATGACACGATCATGTGTTCTCCCTCGTCAGTGATGGTCTGCCACTTATGCCACACCATTATCACATATCTACATCTCCGCAGCCAGAATAATAAACCGGTGAAACAAACTAAGGCTGACTGTGGTAGAAGCTGCCTCCTCTCTGTGCCGCCCGACTGACATTACAACAGTAAACAGACGGAGGTAGTCATTCACTGTGTCCTGTTGTGACGGCGGCTACAAGACAAGTACAGATCAGACCAGCTTCCATCACTCTATCACACATGTCAAGTTGCAATGTAGCTTGGTGGACGGAACAGAGTCCCTCTGGCTGCGATGCCCGCTCCCTCTGGCTGCGATGCCCGCTCCCTCTGGCTGCGATGCCCGCTCCCTCTGGCTGCGATGCCCGCTCCCTCTGGCTGCGATGCCCGCTCCCTCTGGCTGCGATGCCCGCTCCCTCTGGCTGCGATGCCCGCTCCCTCTGGCTGCGATGCCCGCTCCCTCTGGCTGCGATGCCCGCTCCCTCTGGCTGCGATGCCCGCTCCCTCTGGCTGCGATGCCCGCTCCCTCTGGCTGCGATGCCCGCTCCCTCTGGCTGCGATGCCCGCTCCCTCTGGCTGCGATGCCCGCTCCCTCTGGCTGCGATGCCCGCTCCCTCTGGCTGCGATGCCCGCTCCCTCTGGCTGCGATGCCCGCTCCCTCTGGCTGCGATGCCCGCTCCCTCTGGCTGCGATGCCCGCTCCCTCTGGCTGCGATGCCCGCTCCCTCTGGCTGCGATGCCCGCTCCCTCTGGCTGCGATGCCCGCTCCCTCTGGCTGCGATGCCCGGTGCCTCTGTGTAATGTCATCTCGGACGGATGTCTCAGGTGCCCCAAAACATACAATAGAGTATGGCTATATTGTGATATCTAGGGCTTATATTGTGATATCTAGGGATATATTGTGATATCTAGGGCTATATTGTGATATCTAGGGCTATATTGTGATATCTAGGGCTATATTGTGATATCTAGGGCTTATATTGTGATATCTAGGGCTATATTGTGATATCTAGGGCTTATATTGTGATATCTAGGGCTATATTGTGATATCTAGGGCTTATATTGTGATATCTAGGGCTATATTGTGATATCTAGGGCTATATTGTGATATCTAGGGCTATATTGCGATATCTAGGGCTATATTGTGATATCTAGGGCTATATTGTGATATCTAGGGCTATATTGTGATATCTAGGGCTTATATTGTGATATCTAGGGCTATATTGTGATATCTAGGGCTATATTGTGATATCTAGGGCTATATTGTGATATCTAGGGCTTATATTGTGATATCTAGGGCTATATTGCGATATCTAGGGCTATATTGTGATATCTAGGGCTATATTGTGATATCTAGGGCTATATTGTGATATCTAGGGCTATATTGCGATATCTAGGGCTATATTGCGATATCTAGGGCTATATTGTGATATCTAGGGCTATATTGCGATATCTAGGGCTATATTGCGATATCTAGGGCTATATTGTGATATCTAGGGCTATATTGTGATATCTAGGGCTATATTGTGATATCTAGGGCTATATTGTGATATCTAGGGCTATATTGTGATATCTAGGGCTATATTGTGATATCTAGGGCTATATTCTGATATCTAGGGCTATATTGTGATATCTAGGGCTATATTGTGATATCTAGGGCTATATTGTGATATCTAGGGCTATATTGTGATATCTAGGGCTTATATTGTGATATCTAGGGCTTATATTGTGATATCTAGGGCTATATTGTGATATCTAGGGCTATATTGTGATATCTAGGGCTTATATTGTGATATCTAGGGCTATATTCTGATATCTAGGGCTATATTCTGATATCTAGGGCTATATTCTGATATCTAGGGCTATATTCTGATATCTAGGGCTATATTCTGATATCTAGGGCTATATTGTGATATCTAGGGCTATATTGTGATATCTAGGGCTATATTCTGATATCTAGGGCTATATTGTGATATCTAGGGCTATATTCTGATATCTAGGGCTATATTGTGATATCTAGGGCTATATTGTGATATCTAGGGCTATCAATCTGGAAAAACCAGTTGTGTTGTAAGAGGCTTGTGAAGCCTGCAGCGTAGGATCCAGACCACACCTAAAGCAGGTGAACATTTGTCTACGGGCCGTCGGACACGCCCTCCCATCGTTGGACACGCCCTCCCATCGTTGGACACGCCTTCCCATGAACACAGAACCTGGATCGGAACACAGAAGTCATGTCAACCCAGTGGACTTGTGGTCTAAAAAGGAGTGAAAAACAATGTGGTTTGGTTTGTCATAAGATTTGGGTGAGGGTTTAGTTCTGGGAGTATTATTGTGATGTAAGGGCTTGTTGTTTGTTCAGGTTATTTTCCCCTCTAGTTACTAGTCACATGACCTTTACTTTTCCTTCAGATTTTGGCCAACTTGGTGATGGAAACGCTTTTGCCTGAGATCAGGGAACTCATTACCCCACGGCTGAAAGGCAAAATGCAGGAGAGACAGAGAAACTGGATGCTGGTAAGTTATTGATCAGGCAACTGAACAGGGCAGCAGGTTAGCCCAGTGGTCAGGACTTGGGCCAGTCGCGGGTTCAAATCCCAGAGCCAGACAAGGTGGAAACCCACTCCTCCTGTCTTTCTGTCCCCTAGAAAGACAGTTTACCCACATTTCTCCCGGGTTGTTGCTGTAAATAATAAGCTGATCCTGACATACTGGTACAATGAAGAAACCAAGCTGTCCATCTCCATGTAGATCTGTGACGCGGTCTACAGTCTGGTGGTTCGTCAGACCCAGGCCCAGTATGAGGCGGTACTGGAACGTTCTGAGGCAGGACGTCCTGCCCTGGAGGCCACAATACGCACAGACATGGACCAGGTCATCACCTCCAAGGAGCACGTGACGAATAAGATCAAAGGTAAGATGAGGTTTGTCCCAGAGTAAACCCGGTTGAGCCAAAACCCGGTTGAGCCAAAACCCGGTTGAGCCAAAACCCGGTTGAGCCAAAACCCGGTTGAGCCAAAACCCGGTTGACCTAACTCGGAGTCGGTCTTGTTCGTCACCCCTGGGCATAATCAATGCTGAAAGAAGACAATACAAACATTGCAAGCTTTAGTTCTCAAAGGCAAAGGTGTGAAGGGTTGGGTTACTCAACACAGATAGAAGCTGGATATCTTATTGCCAAATCCTGTTACGGGAACGGGGTGTTTTTGTAAACCTCTGCCCGTTTAATGTACTGTGATCTGGTTGTAACGTGTCTCTCCATGTTGCCCTCAGCGACGGTGCTGCCCAAGGCAGAGAAGCTCCTCAAGGTGAGCATCCAGCCATACATCAGCTCCATCCTGGAGGCCCTGATGGATCCCACCAGCCGTGGCTTCACAGAGGTCCGGGACGTCTTCTTCCGGGAGCTGGTGGACATGAGCAAGAACACAGTGAACGACGGCGACAAGGATAAAGTGGGGGAGGTGAGAGCGCTGAGACTCTGTGTGTGTGTGTGTGTGTGTGTGTGTGTGTGTGTGTGTGTGTGTGTGTGTGTGTGTGTGTGTGTGTGTGTGTGTGTGTGTGTGTGTGTGTGTGTGTGTGTGTGTGTGTGTGTGTGTGTGTGTGTGTGTGTGTGTGTGTGTGTGTGTGTGTGTGTGTGTGTGTGTGTGTGTGTGTGTGTGTGTGTGTCGCTGGGTTAAGGGTTGGTGCTCCAGTGTCTAATGTAGAATGGGTTTTCAGCTGTGTGTTCTGCAGGGGTCTGTAAATGTAACACAAACGTGTACTGACATGTCATTAGAATAACGCGCATCTCTGTGGTCTGGTTGTTTACCATCAACCTCGCCTTACTTTACCATCTCCCTCCGTCTGCAGCACATGGAGAAGATCTCCATGCTGGCATTCCACCCTGTGAAGATGCAGAGCTGCTACGAGAAAGTGGAGGTCCTCAGTCTGGAAGGTCTGCAGCAGAGATTTGATGTCTCCAGCCCGTCTGTGTTTGTCCAGAGAGCCCAGATCCTCATGAGAGAGGTACGCCGGTCATTTTCGTGTCAGTTATGTACTTTGGATAGCAGTGCTTGGAACAATTCTCCATGTAAATCTGTACTTAGTTTGTGAAAGGGAGAAACATAAATGTCCCGACCCATTTCCGCTGATATGTGGGAGCTTTTCACCAAACAATATGGCGTGTCGGAATTGGAAGTGCCCCGCTAATTCAGAAAGACTTAATGACTCCATTTGACTTCCTGGCTGCTGTTTGAGCGCTGATAGCTGTCTTTGTTGTTGTTGTGGTGGTTGGTTCCCAAGCACAGTCTGGTCAGTGATTGGTGAGGTTTAAAGGCTGTCTGTTGACAGGCTGTAGTTTTTGGGAATGAGGTCATTATGCAGAGAATTCCACACCCTATCCGTCTCCCGCTGTCCGTTTATAGTCTGCTGGAGGTCAGGCTTTATATATTATACTGTTGCAGGGTTTTTTAAATGTAACTTTTATCCAAGAGTCTGGATAATGTCCCACTGGGGGTTGGAGCAGACTTTATTTAGAAAGAGAGAGATGAGGGAGTTGTTTTTGGAAAGGATTCAACTAGTGTGGAATGAACTCGCCCACAAAATAATTGTAATAGTGCCACCTTGTGGTGGATGTATGAAAAACATATATATATTCAAGGCTTTTGGAAATGCTATTATATCTTTCAATATATAATTTTTTTATATTTTGGAAATTTCTATGCATTAATCAACAAAACAAAAATATAAAGCAGAGATGTATGTCGTTATGTATATGTAGTTAATAAAGCTAATATTTGTTGTGCTGCTTTTTGCCACAGCACATATGTTCATATGTCCTAACTTGCCCCAACTTTAATAATTAATAAGCTGTGTCTCTATATTAAACAAATGTCTCTGTGTGTGCAGCAAATGGACAATGCCGTTTACACCTTCGAGCAGATCCTCCACCAAAGTCTGGAGGGCCAAGTGTCTGAGGGACTCTGTAGTACTATCCAACGGTGCCAGGACCGTGTGATCAAGGTAAAACCCACTGTGACGTAGGTCAACCGACCAACTGGCCAAACGAACGTTTAGTTTGCGTGTGTATAAAATCATAAGTGTGGGTGGTTTTGGGTCGTTCAGGAATAGTCATACCTCCTGTCATTTGTTCCAGAAATTTGATTATGACAGCAGCACAGTCCGGAAGAGGTTCTTCAGAGAGGCTCTTCTTCAGATCTTCATCCCGTACATGTTGAAGCAGCTGACTCCATCAGTGGCCTCGGTAAGTCTGATAATATTGGCTGACATTTATAAGCTGTGTGTGAAACTGGAATTGCAATTCAACGGCAATCTCATCATCGCTCATACCGTTAGCAGATATTATACTAATCTTGCGTGGATTCTTCTTTTTTGTGCTTTTCCCGCACCACTGTCTCCAGGAGCTGCCTCACTTCCAGGAACTGATCTTTGAGGATTTCTCTCGGTTCATCCTGGTGGAGAACATCTTTGAAGAGGTGGTGCTTCACTCCGTGATGAAGGACATTATGTTGGGTGAGTCTTAGAGCCCTGACAGTGGGCGTGTCCATAACGGTATCCTCCCCTTTACTAGCGTGTTGCTATGGGTTACAGGGGGATGGGGAAGCCATTTTTGAAGATTTCTTGTCTATCTGTTTTGTTTAAATGCTTTATGGATTCAGTGCATTGACCTTTGTTTTTATGCACCACTCAATCAAAATTGAATTTATTTTATTAATGCCTCTTTAAATCAGCTGTTGTCACAAAGTGTTTTTACAAACGCCCATCTTAAAGTACATAATTTATTCCATAGTAAATGTTTAGACGGACTTCAAATAAGATTGGCTTGCCATTTTCGTCATTCTGTGTTAAAGTGACTCGTCAGTACTGGATAAATATAAGCGAATAATTTAGAAACATCACATTGATCTGAACAGATTTACGGATCTTCGTTAAAACGCCACGTCATGGTAAGACTGAACAAAACACAGGCCTGGTTTGAAGGGATTCTGGAAGGAATAAATGAATGGTGAACCGCAAAAAGAACCAGCATCACATTTCCCCACTAGACTTTATGGGGATTGTGACCCGTCGACTCTCAGTATTTTCGGGTGTAGAGTCCTTCATTACAGAGGGATATGGTCATGTGGTCTGTGCTGCTCTCTCAACAACATCTCTCTCTGTCTCCTGTTTTCGCTTTTCCTCCCTGTGTAGCTGTGAAGGAGGCCGCGGTCCAGAGGAGACACAACTTATACAGGGACAGCATCGTGATGACCAGCAGTGACCCAAACCTGCACCTGCTGGGGGACAGCTCTGCCATCGACTGGGCCGAGGAGTTTGGGCCGGGCCAGGCTCAGGGGGAGAAGGCGGCCGACGGGGATGAGACTGCCCAGAGGAGGCGCAGGCTGAAGCAGGTGGTCTCCATGGTCCAAGTGGACGGCTCCCCGGTTCAGGTCAACGAGTCCTGTTTGGAGGTGCCCGGCGTGGACGGCATCCCCGAAGAGGAAAGCGAGGACCAGGGCTCCGTCTCACCGTCGACCCCCGACCAGGAACCGGTGAAAGCCAACGGAACCAGTCCGAAAATGAAGAGGAAAGCCCCTTTACCCCCCGTCCAGTCGGAGAACAGCTCAACCCCTGCCGTGTCGAACGGCTTGGTCCTGCAAGAGGGAGAGCCGACGCCCGTCTCTAGTAAGGAGGTGCCAGTCAAAATCTTGAAGGACTTCCACCAAAAACCTGAGAGCGACAAGTCCCCAGAGACGGAGAACTTGTTGGATGAAGCGGAGAGCAACGCGTCGGCCATCCAGAGTGCCATCCAACAGTTAGAAGATGCCGTGCAGCAAGCGGACAGCGATACAGCCGCAGAACCCTCTGTAGTTCCACCTGAGACCGTAACAGAAGAGTCCAGCTCAGGCCAGGTGTCTACAGGCGTCCCAGTAGGTGATGAATCACGGAAGTCAGTTCGGGAAGAGGCTTTGGCATCAGCGGTTCGAACCCAAGAGGCAACCGCTTCCTCCAGGTCAGAGGAGGTGTCTTCACCCATAAGGCAAGAGGCAGCAGAAATATCTGCACAAGAAATACCCACGCCCAAACCAAGAGCCCTACACACACAGTCCCAAGTGGCAGCGGCCAAGCTCACGCCTGTCCCGGCAGACACGCCCGTCCCGGCAGACGCGCCCGTCCCGGCAGACGCGCCCGTCCCGGCAGACACACCCACAGCCGAGGATATGGAGCGGGTATCTGTCTCTGCATCAATTTCCAAGGAGACTGAGAGCACTTCAAACGTCCACAGTCCTTCGCCATTGCAGGAGAAATGCAGCCCCCAGTCACTAAATGTGGGCCCCGGTTCTGACGGGACAGGTGCAGCTGAGGTCGTCTCTACCACCGGGGTCATGAGAGACACTGTGGCCCAGGAGGGAGAACCAGTCCAGATTAATGACTCTGAGACCGGCTAAAAGGAGAAGGTGAAAGACTGAGTAGGTACTGGTGGAACCGGTGAGGTATGAGCTGTATGCTGTCGTCTTTTTACCATGACAGACTTCTTATATTAGAGAAACTCATCTCACCGGGTCATCCAATAAAAATGGTTGGTATGCATTTGTTTTTCATTTGACTGCTTAACTTCCACCGTCAGCATTTTTGACAATTACTATTTTCGCCATTATTTTCTGTTACCAAAAGACCACTTGAGTCTCAATACAAGGTTTTCTATTTCATTCCATCTTTGTTCCATTTAAAAGCAAGATGAAATTATTTGTGGCTTGAGGGCAAAGCTGTGTTTTTGTGCTCAAGACAACATTTTATTGACATCTTTGAAATGGACATGGTCACCAACAAACCCAGAACATGAGGTTACAAACCCAGTCAGGTGGTCCTTGTTAAGCGCATTCACTGGGAAGTTTATGACAAGCACAACAGAAAACACAGTTGAGCCCATAGTGTGGTCTTTTGTAAATATGAAATGAATTTACCTAAACGTGAGGTGTCCGTGGTGCCTTAATTACTGCCTTAATTAATTTAAAGTTTATTAAGTTGACGCACCAGGTCTGACACGACTGCTTCCTGTTGGAATTGTATGTCAGGTTTCGTTTCTTTCTTTGTGTTCTTGTGTGTGTAGTGGACATGACAGGGTGAGCTCAGCTGTGGCTAGAGATGGCAGAAAAGTTATTCCAGCGACCAATGTGCTTTGTCATCTTCTTTTGGGTATTGTGTGTATGTGTGTATGTGTGTATGTGTGTATGTATGTATGTACTAAGTCCTATTATGTCCGCTACAGTCTCCTGTCAACTTTTGACTGTCTCTTTCTGTTGAATTGTAGAAATTAAAATGTTAAATTTTCATCTTCAATAATATTCTTCTGATGTTTATTTATTGAGATTTATTATTTGGCAGAACGGGGTTAAAAGAGTAAGCAATTGATTAGACTAATTTCTGTTCTAATAGTGACTTATGAATAACTAAAAAAAGGTTTGATTCTTATTGCGTTTAATTTTCTGTTTCGGACTGAACTGCCAGTCTGACGTTGCCATGCAAACACCGCTCTGCTGTCACTAGAAAAAGAAATTAAAGGCACATGAGAAATGCTATTAGATGTTGTTTTCTTAATATTTGACGATTTCTTATTGATATAAATAAGAATATTTCCACTTAAACATTTCATGTGCTTCTTGCAGAACACTTCTGTACATACTGTAATTAGTACTATGGTGACATCATTCTTATTTGACCAATTACAATGAGTCTCTCCTGTTGCTTGTCTGTGCGGCAATGACACGTTTTTTTTTTACTGCAACTTCAATGCCTTTATTGATATACAATGATTGTTCCTTATTCTTTTAATTTATTATTTCTTGTAATCTGCTTCTTGTCATTGTCCTTTTTGATGACTGTTCTTTTAGATTTATTTTACTCAGTATACACTGTTATTAAATCGATAATTTTTTATTATCAATATGTTGGTCGTGTTTTTTTTTTTTTTTGGTACACATGTTTATTTCTTTAGTACACATGTTAAATGAGGAAACAGAGTATTATACTGTCAATTAAACCACAAAGGTTACAGTGCAAAATTTAAATGGATGGATTTACTAAATCCAGATATACAGTTAATATAATTGATGGGTTCATGCATTAATATGGACTGTTGTGTTGTATAGAATTATGTGAACACACTGTCTACAATTGAGTTACAGTTTTTTATACTGTATATCTTAGACATCTGTGAACCAGTCTGTCTGAAAAGAGACTGCCTGTTGCTTCATATCTCTGCACCCTTTCAGAGGAGGGCAATGTGGTTGTCTGTAATGACTTTTATTTTATTCCAGATGCAGCACGCCTGATTAGTCCTGTCCACTAAGCCTTTGGTAAATCAGGTCTGCTTGTTCAACCCTACAACATGTTGTGACCCTGAGGTCAAGGTTCAATGTGCAGTTTGGGAAATGCCAAATATATGGACTTTATTAACTATGGGTCAGCCTTGAGGATATAGATTAGACCTAGTTGTGGACAATAAAACACATAACTGTCTTCGGGTGAATCACGTATAGTATCTTCATGAATCATGAGGTAGCCAAACACCTGTGGGCTTCAGTTCCTGCTATTTGCGTCTGTACGTGCGGCAGATCTGATTAGGGTGCGTGGTGACGTCATGCGCTCTACGTAACTACGTATCGCGCACTACCACCGACCGCTCAGCAATAACAAGCGTCAGTAGAAGCGTCACCTACAGGCGCTCCACTCAATGGGATCCTGCGCCAAACACAGGGAAGAATACTGACCCGCACCTTATATCAGAACGGACCCGCACGTTATATCAGAACCGACCCGCAGCATTTGAACCGAATAAACCGCTGTCCCACGCAGGATTTGAACCCAATAGGTTGTTTCGGACCGTGAGCGCATTTCCAGACCTTTTTTATTATAAGCGGATGGAGGATTGATCAACCCGGACTGAGTCCCGGCCTCAGCTCGGTTCTGCCGGCCTCCAGCTCGGTTCTGTCATCTATAGGAGCCCTCCGCAGCATGCTTTTTGGGAGCAGAGGGGTCGAGCTGCACCGCCCGAGACCCGCAGATGCGCTTCTGACCCGGGTTGCGGTTCTGACCCGGGTTGCGGTGTTCGCAGCCCTTATTGCGATGAGCGCGTGCGTGCCAGGTAACACACACACACACACACGCACGCGCGTTCCATGCACTCCGCGTCGTGCGGACATAATTTAAAGTTAATGCTCGTGTGAATGATGTCATGCATGCTGACAGTGTTATCATGTTTAACGTTTTAACGCGTGTTTTTAAAATATTACATGTAGAACAGAACCAGCAGAACAGTAACATGTTGGGTTGACCACTCTCTAGGACTTCTCCCGCAGGAGAAACAAATAAACACATATTTACCTGCAATTCGCAGCACTAACATACATTTTTACCCATTTGACTCTATGCTTATTATTGGAGGTTCTATGGTGGTCTGGAAATATTTCCAATTAGCTTGTTGTTCTAATCACATTCTGAAGGCTATTTTACATCACACACTGGTCTCTCTGTCCCTCTGGTTGAGAAACCTGTTCCGTTAACTCAAATAAACCGGTCACACTATGTGGACATTTTGTCAGCGGTTCAGATCTACATCAATTCCTTGTAGTACAGAACATAGGATATATATATATATATATATATATAACATTATAATGTAAATGTCCCTAGCAACTGTTTATTCCCCCAACGAGATCTTACAATAGAACATGCTTTCTGTCACTGGCTGCTAGGTACACATTGTAAATATGGATGACGATAGATGAGAAATTATGAGAGATGAGAAATGATGAGAGATGAATAAATGGCAGCTAACATAATCTGATATCCTGCTACTATAAGGTGAAGACTAGGATGATGTGAAGAGTTCCCTGCTTGGTGCACTGTGCTGCTGTGTAATGTTAGTCTAGTTAGCAGGAAGTGCAGGTATACTGCTAATATTATAGATCTAATGATATTTACTATCCTAACCGCAATCTCAATTACGTAATATACATGCTTGAACTAACCCCAATTCTTACCCTAACCTCAACAGTTTTACTATAAACCTAACTTGTCTGGGAATGCAGAAACAAACCTACAATTAACCTATTTCTAACCTTGACCTTGCTAACTTAACTTTTTTACCTTAATTTAAAGTAAGATCTCTCTAATTAGAAGTTTCACCCTTAACTTAAGTCTTTCCTAGTTGGGACGTCCCCAAGTGATCTGACTTTGCTGTTTTAGTTACCTTATGTTGACTTTTGCTGACTTTCAGTCACTAGAAGGTAATTAAAACATGCCAACAGACAAACAAACAAATGTGAGGTATCAATGTGAGGTATGTTATCTTAGGAAGTGGTGGTGAAAAGGAGACTGGTATCAGCTGGCAAGCTGTCATGAACACATTCCCCCTGTCAGATAGACCACAGAAATAGAAGAACTCCAACAGGCTGTCATAAATATATATCGGTTGTGTTTGTCAATTCTATTTATTTATTTCTGACTTATTTATATAGCTATATTTAT
Organism: Dallia pectoralis; assembly: GCA_029465975.1. Lineage (NCBI taxonomy): Eukaryota > Metazoa > Chordata > Actinopteri > Esociformes > Umbridae > Dallia > Dallia pectoralis. The sequence goes on along the minus strand of CM055750.1, from coordinate 1,349,851 downwards.
AGCATATATATATAGCATATATTAGTGTTTAAGAGCTAGTGTTGGGGACATGTTTTCTGGTACACATATACAACTCTTCTAGTGCTCTCAAGACTCCCGTCTCCAGTATCCTTAGTGTTTTCAATTAACATGCTTTTTTGGAGTGCAGGCTATTTATTTGTGCTTCAGACTCGTTTCCATAGCCATCGTGCAGGAGAGGTGACGTTATCTTTGATATGAAAACAATAGCTGTCTCTGTGTGTGTGTTTGTGTGTATGTGTGAGGTTCTGTGTGCACAGCTTCTTGGCACCGGCTTTTGTTCTGCCACCTTTTGAAGGGCAACATCAACCTGGATTTTCAAATGTGAGCTCTTAAGCACAGACGTCAGTGGCCCAGTTTCACAAATCGCACCCTCGTCACTTTATAGAGCACTGCGTCTGGTTGAAAGTACTGCACTATATCGGGTGTAGAGTGCCGGTTTGGACCCAACCTGGGACTGTGTGCTATAGAAGAGCACTGGGTTTGTGCTATAGAGGAGCCCTGTGACTTTGTGCTGTAGAGGAGCCCTGTGACTTTGTGCTGTAGAGGAGCCCTGGGTCTCTGTGGTGTAGAGGAGCCCTGGGTCTCTGTGGTGTAGAGGAGCCCTGGGTCTCTGTGCTGTAGAGGAGCCCTGGGTCTCTGTGGTGTAGAGGAGCCCTGGGACTCTGTGGTGTAGAGGAGCCCTGGGTCTCTGTGGTGTAGAGGAGCCCTGGGACTCTGTGGTGTAGAGGAGCCCTGGGTCTCTGTGCTGTAGAGGAGCCCTGGGACTCTGTGGTGTAGAGGAGCCCTGGGACTCTGTGGTGTAGAGGAGCCCTGGGTTTGTGCTATAGAGGAGCCCTGGGTTTGTGCTATAGAGGAGCCCTGGGTCTCTGTGGTGTAGAGGAGTCCTGGGTCTCTGTGGTGTAGAGGAGTCCTGGGTCTCTGTGGTGTAGAGGAGCCCTGGGACTCTGTGGTGTAGAGGAGCCCTGGGTCTCTGTGGTGTAGAGGAGCCCTGGGACTTTGTGCTGTAGAGGAGCCCTGTTGCTTTGAATAGCGGTGAGATGAGAGCAGGCTTCTGTAAAGGCTGTAAAACAGAGATAACCTGATTTAGGCTGAGTGAAAGAGGAGAGCCCTGAAGCTGTAGAGTAAAACTCTTCTGAATGATATCTGATGGGTTGGCACTCCCTTAACCACTCTCACTGACACTATATGGTAGAGATACGCTAGTCTGCTCATAATGATGCACTCTGCTGAAGGCACTTCTGTCGTAAACACGACCGAGGGTTACACGTCCTAAAACAAAGAATATTAATGTTGTGGAAATTGTGTTTTTAAGTGAATCAGTTTTGTCTGCGCCAGTCTGCCAGACCACGATATTGTGCCAAAAAGACATCCATTGTGTTAGTAACATCATGGGCTTGTTTGTTCAGCCTCTGGGTTGGAAAAAGTCCTGGGCAGCATGAAATATGGACAGGCAGGAGTTAATTTTCCAGACAGACTCCCCGGGCCAGACTCCCCCGTGGCCAGACTCCCCGTGGCCAGACTCCCCCGTGGCCAGACTCCCCCGTGGCCAGACTCCCCCGTGGCCAGACTCCCCGTGGCCAGACTCCCCCGTGGCCAGACTCCCCCGTGGCCAGACTCCCCGTGGCCAGACTCCCCCGTGGCCAGACTCCCCCGTGGCCAGACTCCCCCGTGGCCAGACTCCCCCGTGGCCAGACTCCCCGTGGCCAGACTCCCCGTGGCCAGACTCCCCGTGGCCAGACTCCCCGTGGCCAGACTCCCCGTGGCCAGACTCCCCGTGGCCAGACTCCCCGTGGCCAGACTCCCCGTGGCCAGACTCCCCCTGGCCAGACTCCCCCTGGACAGACTCCCCCTGGACAGACTCCCCCTGGACAGACTCCCCCTGGACAGACTCCCCCTGGACAGACTCCCCCTGGACAGACTCCCCCTGGACAGACTCCCCCTGGACAGACTCCCCCCTGGACAGACTCCCCCCTGGACAAACTTACCCGGGCCAGACCCCCCCCCGGGTCTATGTGCCTCTGATTCCAAACTGACCCGACCAGCTCGAGGCTCCTGGTAGCAGGCCAAACTCGTTAAGCCCTGTGAATCCACTGGGACTGTGAGTTGACGACTGTGTCGCTAATCTGAGAACGTGATTGGCAGTCACCGTCAGAAGCTTGTTTTTACTAATGGAAAGTGCTGCTTCCATCTGTGCTCCTAAAACAGATCTCAGGTCAGTTGTGGTTAAATGTACCGAATACTGGGATGTCTTTTGGAGCGTGTGACAAAAAACTCAAACTATTGTTCTAGAATAGATTTGGTTTGGTTCCGGATTTGGGGCCGACTTGTACTCCATGTGTATCTTCCCATTTAGAAAAAACTTTAACAAACCCTCGACGTTCCTGTCCTGGAATTAGGAGAACCACAGAGCCCTGGTCAATTAGGAGAACCGCAGAGCCCTGGTCAATTAGGAGAACCGCAGAGCCCTGGTCAATTAGGAGAACCGCAGGCTACAGTAGCTTTCTGAAAGCCATCCATGCATCTGTTCACTATTGGCTGGACACACTCCATTAGAGGGGCACTGGGTCACAGGGGCACAGAGTTACACCTGCCACCGCTGATGCATCTCCTGCAGATGCTTCTACATTTATCTGCTGGCCACAGATGAAACTCGAAATAAAAAACTTAATGATGGCTATTAGCTGTCCTGGATGTTGAAGAGCTTGTTCAGTAAATGTTTTGTCAATCTCACTTGCTCCATCACCCGTCTTCTTGGTCACGTTCCAGCTCCATCTCTTTCTCCCGCTTCCCTTTGGACTCCATGTGAAACTAACATTGATCCTGTGTGGTCACTTATTCTCTATATAAAGCACTGTTTTTTTACAAGAAGTGCGCTACATGGGGAACAGGGTGCGGCTTGGGACAAGGTTGGGACACAAGTGAGTCATACCGCTCAAAACTCGAATGTAATTATTCACATTTCATCAAAATCCTCTCTTGTTATTGAGTGGATGGTTGCAGAAGGGCCACATTTTGTCAGAGCAGCGTGTCACTACTTATTTACCCAATATGAGAGACTGACCTTAAATGGTCAAGTTGACCTCTGTCCAGTGTCCTCCTGGAAATGGAAGGCTGTTTGTCCAATGAATTGTAGTTTGAGTTTGTAATGTATAATTTTTCTTGGTGTCTCTTGTCAGTGAGTGAACTAAAGCGTAGACAATTAGGTAATTGTGACCCCAGACAACCTTTCTATATAGATATTTCTATGCTTCTGATATTTAATAATTCTACAACACGGATATTAAGTTAATTAGTCCGGTGAGAGTGTGAGATGACCCCCAAATGCGTCGTTGAAATCTCTCCAACCTGTTGTACCTCCCTGGCTGCACGACTGAGATATCTTATTGAAATCATGAATTTCTCCAGGTTTTATTGGGGTTGACAGCCTTTAGTCCACCTGAGCTGTTGCATAAAGGATGCTAAATCCACACTCTTAATTGCTGCCAGGTTTTAGGTGTAAATTATGATGTGTTTTCAGTCAAATTACCTGGAAAAACAAAAGTAAGAAATAATATTTGTAAGGAATGCAAAAAATTGGGATGGTTGTGTCCTGTGATAATCGGGAACTGTGTTCTGGTCACATGGTGTGTGTGTGTGTGTGTGTGTGTGTACACTTTAATCTGTCTCTATTCAGACATAATCTCATCATGTAGCCTAGCCATCCTTGTGCTGTTGGTTATAGCACAGGACAGGTACAGAGATTAGATTTAGCCTCTATGCTCCAGAGATTTGGTTGCTTTGTTCTCTTGTTTCTGAAGGTTAGTTACTGTAGTCCTGGATAATAATTATGGTTAACCTATTACTGAGAGAGCGTTTCTGTCATCTATAGTGCACATCTACAGATGCATTTAGCTGGTGGGATACACAACGTTTAAAATTAAACAAAAATGGGCAAATGTGTGGATTTCAGAACACATCCATTCGTATAGAAGACCAAATATCTGGACTCGGCAGAGAAGAGATCTTTTTTCTATTCATCCATGCTTAAAATTATAAAAAGTCTGTTTCAAATTAAATGTTGACAACGGCTGTGAAAGAGTTCTATCTCTTCCTGTGTCCAAGTAACTTACATAGTAGAAATAGTCTCTCAATTCATTCATGTGTAGGAAATTGCCTCCATAAGATATGAGCATTTCAGAAGGCTTTTTCTGCTCTCCAGATAAACTAACATGGAACCAAAAATAGTTCTTCAAAGGGTTCTTCCACAGTGACAGCCAAAGAAGACATTTAAAACATTTCTCCTGAGAGTATAGTCTCTTTGCTCAATTCTATATGACAATCCCTCATAATAATTCCCATAATATGTGTAGGTACTTGGGTTGATTGTGTTCTCTGCAGAATTTGACACCACTAGTCTATCTGCCTTTTTTTATAGAGACTGGGCTCTTAGAAATAAGAGATTAGATTTGTGTTAGCGCTTTAGGCTCAGTCTTTAAGTGGTTGCCAGCAGGGTGATGCAATATTATAACGTTTCTTTTTATATTATTATTTAGGCTCTGTTAATGTGTGGAGGATCATGCTGAAACAGTGATGGTCTATTCTAGCCAAAGAGTTTCTACACATTTTTGTTGACTGTCTTTTTGGTAAGCTGTCTGTTGTCATGCTCACAAGCATTGGCCCTCTGTGGGATTTGAACCTACAACCCTGGCATGGAGTTACTATGCTTGAGCAAATTGACTTATATTGGCCGGGTCTGGATAACTCCAACCGTGACGTAGTGACCATCAGTGATGGAATAATCTGACAACTGTCGATGCCGTCTTGTGGAGTCCCGGACAACATATTCCTTTTAGACAAAGTTTCCGATGTGTCCTTGGTATCCATAAAGTAATTCTCCTCACAGACACGGTGCTATATACTATACAGAAAATGTCAGGTATGTGTATTGGGAAGTTCAGGTTTACGGTCTTAGAATAGCCTCTTAGTCTTTATTTCTCCTATATTTATTGTTCTGTCAAGGACCCTGGCAATGTTAGTTGGCAGTTAAAGGTCCTGTGACAACATAAACCCAGCAGAACTGACAGCCATTTCAGTAGACCTATAAGTTAAAGTAGCTAACAGAAGTTGACATAAAGGCCTACAAAGTAAATGCTCATTATACTTTTTGTACATTAAGTCTTAGATCAAGAGTAGCCATGGCTTGAATTTGGGAGTGGGGGAGAGTGAGAGAGGAGGAGGAGGAGGGGGGGGGGGGGGGGGGAGGAGGAGGAGGAGACTGCAGAGGGTTTTGACCATAACAACTTTAAGCGATAATGTCAGAGGGTGTTAAAGAAATGAATGTCTTAAAGATGCAGATAGCATTGAGCTGGTGCTCTCTGTAAACATCAATACGCACTTTTTTGAAAGCACAGAGTGCCTGGCCGTTCTATTTTCTGATATGATTGTATCTAATTGGTGCACCACCGTTATCAGGCAGTACACCGTGTCTTTATTTAAAACAGCGCTGGTGCCTCATCCAAGTGCTTTTCTTATTAAGCGTTATTACAGTTACAGGTCTCCGTAGATGACCAAGTCGGTGAGATGAGTGAGTGCTAACGCGATGGGCTGTCTCAAACCGACGCCTTCAGGAACAGAGACCGTCACTTGTTGTCATGGCAAACCCTTTCCACGTATCCACCTCTTGTCCTGCTGTCTCCTTCATTCTCATCCGCCTCATGAGACAATCCATACTGACCCATTACTTGATATATCATCCGTTTTCATTTGGCATTCAGAAGCTACTTCCCAAATGGTCTCTGATATTTCCTATTATTCTGCACAACATGTTGCTCGAAGGAGCCCGTTTTCGGTTGGAGGTTGCGGACGAGCTGCCCAGTGTGTTGAGAAACGGAGGGCCTTGTGTATGTCCCCATCACTAATGGAATGTACGGGCGCGTCACCGTGGGAACCTGAGAACACTGTGATGAGACCTGGAGAAGGAGAACACTAGAACGTCTTGGCAAGGCTCTCTTTCGCCTTTCTTTGCTAGGTTGCTAGGCAACTGCTAATTTGGGGGAAATGATTTGTGTTCTGTTATATACTGACTGGAGACTGACTGGAGACTGACTGGAGACTGACTGGAGACTGACTGGAGACTGACTGGAGACTGACTGGAGACTGACTGGAGACTGACTGGAGACTGACTGGAGACTGACTGGAGACTGACTGGAGACTGACTGGAGACTGACTGGAGACTGACTGGAGACTGACTGGAGACAGACTGGAGACAGACTGGAGACTGAGACTGGAGACTGGAGACTGGAGACTGACTGGAGACTGACTGGAGACTGACTGGAGACTGACTGGAGACTGACTGGAGACTGACTGGAGACTGACTGGAGACTGACTGGAGACTGACTGGAGACTGACTGGAGACTGACTGGAGAGACTGACTGGACTGGAGACTGACTGGAGACTGACTGGAGACTGACTGGAGACTGACTGGAGACTGACTGGAGACTGACTGGAGACTGACTGGAGACTGACTGGAGAATAAAAACAACAATTGCTTTTGTTTCCACATTGCAGAAGAAATTAGTGTCTCTGAAGCATTTATTCCAATTTCAATTTTAGTCAATAACATTTGGATTTGTGAATTCTTTGGAGAGTGCTCAAAATAATGATGGTCATTTTTCTTTCACTCGGTATTTCCTCCAGTTAAAATGTAATTGGCTCTGCCAGGCAGTTCAGAGGCATAAATTGTTTGCATGAAAAAAGCATCCGGTTCCCATGACTCACAGAGGCTTGGGTTCGTTCAGTTGGAGAAATGACACGGTTGCATTTACTTACATGCTGCCAGGGTAGCCTGATTTACTGTAGAACCTGGGTCCAAAAAAGTGCACTTAACTGTACCGGGAATGTTATTCCAGTTAGAGCGTAGTGTGCTACCGGATGAACTAGGGAGCCTACAAAATGTAGCGAGGATTTGGTTATATGTTTTAGTTGTGGGTTTATGGAACCGCAGATAAGTGAGGAAAACGATCGAAGTCGGGAGCTTTTTACTAGCTCGTCATCACAGCTGTGCACTGTGTTGTTTTTATGTTTCAGTTATTTTTACTAGCTCGTCATCACAGCTGTGCATTGTGTTGTTTTTATGTTTCAGTTATTTTTACTAGCTCGTCATCACAGCTGTGCATTGTGTTGTTTTTATGTTTCAGTTATTTTTACAGCTCAGCTGTGCATTGTGTTGTTTTTATGTTTCAGTTATTTTTATTAGCTCGTCATCACAGCTGTGCATTGTGTTGTTTTTATGTTTCAGTTATTTTTATTAGCTCGTCATCACAGCTGTGCATTGTGTTGTTTTTATGTTTCAGTTATTTTTATTAGCTCGTCATCACAGCTGTGCACTGTGTTGTTTTTATGTTTCAGTTATTTTTATTAGCTCGTCATCACAGCTGTGCACTGTGTTGTTTTTATGTTTCAGTTATTTTTATTAGCTCGTCATCACAGCTGTGCACTGTGTTGTTTTTATGTTTCAGTTATTTTTATTAGCTCGTCATCACAGCTGTGCACTGTGTTGTTTTTATGTTTCAGTTATTTTTATTAGCTCGTCATCACAGCTGTGCATTGTGTTGTTTTTATGTTTCAGTTATTTTTATTAGCTCGTCATCACAGCTGTGCATTGTGTTGTTTTTATGTTTCAGTTATTTTTACTAGCTCGTCATCACAGCTGTGCATTGTGTTGTTTTTATGTTTCAGTTATTTTTATTAGCTCGTCATCACAGCTGTGCACTGTGTTGTTTTTATGTTTCAGTTATTTTTATTAGCTCGTCATCACAGCTGTGCACTGTGTTGTTTTTATGTTTCAGTTATTTTTATTAGCTCGTCATCACAGCTGTGCACTGTGTTGTTTTTATGTTTCAGTTATTTTTATTAGCTCGTCATCACAGCTGTGCACTGTGTTGTTTTTATGTTTCAGTTATTTTTATTAGCTCGTCATCACAGCTGTGCACTGTGTTGTTTTTATGTTTCAGTTATTTTTATTAGCTCGTCATCACAGCTGTGCACTGTGTTGTTTTTATGTTTCAGTTATTTTTATTAGCTCGTCATCACAGCTGTGCACTGTGTTGTTTTTATGTTTCAGTTATTTTTATTAGCTTCATCACAGCTGTATTTTTTTTTATGTTTCAGTTATTTTTACTAGCTCGTCATCACAGCTGTGCACTGTGTTGTTTTTATGTTTCAGTTATTTTTATTAGCTCGTCATCACAGCTGTGCACTGTGTTGTTTTTATGTTTCAGTTATTTTTATTAGCTCGTCATCACAGCTGTGCACTGTGTTGTTTTTATGTTTCAGTTATTTTTATTAGCTCGTCATCACAGCTGTGCACTGTGTTGTTTTTATGTTTCAGTTATTTTTATTAGCTCGTCATCACAGCTGTGCACTGTGTTGTTTTTATGTTTCAGTTATTTTTATTAGCTCGTCATCACAGCTGTGCATTGTGTTGTTTTTATGTTTCAGTTATTTTTATTAGCTCGTCATCACAGCTGTGCACTGTGTTGTTTTTATGTTTCAGTTATTTTTACTAGCTCGTCATCACAGCTGTGCACTGTGTTGTTTTTTATGTTTCAGTTATTTTTAATAGCCCAGTTCCCAGGGTGATCTTCGTATTTTGTCACACCCATGAATGACAATATGACTTTCTAGTTGTTCCAGAAGAAACAAATCATATGTCGTAGATTCGACTGGTTTGTATTTAGTTAGACAGTGTTCTGTGATTATATGGGTTGGGATTATAGCCTTCTGCTGGTGGATGAGATTACTGGTGATCTGGTGATCTGGTGATCTGCTGATCTGCTGATCTGGTGATCTGGTGATCTGCTGATCTGGTGATCTGCTGATCTGGGGATCTGGTGATCTGCTGATCTGCTGATCTGTCAGGACACATTGATTTGTCAAATGCAAATACTGAAGTCCCTAATCACACTGTGTTCCCTACATATGACTTTACCCTCCATCCAACAGGCCATCCCCTACAGAGAATACAAAACGTGACACTGTAGTTTGCAATATGTTTTTTAGCTATTCAGTGACATTCAGATCGGGTTCACAGGCTTGTTATTCAGCCCAGTGTTCCTGAATATCTTACTGATGGCTCTGATCTAAAACAGACTGGTGTATAGCCTTAAAACACTCCTGTTGTTTTGTTGTCTCGCTAGCCAACTTAAAATGAATGTTATCGTATCCTCTGTCGTTTGGGTTTATCTCGAACCCGTCTCTCCTTTGGATCACTCCGGCCCTGCCTGGCCCCCCTTCCCAACCTAACCGGACCCATGTTTCATTCGGAGTATGACTCACAGCTGATGATGTCACACCGTCTCAGTTGCCATGGCAGTAGTTATGGCAACCACAGCAGCCTTGAGTTTCACTGGCTGACAGATCTGTTCATAGAGTGTGGGAGGGGGGGGCAGTCAGTAAGGGGGAAATATTGATAGGTTTACTTCACTGCCCTTAAGCTATTGAACGCGTTCAGAGCAGACAAACATGAAAAAGGCACCAGACTTGTTCCTCTAAAATCCTCTTACAGCCATGCTGAGCTGTTCCCAGTTGAGGCCTTGTGTAGCCATGGCGACCGCATCCCAGATGGTATCTGTTTCCCCCGAGTCAAATCCATTCAGTTACTGGTCTAGTCAGGTGTTTATAACAACTGAATACTGGACAGGCTAACTCAGCTGTACACCAAACACAGTATAAATCCCACAATGGATTTGCTGAATTGGGCCGACTGACTCAGCCACTGGTCTACGTGAGGGCTATTATTCAACGAGAAAAGACTTCTGGGTAACGACTTCTAGCCCATCTTATCTCAACACAGCTGTACTCTACTATAACTATACATTGCTGTTTTTATCTGGATTTGGTTGCGCCTTAATACGCCGTTCTAGGGAATTCTAGGGAATTTGGAGGCCAGGGTACGACCTTGAACTCTTCATCATGTTCCTCAGATCATTTGCAAACTATATGTGCAGTGTGGCTGGGTGCATTAACCTGCTAAAAGGGGCCATCAAGGAAGTCCTATACCATGAAAGAGTGTTTCTGGTCTGCAACAATGGTTATCAAGGCCATTTCTCCTGTATCCAACACGTTGACTACGATAACCGATTGTTTGCTTGGCATCTAGTTGACTCAGACCCTGTGAGTGGTCGTCATGTTTCGCCTCATCATATGTCGGGTCTGTATGTTTTCACAGGCTCTTCGTCAGTGTGCCCACGGAGTCTGGACTGTGCCCGGGCGGGGCGTCACTTCTGCCAGTCGGGCAGCTCACACTGTGGACCATGCCTCAGTCCGTTGGTGGAGAACCTGCATGGACGATGTGTGGAGAAGAGAAGAGAAGCTCACAGCTCTCATCACGGTATGTCTACTACTCCTGTGTGTTGGTGTTTCACCGTGAATACTCGGGTCAGTGGCTAAAACCACAAAGGACCTCACTTTGTGTTGTTACTCCGGTCTGGATCCAAGGTCTAATAGCCATGAAACCGGTCTGGATCCAAGGTCCAATAACCATGAAACCGGTCTGGATCCAAGGTCCAATAACCATGAAACCGGTCTGGATCCAAGGTCCAATAACCAGGAATTACTAATAACAACGTAATGTATTTGCTTGGTCTCATCTGAGTGATGGAAGATTTGAAAATGGTGTGAAAACGGATTGAACACAGAGTACTTCTATTTGCTAACCGTGGGTTAGTCTTTAGTCAATATATCCCTTCATACTAAATTCACAAGGAGATGAGTGTTTGGCTGAATTTACAGTGACACACAACCATGGCTCCAGAATAATCGTCCCGTATTGTCATTCATTTAAAAACTCGAAAGACAAGTTTAATGTGAACACAAGTTAACTGAATTGTAATGAATCAGAACTGTGCAATGCTGCGATCATTTCTGAGTGTTTAATGAGGCAGATATGATGTGCGTCATCAGGGGTACTTGAAGCTGATCACTTGGGGGAGGGGGGGATGTTTCTCCAATGTTGTAAGTTGGATTGCAGACATTTATAGAGGCCCAAAATTACAAGAAATGCTTTTTGTCGTTCCGTTCAAACACAATTGTATCTAAAACCCTAACCGTTAAAAGCGGTGCACAGAAAAAGACAAAAATGAAATTGGTGACTGATTGAAAGTGCATTTAATTTTTTCATGTTGATAATTTGTAACCTGTTTCACCATTAGTCACATATAGCTTGTTTTCAGTATCTCTGAATCAGCTGACATGTGTAGAGACATATTACATGTCCCAAATGATGCTCTCTTCTCTAGGACGTATGTTCAGAACGCTTCCACATACTGGTTGATGATGAACTGATGCTGAACAGAGTAGATTTCTAAGCAGAGAGGGTTAGATTGAGGGTTAGGTTGAGGGTTAGGTTGAGGGTTAGGTTGAGGGTTAGGTTGAGGGTTAGGTTGAGGGTTAGGTTGAGGGTTAGGTTGAGGGATAGGTTGAGGGTTAGGTTGAGGGTTAGGTTGAGGGTTAGTTTGAGGGTTAGGTTGAGGGATAGGTTGAGGGATAGGTTGAGGGATAGGTTGAGGGATAGGTTGAGGGATAGGTTGAGGGTTAGGTTGAGGGTTAGGTTGAGGGTTAGGTTGAGGGTTAGGTTGAGGGTTAGGTTGTGGGTTTGGTTGAGGGTTAGGTTGAGGGTTAGGTTGAGGTTTAGTTGAGGGTTAGGTTGAGGGTTAGGTTGAGGGTTAGGTTGAGGGTTAGGGTTTAGTGGAACCCCTGTTTTCTCACTTCCCCCTCTCTTCTCTCCTTTTGTCCTTCCGGGGGGTTTATAGTTTATCAACAGCTGTCTCTGGCACACTTCTCCATTTCTTCTGCAAAAGCAGAAGTCAGAGTGGCTTGTTGGTTAAGAACCGGTGTAAAAATGCAATCGTAAAATTAAATGGACCGGCTAGACTAGATCTCTCACTAGCGTTTAGATGACCTCATTATAAATGTTGTTAACTGTTTACCCTGACATTTTCCAATGGTTAAAGGACTATCTATCATCTGGATAGTGGCACAATTGTCACAAGCTCTCCTCCAATTGCAGGTAATCAATGTGGTCTATGTCACCTGTATTCAATAGGATCCCTCAATAAGATCTTCCTGGTCATCGCCCCTCTTCCCTTAATATGTTCATATTTACTGTTTTTTCATCCAGGCTCTATGTTCAATTGAATTTTAATTAAAATATCTTTATTGGCTTCGAGTTGTTAAATATTGTACACTAATAATAATAATAATAAATATTGCACATGAGTTGACTAATGATCATGAGATCAACATAATGTAACCATGCAGTATATAGTGAAAATAGCATTAGCATAAGATAGGCCTGT
>CM055750.1:1194995-1334995 GCA_029465975.1 Dallia pectoralis | reverse complement strand
TGTTATGCTGTGTGTTGCATTAGTCATCAATAAAAGCCTTATTTTCATCTATTCAGCGGGCAAGGTAACCAGTTTCCCGGAACTGGATGAGGAGATTGACTTCCTGTCCACCATCATCAGCAAACAGAAGACTGAATCATCGGTCAGACATCCAGGTGAGATTATAAACATGGTGTGTTTTAGATGGTTTTGTTTTCACCAGAATTGTTTAACCCTCGGTCCAAAGCAGTGCACCAGGGAATACTGTCCTACGCTCCTGTTCACCGTACCAGGGACACGGAGATATTCAGTCCCATGTTGTTGATGTGTCATTATCCTGTCCAGGAATATCACATGGTTTTATTGTGAGTGTGTTATTATCATTGCAGTGACTTTCTTTTTTTTTCTTCTCACAGCTCCTCAGAATGTTCCCGTAGCCGTGGAGGAGGAGGTGGAGGAGGTGGTGGAAGAGGATGACAGAGCGATGATTCTCACCCAACAGCCAACCACGGACCGGCCCGTCCCACACAGTTCTCCGTCTGGGGCCCCTCCATCTCCCACTACAGTATCCAGCACCACCCACGTCCCAGAAGTCCACAGCGGGCCCCTGGTTGTCCCCTACCCCACGAACGATCATGTGTTTATTGGTGTGTAATGGTTTAATCATTAATGAATTCCTCTGTAAATGGCCCCGCACATCTCCAGTTCCAGTGTTAAGAAGCATTTTTCATGGAAGCTTTGACTAGGGATCTAACTGTTCTTCAATCTGAAATGCTCTTGTTTCCTTATCTTGTAAATGCTCTTGTTTCTTTATAATCTTGTAAATGCTCTTGTTTCCTTATCTTGTAAATGCTCTTGTTTCCTTCTAATCTTGTAAATGCTCTTGTTTCCTTATCTTGTAAATGCTCTTGTTTCCTTATCATCTTGTAAATGCTCTTGTTTCCTTATCTTGTAAATGCTCTTGTTTCCTTCTAATCTTGTAAATGCTCTTGTTTCCTTCTAATCTTGTAAATGCTCTTGTTTCCTTCTAATCTTGTAAATGCTCTTGTTTCCTTATCTTGTAAATGCTCTTGTTTCCTTATCTTGTAAATGCTCTTGTTTCCTTATCTTGTAAATGCTCTTGTTTCCTTATCTTGTAAATGCTCTTGTTTCCTTATCTTGTAAATGCTCTTGTTTCCTTATCTTGTAAATGCTCTTGTTTCTTTATAATCTTGTAAATGCTCTTGTTTCCTTATCTTGTAAATGCTCTTGTTTCCTAATCTTGTAAATGCTCTTGTTTCCTTATCTTGTAAATGCTCTTGTTTCCTTATCATCTTGTAAATGCTCTTGTTTCCTTATCATCTTGTAAATGCTCTTGTTTCCTTATCATCTTGTAAATGCTCTTGTTTCCTTATCATCTTGTAAATGCTCTTGTTTCCTTATCATCTTGTAAATGCTCTTGTTTCCTTATCATCTTGTAAATGCTCTTGTTTCCTTATCATCTTGTAAATGCTCTTGTTTCCTTATCATCTTGTAAATGCTCTTGTTTCCTTATCATCTTGTAAATGCTCTTGTTTCCTTATCATCTTGTAAATGCTCTTGTTTCCTTATCATCTTGTAAATGCTCTTGTTTCCTTATCTTGTAAATGCTCTTGTTTCCTCATCTTGTAAATGCTCTTGTTTCCTTATCTTGTAAATGCTCTTGTTTCCTTCTAATCTTGTAAATGCTCTTGTTTCCTTCTAATCTTGTAAATGCTCTTGTTTCCTTCTAATCTTGTAAATGCTCTTGTTTCCTTCTAATCTTGTAAATGCTCTTGTTTCCTTCTAATCTTGTAAATGCTCTTGTTTCCTTATCATCTTGTAAATGCTCTTGTTTCCTTATCTTGTAAATGCTCTTGTTTCCTTATCTTGTAAATGCTCTTGTTTCCTTATCTTGTAAATGCTCTTGTTTCCTTATCTTGTAAATGCTCTTGTTTCCTTATCTTGTAAATGCTCTTGTTTCCTTATCTTGTAAATGCTCTTGTTTCCTTATCTTGTAAATGCTCTTGTTTCCTTATCTTGTAAATGCTCTTGTTTCCTTATCTTGTAAATGCTCTTGTTTCCTTATAATCTTGTAAATGCTCTTGTTTCCTTATCTTGTAAATGCTCTTGTTTCCATATTATCTTGTAAATGCTCTTGTTTCCTTATAATCTTGTAAATGCTCTTGTTTCCTTATCATCTTGTAAATGCTCTTGTTTCCTTATCATCTTGTAAATGCTCTTGTTTCTTAACTGAGGTTTGGTGCATTTGGGTCGCACTCAAACTAGTCGGACTAGTGTTCTTGGTTCCTTTCATGGTTTAATACCTTTGAATAACTTGTTTTGCGTGACTCTACAGTAGATTGGATTATGTCTCATTGTTCATCTGCTAGGTGTTTGTATCCTATCTTCCTGACATCTAATCTTAATCTCTTCACAGTCATGACCAGTGTGTTTCTGGTTCTGGGATCTGTAGCCTTGCTTCTGGCTAGCGTCTGTTGGATCAGGTAAACTGCAGCATCTTGGTCCAGTTAGCTTGCTTGATGGTCTGTAGAATATTAATGTGCTATGACTGTTTTGTGAACTGGTTACAATGTATTGTTACTGTGACTTCTGGATGTGATGAGATGGGTGCAGAACTAACTGTGACTTCTGGATGTGATGTGATGGGTGCAGAACTAACTGTGACTTCTGGGTGTGATGTGATGGGTGCAGAACTAACTGTGACTTCTGGGTGTGATGTGATGGGTGCAGAACTAACTGTGACTTCTGGATGTGATGTGATGGGTGCAGAACTAACTGTGACTTCTGGATGTGATGTGATGGGTGCAGAACTAACTGTGACTTCTGGATGTGATGTGATGGGTGCAGAACTAACTGTGACTTCTGGATGTGATGTGATGGGTGCATAACTAACTGTGACTTCTGGATGTGATGTGATGGGTGCATAACTAACTGTGACTTCTGGGTGTGATGTGATGGGTGCATAACTAACTGTGACTTCTGGGTGTGATGTGATGTGATGGGTGCAGAACTAACTGTGACTTCTGGGTGTGATGTGATGTGATGGGTGCAGAACTAACTGTGACTTCTGGATGTGATGTGATGGGTGCAGAACTAACTGTGACTTCTGGATGTGATGTGATGGGTGCAGAACTAACTGTGACTTCTGGATGTGATGTGATGGGTGCAGAACTAACTGTGACTTCTGGGTATGATGTGATGGGTGCATAACTAACTGTGACTTCTGGGTGTGATGTGATGGGTGCAGAACTAACTGTGACTTCTGGGTGTGATGTGATGGGTGCAGAACTAACTGTGACTTCTGGGGCTTTTTTTCAGGATGCAGAGGGGCGGGGAACTGGCACAGAAGATGGACTACCCTGCATATGGGGTGACTGGGGCCCGTTCTAATGACCACAATATGGTACAGAAATACTGCAGCACACACACACAGAAATACTGCAGCACACACACACAGAATACAGCAACACACACACACACACACACACAGAAATACAGCAGCACACACACACACAGAAATACAGCAACACACACAGAAATACAGCACACACACACACACAGAAATACAGCAACAAACACACACACACAGAAATACAGCACCACACACACACACATAAATACAGCACACACACACACACACACACACACACAGAAATACAGCAACACACACACACATACACAGAAATACAGCAACACACACACACACACACACACAGAAATACAGCACCACACACACACACATAAATACAGCACTGTTACAAATTTCCAATTGAATAAATTAGTGATTCTCAAATGTCTCCTGGGGACCCACAGCCATTCCATGTATTGGGTGCATCCCAGAGCTAGCACACATGTCCAGCACACATGTCCAGCACACCTGTCCAGCACACCTGTCCAGCACACCTGTCCAGCACACCTGTCTAGCACACCTGTCTAGCACACCTGTCCAGCACACCTGTCCAGCACACCTGTCTAGCACACCTGTCCAGCACACCTTTTATTTGTAGATCATTTCATTTTCTGCTTTTACTATATGTATGTTTGATGTGTTTTGGCCTGTTGAATCTTTCATATGTTACTGTATAGTCTATTTATAGTCTAGTTATATTATAATAATGACATCCTCCTGGCCTGTATTACTATAGAGTCACGCCCATAGTAGTGGCGTGTGTGTGTGTGTGTACCATGTTCACTCCTTCTGTCTGTGGCGTGCGTGCGTGCGTGCCATCTGGGTGTAGACATTGTACCATGTTCACTCCTTCTGTCTGTGGCGTGCGTGCGTGCGTGCCATCTGGGTGTTGACATTGTACCATGTTCACTCCTTCTGTCTGTGGTCTGTAGCCTGGAGATCAGAAGCTGGCCCAGAGTGCTCAGATGTACCATTATCAGCACCAGAAACAACAGATGATGTCCCTGCAGAAGTGAGTTACGGCCACCTTTACAACCAGCTGCTGTCTACCATTCCCTCTCTGTGTGTTTAAAGTAAGAAGGGTGTTGAGATGTGAGGCAGCTGGCCACTCCCCCTGTGGGTTTAAAGTAAGAAGGGTGTTGAGATGTGAGGCAGCTGGCCACTCCCCCCTGTGGGTTTAAAGTAAGAAGGGTGTTGAGATGTGAGGCAGCTGGCCACTCCCCCCTGTGGGTTTAAAGTAAGAAGGGTGTGGAGATGTGAGGCAGCTGGCCACTCCCCCCTGTGGGTTTAAAGTAAGAAGGGTGTGGAGATGTGAGGCAGCTGGCCACTCCCCCCTGTGGGTTTAAAGTAAGAAGGGTGTTGAGATGTGAGGCAGCTGGCCACTCCCCCCTGTGGGTTTAAAGTAAGAAGGGTGTGGAGATGTGAGGCAGCTAGCCACTCCCTCTCTGTGTGTTTAAAGTAAGAAGGGTGTGGAGATGTGAGGCAGCTAGCCACTCCCCCCTGTGGGTTTAAAGTAAGAAGGGTGTGGAGATGTGAGGCAGCTGGCCACTCCCCCCTGTGGGTTTAAAGTAAGAAGGGTGTGGAGATGTGAGGCAGCTAGCCACTCCCCCCTGTGGGTTTAAAGTAAGAAGGGTGTGGAGATGTGAGGCAGCTAGTCACTCCCCCCTGTGGGTTTAAAGTAAGAAGGGTGTGGAGATGTGAGGCAGCTAGCCACTCCCCCCTGTGGGTTTAAAGTAAGAAGGGTGTGGAGATGTGAGGCAGCTAGCCACTCCCTCTCTGTGTGTTTAAAGTAAGAAGGGTGTGGAGATGTGAGGCAGCTAGCCACTCCCCCCTGTGGGTTTAAAGTAAGAAGCGTGTGGAGATGTGAGGGAGCTAGCCACTCCCCCCTGTGGGTTTAAAGTAAGAAGGGTGTTGAGATGTGAGGCAGCTAGTCACTCCCCCCTGTGGGTTTAAAGTAAGAAGGGTGTTGAGATGTGAGGCAGCTAGCCACTCCCCCCTGTGGGTTTAAAGTAAGAAGGGTGTGGAGATGTGAGGCAGCTAGCCACTCCCCCCTGTGGGTTTAAAGTAAGAAGGGTGTGGAGATGTGAGGCAGCTAGCCACTCCCCCCTGTGGGTTTAAAGTAAGAAGGGTGTGGAGATGTGAGGCAGCTAGCCACTCCCTCTCTGTGTGTTTAAAGTAAGAAGGGTGTGGAGATGTGAGGCAGCTAGCCACTCCCCCCTGTGGGTTTAAAGTAAGAAGCGTGTGGAGATGTGAGGGAGCTAGCCACTCCCCCCTGTGGGTTTAAAGTAAGAAGGGTGTTGAGATGTGAGGCAGCTAGTCACTCCCCCCTGTGGGTTTAAAGTAAGAAGGGTGTTGAGATGTGAGGCAGCTAGCCACTCCCCCCTGTGGGTTTAAAGTAAGAAGGGTGTTGAGATGTGAGGCAGCTAGCCACTCCCCCCTGTGGGTTTAAAGTAAGAAGGGTGTGGAGATGTGAGGCAGCTAGCCACTCCCCCCTGTGGGTTTAAAGTAAGAAGGGTGTTGAGATGTGAGGCAGCTGGCTCTGTTCCCAGATCCTAATCTACCTGTAAGCCTGTATCTGTGTTGTGTGACTTGTTGTGTGTGGCTGGTTACCTGTTTCACATCACTGTTCTGTTGTTCTCGTCCAGACACAGGAATGAACCCCGGGTTCCTGACTCTGGGGCCTCCTCAGACGAGGAGAACGAGGACGGAGATTTCACCGTGTACGAGTGCCCTGGGCTGGCCCCGGTAGGAGCAGCGCACAAACACACACACACACACTACACACACACACACACACACGTGATCACACACACACCAAAGCACAGAACAACTGCAGGAAGAAAGCTGGGCAACATCCTCGTGACGGGACATACAAGAATATCTGATCCGTTTGTATGTTTTCTTTCTATTTAGACCGGAGAGATGGAGGTGAAAAATCCTTTGTTTGATGACTCGACAGTTTACCTTCAGCGGAGTCACAAGTAGCCGAATCAACCCGGGTAAATGCGTGATGGTATTCCTGTCCAACCATATGCTACATTTACAGGAACATCCGATTCCCTTTTCTATCATTCACTCACCTACCAAAATACGGCAAGTCGCTCCTTAGACTCACGTCGCTCCAAATGACACAATCCAAGGTGCTGGGCGACAAGAGTTTAAGCAGTGATGGAATTGAGGGGTTGTGAGGAAAAGTGACTGAAATGGGAGGAGGAGCCAGGGAGGAGGAGCCAGGGACGGAGACGCTGGGGGAGGCGGAGTGAGAAGCCGTAAAAGACGTTTTATTTGAATGTCTCGTTGAACCTCCTCTTGAGAATGACCTGTACCTGGGTTCATCTCAACTATGTGATATTTCCGTGACCTCTATGTGATCTCTCTGTGACCTCTACGTGACCTCTCTGTCACCTGTACATTATGTTCGTTTCAGGCCTGCCTAACATATAAACCATGCCTTACTCATTTATTTATTTATTTATGACAGCTCTTACCTCTTTTCGAACGGATCCTGTAATATCCTCTGGGGTTTTTCTGTCAAACATAACTACCTGACTGAAAAATGAGTGTGCGTAAGGATGATGTTGTACGACTGCTTGAGATCTGGTACCGACTCCCGGGTCACCCGGCAACGAGCAGAAGAAACTGACAGACGGATGTACAAAACCCGAACTCTGATGTGCGTTAGTGAGTACCGCCCTCTTTAATATGACAGATTCCTACAGACATGTTCAGGAAGAGAACAAATAATTACAGTATTATGGGCTGCTGTTTGTTACATAATGTAACTTACATTTCACAATCTGTGAATGACTTTATCTTCAATGGTTCATGTTTCCTGAATGTTATCCAACGGTATCAGAGATCACTAAACATGTTCCAGTGAGAGTAGTGTGCTTAATCACCAAACATGTGAGAGTAGTGTGATTAATTACCAAACATGTGAGAGTAGTGTGTTTAATCACCAAACATGTGAGAGTAGTGTGTTTAATCACATAACATGTGAGAGTAGTGTGATTAATCACCAAACATGTGAGAGTAGTGTGATTAATCACCAAACATGTGGAGTAGTGTGTTTAATCACCAAACATGTGAGAGTAGTGTGATTAATCACCAAACATGTGGAGTAGTGTGTTTAATCACCAAACATGTGAGAGTAGTGTGATTAATTACCAAACATGTGAGAGTAGTGTGTTTAATCACCAAACATGTGAGAGTAGTGTGTTTAATCACCAAACATGTGAGAGTAGTGTGATTAATCACCAAACATGTGAGAGTAGTGTGATTAATCACCAAACATGTGAGAGTAGTGTGTTTAATCACCAAACATGTGAGAGTAGTGTGATTAATCACCAAACATGTGAGAGTAGTGTGCTTAATCACCAAACATGTGGAGTAGTGTGCTTAATCACCTAACATGTGAGAGTAGTGTGATTAATCACCAAACATGTGAGAGTAGTGTGATTGATCATCAAACATGTGAGAGTAGTGTGATTAATCACCAAACATGTGAGAGTAGTGTGATTAATCACCAAACATGTAAGAGTAGTGTGTTTAATCACCAAACATGTGAGAGTAGTGTGATTAATCACCAAACATGTGAGAGTAGTGTGATTAATCACCAAACATGTGAGAGTAGTGTGTTTAATCACCAAACATGTGGAGTAGTGTGATTAATCACCAAACATGTGAGAGTAGTGTGATTAATCACCAAACATGTGAGAGTAGTGTGATTAATCACCAAACATGTGAGAGTAGTGTGATTAATCACCAAACATGTGAGAGTAGTGTGATTAATCACCAAACATGTGAGAGTAGTGTGTTTAATCACCAAACATGTGGAGTAGTGTGATTAATCACCAAACATGTGAGAGTAATGTGATTAATCACCAAACATGTGAGAGTAGTGTGATTAATCACCAAACATGTGAGAGTAGTGTGATTAATCACCAAACATGTGAGAGTAGTGTGATTAATCACCAAACATGTGGAGTAGTGTGCTTAATCACCTAACATGTGAGAGTAGTGTGATTGATCATCTTTAGTGGGTTAATTTGCTTTCATTAGTAATGGTAGAGGATAGATTTAAGAAATCAGGTATCTGCTCAACAGGTATCTCACGTACAACTCTTTGTAAGATGTACAAACCTCTACTATATAAGGATGAATATCTGTCCAAACAATATGTCAGGATGCAGACACTGATTGGTTGAAGCCGCCAGTAAGAATTGAGGGGAAATATTACAATTATAACGTTGTTTTTGGGTAGTTATGGGACTGAATGTTTGCCCTCCAAAATGGCACCCTATTCTCCACATAGTGCCCTACTTTCTACCAGATCCCTGTGGGCTTGTTGAGCACTATGTAGGGAACTAAGTAAAATAAAAACACCCCCGACCCCAAAATCTGAATCAACTCCTTTCATTGCTGAGAAATGTTCATGATTTTTATTACAAAATGTGATTTTAATGTTTCAGATATGTATAAATGCAGTAGGTTCAGTAAACCTTTAAACGCTCTGTCATGTAGCCATTATATTGTCAGTGTTTATGGTCTCTCTATGCATGACATGATGATGCTGTGTTCTGCTGAAAAAGGGGTCAATATGCATTTATGATTCTTACAAGTTTCTTGTGTAAACTTGCTTCTGATATTAAGATAACTTGAATGATTTCCAAGGAACTTGGAACTTGTGTTACAGAACTCTCAACCAGAGCAAATCTGTCTTGTCCACACTGTATCTAACCACCATGGTTTATCTCCATGATTTGTGATGTTAATGTAGATAGCCACTGACGTGAGATCTGAACTGTCACTAATAATGTATTTGTACACAGTTATAATTATTATTATGCTATATTTATTATTGCCGTGTCAAAGGAACCACTATTTTCTTCTTTGTGTTCCAAATGGCACACTATTTCCTTCGTAGTTCATTGCGTCTCTAGTGTGCTATCTAGGTAATGTTTTGCAGTGCACACTGAAGTCCGTTCAGAAGTTGCCTGTTGCTGTTGTCTCAGGAAAGCTGATGTGATTAGCATCTATTTACGTAACCTTCTCTTTACGTCTCTTTACTCTCACACTGGAGCAGAAGGATGTGGTCCCCTGCTTTACATGATCGGGTGTTTGCCTCGGTCGGCCTTGAGAACAAATTATTTGAGTTAAGAGGCTTGAACTTATAAAATGTATCTACACACTGATGTAGGCTGAGACTGCTTGTAATATTTAGAAATATTAAACCTTTGACTGTTTGACCATTCACCTATTTACATGAACACTGACCACGTTTTGCAGATAACCTTTCTCAAATTCATGGGCGTTCCACAAATATTGTTTGAAGGATGGAACGTTGCCATTTGCTCTTTAAAGTGGATGGTTTGGGACTGACCTGTTTCACCAATACCCAAACCCTCACTCCTGTTCTCTACCTGGGACAGATGAAAAAACCTGTTGCTATTACTGGGATTGTTGGACTTGATGCATGTAGATATGATCGGAACATTATATGAACAATAAATATTTATATTATCTGAACTGCGACACAGTCTGTTGTGCTTTGATTTTTTTATGATACAGACAATTGAGATTTTACCATGTAATCAATCAAAAAATATACCGTATGTGATGACTAAAGACTGTGAGGTAGTGATTTAAAACCATCTATTTTAATTTAGTCAGCAAAACAAGTAGTTCATAATACCAAATGAAATGTTTGAAATCATGACATCTAGTGGCCAAAGCTATTTGTGCATGTTGATTTAAAACATTTCCTCAGGTGACCAACAGACAAATAGTTGATCAATTCAGAGAGGTGGATCAGTTTAGATTATGTATTATGAAATCAATCTCAACGAATTCATAGAGATACATAAATGACTGAATAAACAATCTACAACAATGAGTTCAACTTCCTTTCTTAGTGATTACATTTGTAATCAATCCTGGATGCTGTCATTTATGATCCAGTTGCTATGGTTATCTGTAACACTCAACCAGCATTACAGGCTGATGCAGGGCTTCCGGATTTCAATTCAGACCACAATATTTCCCATATCCTGCCAACGCATGTCCATAACAAGATGTGTTTCTCAGGGAATGTGGGACACCATGTTTAGTTTGGCACACTTTATATCATTAGACTGGATATCTTTCATGTATCAATTTAGCAGTGTTGGTCACCATGCTTGGACGATGGTAAAAAACACTCCTCCACTCCTTTAGTTTGTTCTCCATCTCAAAAATGTACTTCTTTGTAATCCAAGCACCTCAGAATTAGATATGTTTGTCCATGACATCTTTCTTAGTCCATTGTCTGTGTTCTTTTTTTGGCCAGTCTGAGATATGGCCTTTTCTTAGCAACTCTGCCTAGAAGACCAGCATGTCACCAGAGACTCCTCTTCACTCTATGAACTGACATCTTGCCATCTCTATGATTGCTATTGTTGATCTACTTCTATAAACTCATAGAGAGATGAGATAACTTAAGATATTCAGCTCTGCATTGGCCATCTATCTACCTTCATGAGTTTGTCACCTAGTTAGTAGCCTCTTGTTATGGCAAAGTTGCACACTTATTGCATTCTCTTAACCAGCCTCAAGGTGGTCACCTGGAATACACTTCAATTAATTAGGTGTATCTTGTTAGAAGTTAAAAGAAAAAAAGGTATACTATTGCCCCAATCAATTGTCTTGTGAGGTAGGATTGGTGCACAGAAGAAGATCGTTATGTCTGTAATGTATAAGTTAAAAAAAAAGTTCAGATCATGAAAGAGTGTGATGGACTCCTGCATCAGGGCTGGCTCTAGACATAAGAGGTATGTGCCAGTTAATGCCAATGTGTCTGTGCCAGTTAATGCCAATGTGTATGTGCCAGTTAATGCCAATGTGTATGTGCCAGTTAATGCCAATGTGTATGTGCCAGTTAATGCCAATGTGTATGTGCCAGTTAATGCCAATGTGTCTGTGCCAGTTAATGCCAATGTGTATGTGCCAGTTAATGCCAATGTGTATGTGCCAGTTAATGCCAATGTGTATGTGCCAGTTAATGCCAATGTGTATGTGCCAGTTAATGCCAATGTGTATGTGCCAGTTAATGCCAATGTGTATGTGCCAGTTAATGCCAATGTGTCTGTGCCAGTTAATGCCAATGTGTATGTGCCAGTTAATGCCAATGTGTATGTGCCAGTTAATGCCAATGTGTCTGTGCCAGTTAATGCCATTGTGTCTGTGACAGTTTAATGCTTTAATTTGTTTTAAATGTTTTTATTTATGAAGCCATATTTGGAGAGCTCCTCGCAATCAGGTTATTTGACCTTATTTAACCAAATACTTTTCTTTGAATGTTTCTTTGTCAAGGACATGACATCTCTATATCAGGCAGTTGTGGATGTGAAAGTAAAATACTTTCACAAAAACACAGAACTAAATTTAGTTCACACAGGTGCAGACATTTTGCATTTACAAAAAGAATAGAAAAAAGCTGCAATGTATTTTGGTGATAATTCTAGTTGTATTATTAACTTTTGGCCCATGCATCCAGATTGTAGTATACCTTAACAGCTGGTAGTCTGTGGTAGCTGACACAGATATTACAGAGTCTCTCTCTCCAGTCCGTGTACCTTTTGATTCCATGAGTCTGACGCCACTTAAAGTAAGTCTCGTAGCGCCTCCTGTCCGTCGCCAGCAGCTTCAGGAAGACCGCCAGCTCCTCTGTGCTGTTAAAATCGCTGACATGAATGAATGAGCCCGGTGGCACCAGGGCCTCGTAGTCGTCCCGAGACGGTCCCAGAACCACCGGCACTGCTCCTGCCTCGTAGGCATTTCTCCACAACTTCTCGGTGATGTAGTCTGGAGCTATGGAGTTCTCAAAGGCCAGGTAGAAGTGGCAGTGCCCGATGGCGGGTAAAAGGCTCCGCTCGCTCAGCGGCCTTCTGGGCCAGCGTCCATAAACCTGTATGGGAATTTGCTTCCTCAGGTCCTGGTAGACCTGACTCCTCCTGTGGTCTGGCCTGTAGTTGCTGACCACCCAGCTGACCAGGCAAGACCCTTTCTTGGGGATCAGATAGTTGCTACTTTTGGGCGAAACCGGAACTAGCTTCCCGTACGGGATCTGCACATCGGCGCGGCGCCAGTATGTCATGGTCCAGTTGAACATCCCGTTGTATCGGCTCAGGTTGCCGTTGTTGGCCGGAGGTTCCAGGGACAACCAGAGCCAGCGCTGTGTGGCGGGCCGAGGGAGGTGAAGAGGGAGGGAGGAGCGGCCGGTCCGTAGCTCGTGATGGTGGAAGACCACCACGTCTGCATGGGGGAACAGGGAGGTGTTGTCACTGAGGAGGCAGCCGGGGATACCGTATTCAATGCTGCATACGTCACCCGCAAGGCTGTAGGAGACACCGAAGGGCCAGTGCCAAAGCAGAATGCTGAGGTTCCTGGGTTCCGCTGGGCGAGGGGTCCGAGTGAGAACCGGGAGTTTTCGATGGAGCGCGTAGAAGGAGACGCTGAGGAGCGTGATGGCTGAGAGGAACAGAGACATGTTGGTGGTCATGTCTGATCCAGTGAATGACAGGACGCCAACCAATCACAGGTTAGTACTGGGTTAGGGTTAGTTCTGTGGTTAGCTTGTATTTCCCCTGGTTAGACAGAAAGATCAAATAATTAGCAACTTATTCAGGGCCTGATCAAAACACTTCTCGGTTCTTAAGTCTGAATAAATGTTCATATCAGGCAGACATCGATGATATAGATCATAATAGATTGTGGGATGAACAAAACAGACACAATTAGGGAACTGCAGCAATTCCACAGCCTCTATGCCCTTTACTTTTTAGAGATTGATAAGCAAATATGTGACGAACAAACGTTTAAGAAAGATTACTGTGCAGACAGGGAAGCCCTGCTGCCAGCGGAATGGGGCTTTTAATTAAAACCGCAGATCAATCATTTGAGACAAACTGAAAATGAATCACTTGGTTATTTTAGGAACCAAAGAGTGTCATTCCAATTCACTTGCAATTCTCTCAAAATACCCTGAAATCCGGGGCAATGTACAAACTGTGCTGCCATTTGTAAATGACTCATCCGAAACTGCAAATATCCGCCAATTAAAGCTGACAGTGATTTTTCATGATATCTGAGAAGGATGGTTGTGTTGACAAGCACCTAGCCCACAAATGACCAGTCATGATTCACATTTGATGCCGACACCTTAACTGCCTCTATGTAGGCCAGGTGAATCTGTAGGCCAGGTGAATCTGAAGGCCAGTGAATAGGTAGGCCAGGTGAATAGGTAGGCCAGGTGAATAGGTAGGCCAGGTGAATCTGTAGGACAGGTGAATCTGTAGGCCAGGTGAATCTGAAGGCCAGGTGAATCTGTAGGCCAGGTGAATAGGTAGGCCAGGTGAATCTGTAGGCCAGGTGAATAGGTAGGCCAGGTGAATCTGTAGGCCAGGTGAATCTGTAGGCCAGGTGAATCTGTAGGCCAGGTGAATCTGTAGGCCAGGTGAATCTGTAGGCCAGGTGAATAGGTAGGCCAGGTGAATATGTAGGCCAGGTGAATATGTAGGCCAGGTGAATCTGTAGGCCAGGTGAATAGGTAGGCCAGGTGAATCTGTAGGCCAGGTGAATCTGTAGGCCAGGTGAATCTGTAGGACAGGTGAATCTGTAGGACAGGTGAATCTGTAGGCCAGGTGAATTCCTCATAATGCCACCTATTTTGTAAAGTGCAACAATCCAATCCATCTTGCAGCAAAGCACCCCGACAACATGATGCTGCCACCTCCATGCTTCAGAGTTGGGATGATGTTTTTCAAGCCTCCCCGTTTTCCTCCAAACAAAGCAGTGGTCACTGTAGCCAAACAGTTCTATCCAGAGGACACTTTTGGATGGTGCGTAGAAAAGCGGCTTTGCTGCATCTTTACTGATATTTCCATTTGATTCCTACACTGCCTCCATCTCTATGAGGCTATGCAAGCAGATGGAAAGAGAACTGCAACAGAATATTTTAGGCTTTTCCACAAATAAAGTTGTCTGTTTTCTTAAGACTTTTCTGAAGCAACACATTTCTAATGCATAGATATTTATTGGTCTCAATTAGGACAATATTATGTCTTTTTTGTTTTTGAAATAACTAAATGAACAATAAACTTAAACTAGGTGGATACTCCCATTACATAAAAAGGATTTTGTTGGCAAATGAATGTTCAAAATATCCTGGAGACCTCATGACTCATTGGTACTCACCAAGGCAGACGTCTGTCAGTGTTTGGGTTCCTTTGACAGTAAGACTCTCTGAAAATGACTTGTCTCTTTTGTGTGGAATGATAAAGTGGTGCTGTCAAATACCAGTGTGTAGGAAATCCTGTTTTGCATCTGATTTAAATGCTAAAGTGCCTCTGTCAAATACCAGTGGGTAGGAAATTAGCATTTAAATCTGATACTAAACATAATTTCCTACCCACTGGTATTTGACAGAGGCACTTTAGCATTTAAATCTGATACTAAACATAATTTCCTACCCACTGGTATTTGACAGAGGCACTTTAGCATTTAAATCTGATACTAAACATAAAGTGCCTCTGTCAAATACCAGTGGGTAGGAAATTATGTTTAGTATCAGATTTAATGCTAAAGTGCCTCTGTCAAATACCAGTGGGTAGGAAATTATGTTTAGTATCAGATTTCGTCATCATCATCCACACTCTGGCATGTAACCGTCTGTGGTTATTTTCAAATTGTCCTTTCTGAGGTCATTTCACTTTGTCTATTTTCTATTTATTGTGCATTTCTCTTTATCTTGGCCAGGTCGCCATTGCAAATGAGAATTTAATCCCAATCGGCCTTAAATATCGTTTTTTTTTAAATGTATTGAGTCAGGCAATGTCAATGGATGAAGTGCTGTTTTGATCTCGTCCTGATCAAACTCCCATCTAATATCATAATCAACAAATCGCCTAGGCTGTGATTTTCTATCCAGCAGCTCTTTCAATATTGAAAGCTTTGTTCTCCAAACGGCCCTTCAGCTGGGGGCGTCAGTAGGCACAAAGCGTGTAACCTCAGAATACTTAACCACAATGTTTTCCTGTTGGTGTTGAATGGAAAAACTGCATTACTACAAAATAACTGTTTTGAATGCCACATCTCTTGAGGCCGGATTGATACTAATCGGCTGCCTGGTTTTGCGTTTTCTAGCACTAGTTTTACTGTAAATGTATGGCATCATATTTTTATTCTTCTGGTTGGTTACAATTTGCTAATTGCGGTGCCCTTTACACCCAAGACAAACCACCATTTTTATACCCTGAACGTTTTCTATGCCCACACTTAACTCTGAGCAGTGTCTGCTTTTGCTCAATCTCTGTTCGTCATTAATACCTTATGACGGTCTCATGTACACAAGTACATACTATTAAATATTGTATTGCATTTTAAAACATTCCATTACGCATCGTTCAACTTCAGGTAGCTTATTCAATAATCCTCTGCCTACTTCTCTTTGGCATCTGTAAACTCGTCAGTAACTACGCATCATATGGTGCAGTTCAGGGCAGGTATTTGCATATCAGATGGCATGCTGAATTAAAAACGTCATCTTATGATGATATTTGATCATTAGTATTAAAGCCTCCAGCAGGGGGAGTTCAATGACCAATGCACCCAGTAGGGGAAGCTCAATGACCAAAGCATCAAGTAGGGGGAGCTCAATGACCAATGCATCCAGTAGGGGGAGCTCAATGACCAATGCATCCAGCAGGGGGAGCTCAATGACCAATGCATCCAGTAGGGGGAGCTCAATGACCAATGCATCCAGCAGGGGGAGCTCAATGACCACTGCATCCAGCAGGGGGAGCTCAATGACCAAAGCATCCAGTAGGGGGAGCTCAATGACCAAAGCATCCAGCAGGGGGAGCTCAATGACAAAGCATCCAGCAGGGGAGCTCAATGACAAAGCATCCAGCAGGGGGAGCTCAATGACCAATGCATCCAGCAGGGGGAGCTCAATGACCAATGCATCCAGCAGGGGGAGCTCAATGACCAATGCATCCAGTAGGGGGAGCTCAATGACCACAGCATCCAGCAGGGGGAGCTCAATGACCAATGCATCCAGTAGGGGGAGCTCAATGACCAATGCATCCAGCAGGGGGAGCTCAATGACCAATGCATCCAGCAGGGGGAGCTCAATGACCAATGCATCCAGCAGGGGGAGCTCAATGACCAAAGCATCCAGCAGGGGGAGCTCAATGACCAAAGACTCCTGCCCAGAAGGTCTCACGCTCAGATTTTTTTTCTGGTTAATTGTTGACTTTGAATCATTAGTTAAAACAATGTGTTATGATAACCAAGGCGCACGCAGTATCATCTAGAATATTTTAAAAAAGTATTACATAAAATGTATTATAAATAGTTTTTCACCAAAATTAACGCATGAACGTACAGCTCTCTATACAGCTGGTCTACCGTATGAGAACCGTCTGTTTGTACAAACGAGGTGCACAGAGAAACTGGGAAGGCCTGTGTGTTCCGGTCCGGTGGCACCACCTGCTGGTGGCCTGAGGAAGCAGCAGCAGCAGCTCATGTTTTTACCTGCTGCCACTTCCTACTGACTGAGAGGATACCAGAGGAAGCACTCTGGAATAGGTGAACAGAGCACTCCAACCTACTTCTTGATTCTTCTGTAGTTATTATTTGACATACTTGATAACATAAGCTTAGGCTTCAAGTGGGAGTAGAGTGAGAGCTTTTGTTTCATATTTGTCTCCGTGAGTTTGACAGAAATAAAATAAAAACCCTCGGCCATTGGTGCATGATGAAGTGCTGTCCAATGAGTTTAAGACGCATTGGGTTTCATCTGACTGGATAAAATATTTATGTGGACATCAGAATTCATTGTTATACTTCTGTCTGTCAGGAACAAAGTATGTATTTAGAAGACTACACCAGCAGGACTACAGAGAGGTACAAGACAATGACAAAGTGAAGTCAGCAACATTAAAAAAAAAATCATACATGATTTGTAAAGTTAAGTAACATCATAAGCTAAAATTAATCACTTATTTGTAACAAGTAGGAACTGAAGGTGGCGGGGGAAGACTAGCTGAGCTTCACCAGGGAAGACTAGCTGAGCTTCACCAGGGAAGACTAGCTGAGCTTCACCAGGGAAGACTAGCTGAGCTTCACCAGGGAAGACTAGCTGAGCTTCACCAGGGAAGACTAGCTGAGCTTCACCAGGGAAGACTAGCTGAGCATCACCAGGGAAGACTAGCTGAACATCACCGGGGAAGACTAGCTGAACATCACCAAGGAAGACTAGCTGAACATCACCAGGGAAGACTAGCTGAGCATCACCGGGGAAGACTAGCTGAACATCACCAGGGAAGACTAGCTGAACATCATCGGGGAAGACTCTAGCTGAGCTTCACCAGGGAAGACTAGCTGAACATCACCAGGGAAGACTAGCTGAACATCACCGGGAAGACTAGCTGAACATCACCAGGGAAGACTAGCTGAACATCACCAGGGAAGACTAGCTGAACATCACCAGGGAAGACTAGCTGAACATCACCAAGGAAGACTAGCTGAACATCACCAGGGAAGACTAGCTGAACATCACCGGGGAAGACTAGCTGAACATCAATGGTTCAAAAATACTCTGAGATTACAGCTGACAGTCTGCACTTCAACCTTGCTGTCATTGTATGAAGTATAGTTCTCACTGTATCTGCATCCATCATTTCTCCACCACTAAACAAATTAAAAAATGCTTTTCAAAATGTAATACATATTGTTGCAGCTATAGTGAAAACATGTAAAAGGACCTCTAGATGGAAGCAGTGGTTAAGAATTGAACTATGAGTCGACTCTGGACTAATATATTTATATACATTACAATACATTCAGCAAACTGCTCACTTACACATTTATATGTAACTGTTATAGTATACTCGTACACATTTATATGTAACTGTTATAGTATACTCGTACACATTTATATGTAACTGTTATAGTATACTCGTACACATTTATATGTAACTGTTATAGTATACTCGTACACATTTATATGTAACTGTTATAGTATACTCGTACACATTTATATATAACTGTTATAGTATACTCGTACACATTTATATATAACTGTTATAGTATACTCGTACACATTTATATATAACTGTTATAGTATACTCGTACACATTTATATATAACTGTTATAGTATACTCGTAGTATACACATACACATGCTGTTTTTGAGCTACGCAAACAGAACTCAGTTTAGGGGTCCTATTTATCAAAAGCTGAAAACACCAGACAATTACTTAAAAAAGATTACCTTAAAATAATCTGTCTCTTGTGGTTTATCATATTAAACACATAATACAGTGTTTGACAGTTTACTTGGAAACAGTTGACCTTGAAATTCTGGGCTTATGTCACATACTGGCTTAGAATAACACAAATCTCTAGAAATCTGTCACAAAATGCATACAGCATCTGGCCATGCTGTAATAGGACTAAAGACATTGTATATTCATTCAAAAGAGACCTTTCCATCTTGATATATTTTACATAACCAACCCCATCGTAGTTGTGCTTTCCATATTTCATAACCACTGCGTGTAGTGTCCTTAAAGACATATTGATGAAACATGATTAGTTAACGACAGATTACTGCAGATCAGCATTGGTAACACTGAGAGATGGCAAACTGGAATGACAAGGTGTGCATTTCTGAAACAATAGACAATACATAGTCTACTAGCTTTTGTTTGTAAATACTTAGTGTTTGAATTTACAATACAAATCTCTATGGTCTAGTCTGGTGCTTTAATGGGCCAGAAATATAACAAAATGTCATAAAACCATGATGTGATGAATCAGAACTACTACTCATAGGCACAAAATCCACCCTCACAAAAACCGAATCTTCACTCTCACTCAATGCCACCGTTGTCTCCCCACGCCACCTAGGCATCGTCCTGGACTCAGCTTTAAACAACACATAAAACAGACAGTCAAATCCTCATTCTTTCACCTCCTCAATATTGCCAAGCTCCTCCCACCTTGATTGGGGACTTGGGGACACCTGTGTGACCAGTGCCAATTCTAAAAAGACTTGTGGGGCCTTAAAATACTACCTGAATTACATAAATGCATATCTGTTTTATATTTAAATGGATAAATACAGATAATTAGTAAGCATAAACTTTTGTGAAATGTAAGACGTAGGTAAAGGAAATAGTTTACCTGTAATTGGTCATTTAAACATGAAAGGACATTTCCCATAAAAAACTCTCACTACATCTTGCACATTTTCCTGACACAAAGGAAAATAAAGAGCCATGTGAGGAAAATAACTAACGGTGTCAGCACTTTAATAACTTTACCTTAATAAAAGATTAGGTGACATATTTATGGATTATTCTCATCCGTTACATGTGTATTGTTTAAACCAAATATCCGGCTTGCATCCGCTTACGTTTTTGTAAGTCAGGGCTCCTGCTCTGTATACTCCTCCTCCTCTGTCCACGCCCACCAGACACCACGTTACTCCTCCTCCTCTGTATACTCTTCCTCCTCTGTCCACGCCCACCAGACACCACGTTACCCCTCCTCTTCTGTGTACTCCTCCTCCTCTGTCCACGCCCACCAGACTCCGCGGTATTTCTCCTCCTCTGTGTACACCTCCTCCTCTGTATACTCCTCCTCTTCTGTCCACGCCCACCAGACACCACAGTATTCCTTCTCTGTATACTCCTCCTCCTCTGTCCACGCCCACCAGACACCACGTTACCCCTCCTCCTCTGTATACTCCTCCTCTTCTATCCACGCCCACCAGACACCCCAGTATTCCTCCTCCTCTGTCCACGCCCACCAGACACCACAGTATTCCTTCTCTGTATACTCCTCCTCCTCTGTCCACGCCCACCAGACACCACGTTACCCCTCCTCCTCTCTATACTCCTCCTCTTCTATCCACGCCCACCAGACACCCCAGTATTCCTCCTCCTCTGTCCACGCCCACCAGACACCACAGTATTCCTCCTCTGTGTACTCCTCCTCCTCTGTCCACGCCCACCCGTATTTCTCCTTACAACCACCGGTCTCGGTTCATTCTAACGCTTGAGTTCCGTTTAGGATGCATTTCTCTGTATCTTTCAGCTGATGACATCCAGAATATCCTAACAACCTGGCGTGCTGCTTAAATACGTCTTATATATATACACCTGGTATAAATACGTCTTATATATATACATATATATATATATTTAACCACAAGTCAGTGGCAGATATCAGTCTGAGTAACACCGCGATAGGGTGACGCGGGATAAGCCTGACGGACAGAAACGGGATCAATTGTCATTTAATTAGTTGAAATACGTCGGAATGTTTGGTGACACATTAACGAACCGAAACACCGTGAGGGAACTTAGGTACCGATTTTACCATTTGACTGTTTAGACCCGGAGAGTCTAAGATGGGGTTCCTCCACCAGCTGCATCTGCTGTTATGGAAGAATGTGTCTCTGAAGAAGAGAGGACCGGTAAGCACACCTTTAATATGTATATAATATGGTTATAATAATGCAGACATATGCTATGATATGGACATATGGGCCTTTATCCGTTATCTAATGTGTCTGTGCGGGTTGGAAAACATGATGAGATCAGACGGGCGTCGGTCTGGAGATTATTCAGTTTCCATTTCCTGTAGTTTATTTGTGATCTGTATTATATATTATATATTCAGAACCATCATTAGTGCGTGTTTGTATCGACTTCACATTTAACTCTCGACCCTATTATCACCCATGATATTTATTATCTGATATTTGCGATACAGTGTGATGTCAGTCTACTGGTTGCACTGGGGTTTATAGTCGTGCAGAAGACAGAACAGAAGACAGAACAGGTGTTTGTGGTTCCATAAATAACAATTACATTACAGCTTGTGCACCTCAGAACCTGATGCACCTCAGAACCTAATGCACCTCAGAACCTGATCCACCTCAGAACCAAATGCACATCAGAGCCAAATGCACCTCAGAACCTGATGCACCTCAGAACCTAATGCACCTCAGAACCTGATCCACCTCAGAACCAAATGCACATCAGAGCCAAATGCACCTCAGAACCTGATGCACCTCAGAGCCAGATCCACCTCAGAACCAAATGCACCTCAGAACCAAATGCACCTCAGAACCTAATGCACCTCAGAACCAAATGCACCTCAGAACCAAATGCACCTCAGAACCTAATGCACCTCAGAACCAGATGCACCTCAGAACCAGATGCACCTCAGAACCAAATGCACCTCAGAACCTAATGCACCTCAGAACCTAATGCACCTCAGAACCAGATGCACCTCAGAACCAGATGCACCTCAGAACCAAATGCACCTCAGAACCTAATGCACCTCAGAACCTAATGCACCTCAGAACCTAATGCACCTCAGAACCAGATGCACCTCAGAACCAGAGGCACCTCAGAACCAGATGCACCTCAGAACCAGATGCACCTCAGAACCAAATGCACCTCAGAACCTAATGCACCTCAGAACCAGATGCACCTCAGAACCAGAGGCACCTCAGAACCAGATGCACCTCAGAACCAAATGCACCTCAGAACCAGATGCACCTCAGAACCAGATGCACCTCAGAACCAGATGCACCTCAGAACCAGAGGCACCTCAGAACCTGATGCACCTCAGAACCAAATGCACCTCAGAACCAGATGCACCTCAGAACCAGAGGCACCTCAGAACCAGATGCACCTCAGAACCAAATGCACCTCAGAACCAAATGCACCTCAGAACCAGATGCACCTCAGAACCAGAGGCACCTCAGAACCAGATGCACCTCAGAACCAGATGCACCTCAGAACCAAATGCACCTCAGAACCAGATGCACCTCAGAACCAGATGCACCTCAGAACCAGATGCACCTCAGAACCTGATGCACCTCAGAACCTAATGCACCTCAGAACCAGATGCACCTCAGAACCAGATGCACCTCAGAACCTAATGCACCTCAGAACCAGATGCACCTCAGAACCAGATGCACCTCAGAACCAGAACATTTCTCTACGTACATTTGGAAGGGCCAGTCAGGGCTCTGTTATGGAATTTTATGATCACTCAAGAAGTTTATTAACATGTAAGTCCTATAGATGTTGTTTAGGCCAAAAGGCACAGAGGAAAGAATGTTTAGGATTTAGGAGTTCAGAAATAGTGAGGTTAAACGTATAGTCGTATGCGATATACGTATGGATATCATTAAGAGGGCCCAAAAGTTAAGAACGGGAAACACGAGACCCTGAGAATCTAGTGTTTTACTTAGGAGAACTGGAATGTTATCTTTACGCTGGTGGAGGGGCCCAATGCTAGAAACAGATGTCTTGATTACCTGTTTGTGATGGACTGTCAAAAGGAAATGCCAGAGTCTTTGTTCACCGCATCTGTGATTCATCATGGATGCGGATCTATCAGGCTCCCTTTGCTTGAGGGCAGTGACCTCGGATTCTTATGTCAAGCCTATAGGTCATTTACAATTTATCCTATAGTTTGGTGAGATCTTCTAAGGACCTCGTCTGTTCTCCATCATCTCTGTTTAGGTTGGTGTGTCAATGAGTGTGCGTAACTTCATTCCTTTAAATACCATGCAGAAGTTGTAATCATTAGGTCAGTCTGATCCAGCACAGGTTATTGTCCTGTTGTCTGATGAAGACTTTCCTCAAACCTATTCTTTAAGCTTGCTATAGAGATTGATCTGATCAATGCAAAAGCTTGGACCTGTATTTGAGAAATGGTTTCTTACTTGCAATTAAACCTGTTAAAAGTGTCAAACTGTAACATACTCTCGTGCGTCTTACTTTAAGTTCAAATTCAGCGATTAAAGTAAAGAGCGATTAAAGTCTAAAATTTCCACGACACTTGGGGGCATCGTCCGAGATTCTTAACAAAGTAATCCGTATTTTTTCCAAAACAGGCTACATATCCTAAAGAGCGATATAATTTTTAATTTTTTTTGAAAAATAATAGGCCACGACTGTTTTTGGAGATATGTGATTCTATACAGAATTTGAAACTCAAGGACCTAAAAATGCTGAATTGGGACAATGTTGGACGACAGTTTGACAACGGTTTTGATAAATTAACAAAATAGGCTCGTTAATTTTGACTTAATTCGTAAGGTTATTGTAAGATTTTAAACTTGGCTTAAAAATGGAAAACAGTACTTCTAATCGGGTATTTGTTGATTTTGGTCTGGTAAAACGTGCACGTCAGGAATTATTAATTTCTGCAGCTCCAATCCTCCTCAACAAATGGGTGAGTGGAGAGCGCCAGACTGGAGCAATATTTACCTGTATGAAGTGTTAATACCTGTATACAGTAGGAATAAAATGCTGTTCAATATAGGTTATCTGGGTGCGGTGAGACGGCTCGGTTATTCAGGATATCTCACTTAAAAGAACTGACGAGTTCATTAACACATATAGGACACTTCATTATATGCTAAAATTAGATTTTCGTCTTAAATATCAATAACAACATGGGTAATTACATGTGTATTGGTAAACCTTCGGTGGATACTGAACGTTACGTTGTTGGACCGGCTAAAATAATGACAGACAAATACGGAGACTGGACATGCGAACAATTAGACCTGTGGGAGTTATTGGGATTTCCTGCTCATGGCAGTTTTAGTCAGAGACAGATACTGTTGTTGAAAGACAAGTTGGAGGATTTTGAACAGGGTAAAATTAAGGTTTCACGGGGTAATCGGCAGAAAGTTGATTGGAAGGCATATAATAAGTGGAGAGAGCAGACTGATATACGGGCTAAGCGGTGTAGCACGGGGCTTGTTAATCGGTGTGTTCTAGCTTGTCCCAACCAGGTTGATACTGCCTGTCCTCCTGCTGACCGACCCCCACCCTATCGCAGCGTTACCACAACAGCCCCAGCGGTACCAACTATGCCAACAGCATCGGACCTGATGGAAAACATTCGCGGAGGAGGACTCTACCCATCCGTATTCGGCCTCCACGGAGTTTCACACGCCGCTGAGAGGACCCAGAGTACCACTGCGGCCTGTCCCAGAGAACAACACAGCTTTGATGCCGGGCAATTCCCTATGGTGGAGGTAGCCAACCCAGCTGGTGGAGGAGACACGGATAACCCAGCGACTATACTAGTCTACAGACCGTGGTCACCCGCCGACCTGAGAGACGTGGCTTCTACACTACCTGACCCAGAAACAGAAGGTGGAGAGGAATTTGTCCGTGTGTTTCTACAGATCGTGAATCAATATAGACCGACCTCTGTGGAGATTGAAACAATTTTGATGAAGGCCTTGCAACTAAAATGGGGGAGAGTGAAAAGAAACTGGCCTAGCGAGAGAAACATTATGTTCAATTGGGATGCGCACTCTGACTACCGGAGTGCGGTGGAACAGCTGAGCACTGGACTTATCGCTGCTTTTCCTAAGCGAATGAACTGGGAAAAGATCTCTGATTGTAAACAGACACTGGGCGAGAAAGTTTCAGACTACAGGAATAGACTCGAAAAAGCTTTTGAATTACACAGCGGAATGGGAAAGAGACCGGACGGTGATGAAGAGTCGGCCTGGGAGCAACAGTGTAAAATGAGGTTAGTTGCAGGCCTTCTACCAGACATTAGGAAGCACATTCAAAACCACTGTGTAGACCTGGATGAGGGTCGCATGGAAACCGTCTGGCCGTATTTTAAGCACGCTGAAAGAGTCTACGAGGACCAGCTGTACAAACAGACCGAAGAAAGACGGGAGCGTGAAACGCAAATTCAGATGGCCCAACTGGAGTTCTACAGCAGAGGCTACTCAGGAGGGAGACGGAGACGGAGAGCAAGCAGGAGAGGACAATACAGACACCAGGGTGATGATAACTCCAGCCAAAGTCCCAACTCTGATAGCTGTTTCAACTGTGGTGCATTTGGACACTGGGCTCGTGACTGCACTGTGCCGGACACTAGAGACTATTACCATGGGAACAGAGACAGTATAGGAGATGGTGATGTCACAACAGCAGACGACCAAATGGAGCGTCACAGGACCCATGGCTGCCACGGACGGGGTACTGACGGTCAGAGGGGACGGGCAGGAAAACATCAACCCGGTGAGATCAAACCATTATGTGATTCCTGTAATTAGTTAATTATGTCAGTATTTACAGTAAAAAGTAATTTTGTTCGGATGTTTAGTGAAGACTTGTTTATTCTGAGTGTTGAGTTGATATGCAGACGTATGGTTGTGTGAGATTTTCGTTCCACTGGGGAGGAGTACCGGTGTCTTGGCACTATGCTTACGCTTAAAGTTAGGTGTTTAGTGTAGTGTAGCGTACATTGCGTATCGCCTGATAAACGGGGTTTGTCAGGTCCGTGCAGCTCGGGAGCGTGACTGGACCCATGATGGTTGATATCTCATTGTCCCTAGTTTACCGGTTACAACTAGGGACTGCATATATAGCTACTGTCAGGGTAAATTCTCAGTAGAAATCAGCTCATTGTTAGTGAGAGGTCTTGTTTTTCGATGTCCAGGTTCGTTCGTACACGTACGCAAATATCATATTAAAATGACCTAGGTGTGATTCATGCATGATCTGGGGTAAAGCTTCATGAAGTTGGGACAGGGGTCCCAGGCCAAAGTTTTGTCGACAAATTTATTTTCTGGTTTTCCTGTGCACGAGGAATTCCTATTTTATTGTATTATTTGTCTTAGGCATTATGTAACATTTGCGCTAATGACATAATTAAGAGTATTTCCGATTATAACTCTGCATGGTTTTACCTGGAATACTATATGTTCCATTTTGTTTGTTTTGTAGGAGGACTACATTCTAGGTTATAGGGAGATTATATTCTAGTTATATGCTATTGTTATTCGTTTTGTGAAGTTGAATAAGGACATTTGGATTTGTTCCTATAAATGTTGGCATGATGATATAATGAATGACCATGTGGGTTAAGTGTATTTCTGAAACACACTTTTATTTTTATTATTGGCTTTTGGCTATTTTGAGTAAACATATTTTAAGACATTCTGAGTTCTTGATTGTTAAAAGGGCA
The DNA here is from genome assembly GCA_029465975.1 of Dallia pectoralis. Classification (NCBI taxonomy): domain Eukaryota; kingdom Metazoa; phylum Chordata; class Actinopteri; order Esociformes; family Umbridae; genus Dallia; species Dallia pectoralis. The sequence continues at coordinate 1,308,507 of CM055750.1, read as the reverse complement.
GAAAGTTAACTGTAACTCTTTGTCTGCCTGTCTAGAGATGGTTTCTGTTAATTTAGGGGTGTTTATGAACTTTTCTTTGACCCTCCCTGGGGTGCTTCTCTGGCTCAAAAGAGGGGGCACACCCAACTTGTTTATTTAGAAGGGGGGGGCTGGTTTACTGTGTGATTGTGAGGTGGCTCAGCCCAGAGCTAACAGATGGCTGGTCGTAAACCATATTTTAGTCATGTGTTTTATCTTAGATAAATTTAACAAGTTTGTCTATGACAGTTGGTTGTTTTCTCCATTGTTGATGAACTGAAGGAGAAAACAAGAGGGGAAGTGACGTAATAAACATATTCAAGAATATAGCATTTGTTAAATTTGGATTTCAGGCAATTGAAGTGTTTAATTGGATATCATGTCTAAACATTTGAATGATTGAGGGGAATAGCTATTACAAATGTATTTGGCTTAGCAAAATTAAATCTGAGCAGTAAACACAATGTAATTCTATTGTAAGAAATGTTAACTGACACATGTAATGCAATAACTTTTTTGCAAAGTGTGTGTTTGCATTAACAAATCAACAGGTTGGACCATGAACAACTGGAGCAGAGCATCTGAGCCCTACCCCCACGCACACACACACACACACACATATATCAGAAGCTAACTGAATGACTTTAGGTACAGACCACAGAAAAGGTCAAACCAGAACCAAGGAAAAACGTGTCATCCAGACCACAATGAAGGCAATTACTAAATTGTGTGAATGTTATTGTACACTTTTCAAGGAAGTTATGGACTGTAAAGAGAAAAAGGTGAACATGTTGCAGATTTCAGAAATTATCTTGAACGTCGGTTTGAGTTGTACAAAGGAAAAACAAGAACATTGAACACACACATATTGCATCTCTGGACTATTAAAGAATGGCCACTGTTTGGCCACACTCATTAAAGACGTTGAAGGAGCCTACCAGAGCTGAGAAGATGGAAAAGGAAATTTATACACTCACACCATGATTAAAATCTTCATTTCTGATGATCAAAGAGTGCCAACATATTTACTGATGTTTTCTTAATGATTAGTTCCTCACACACTAGATGGAGGACTAGAAATCCAGAATATGAAAATGACACTGTTGAATGTTGCTAAGTACTGTACTGACATTGGATTATTTCAATTGATTGTGTATTATGTTTGGTAAAAGTATTTTTCTTAACAGGTTACAGTTCCAGACATATGACAGTGGTGGATCCATATATTCCTGATTGGTTATGAGTAATTATTAAGCTTGAGTGAACTAAAATTTAGAGTTGACACTCTTAAATTGTTTAACATGATTAAGGGTTTATAATGTTAAAAAGGGCAGATTGTTATGGAATTTTATGATCACTCAAGAAGTTTATTAACATGTAAGTCCTATAGATGTTGTTTAGGCCAAAAGGCACAGAGGAAAGAATGTTTAGGATTTAGGAGTTCAGAAATAGTGAGGTTAAACGTATAGTCGTATGCGATATACGTATGGATATCATTAAGAGGGCCCAAAAGTTAAGAACGGGAAACACGAGACCCTGAGAATCTAGTGTTTTACTTAGGAGAACTGGAATGTTATCTTTACGCTGGTGGAGGGGCCCAATGCTAGAAACAGATGTCTTGATTACCTGTTTGTGATGGACTGTCAAAAGGAAATGCCCGAGTCTTTGTTCACCGCATCTGTGATTCATCATGGATGCGGATCTATCAGGCTCCCTTTGCTTGAGGGCAGTGACCTCGGATTCTTATGTCAAGCCTATAGGTCATTTACAATTTATCCTATAGTTTGGTGAGATCTTCTAAGGACCTCGTCTGTTCTCCATCATCTCTGTTTAGGTTGGTGTGTCAATGAGTGTGCGTAACTTCATTCCTTTAAATACCATGCAGAAGTTGTAATCATTAGGTCAGTCTGATCCAGCACAGGTTATTGTCCTGTTGTCTGATGAAGACTTTCCTCAAAACCTATTCTTTAAGCTTGCTATAGAGATTGATCTGATCAATGCAAAAGCTTGGACCTGTATTTGAGAAATGGTTTCTTACTTGCAATTAAACCTGTTAAAAGTGTCAAACTGTAACATACTCTCGTGCGTCTTACTTTAAGTTCAAATTCAGCGATTAAAGTAAAGAGCGATTAAAGTCTAAAATTTCCACGACAGCTCACAAAGGCCTGGTCATCTTCCTTTCTTTGTCATTTATATTCCTGAGGTAATACTTAGTTCACAGAGGACCATACAGACAAGCCTACGCAGGAAAACCCAGGATATTTAACGCGGTTTAATTTGTTTCTGTAAACTTGACTTTATTGTTTGTACACATGTTGATTTCTAAATCCAACCTGTCGACCACACCAGCTTATTAGTGCTCCCCAGTAGATTCATGTATAATGCTACACACGTTTGATTCGTATTACTGCAGTGCCTGGCACACCTGGAGCGTTGATTTAGCTTCTCCAGAACGTGAGTTACAGGATATTATGTTACTACGTAATAACTTTCTCTGGTTTTATTGAACCAGACTTAATTACTGTGACTTTAACACTCTGGTTGAATGGGACCTGCTATGGCCCTGACTCCAGACTAACTGATACCAACTTGTTAGACCAATTCAACTTATACCTCAGCTTATTTCATAACATCTGCTATATATCTCCACTAGTTACCTGCAGTCTGGTTGAAATCTCTCACAAATCACTTTTTAAAACTAATTTTGCCACCATTTCAGTCCTCTGTGGCAACCGATAGCGTGTCAAATGACCCCGTCACACCTAACAACTTTGAAAACAAACGATTCCAACCGCCATCAGTTCACTGTGTAAACCGTTAAACCAGAATCTGTACATCCTGCCACTCTATGTAGTTTAATTTGACGTTTATTTGGCTGATTTTGTGTTTATATTAGTTATGTGGTTTCCTGTCCTATTTCAACACTTTGTCTTCAGGCTTTTACTCTGACGAGAATTGCTTCTCCTGATGAACTTGGTTAGGTTTTTTAGGCACCTGAGCCGCCTGGGAGAGTTGCTAGAGTGCAGTTAGACCAAAAAGTCCCTGCTGACAACGACACCCCCTTTTCCTGGTGTTGCAGTACCCTTCGCTTGCCACATGGGGAATCATCTCATATTGCAACGTTGCTTTATTAGACCAGAACGTGTCTCAATCCTCAAATGACCCTCCTCAAATGACCCCCCTCAAATTACCCCCCTCAAATGACCCCCCCCCCTCAAATGACACCCCTCAAATGACCCCCCTGAAAGTACCCCCTCAAATGACCCCCTCTCAAATGACCCCCCTCAAATGATCCCCCTCAAATGACCCCCCTCAAATGACCCCCCTCAAATGACCACGACAAGTAGCAGCATCTATTTGCAGCTCAAGTAAATCTATATTGATGGTGTTTCATCCCATAGTTCAACTTATGTCTATCATTGTATGCTTGAGCAATGCACCAAATAATATAACTGTTCTGTAGTGCTAAATGTGTAGAACATACAGTGTAGAACATACATGTGATGTATTTTACAGATGTATGTCACCGTATAAAACATACATGTGATGTATGTTACAGATGTATGTTACAATATTAAACATGTAATGTATGTTACAGATGTATGTTACCGTATAAAACATACATGTGATCTATGTTACAGATGTATATTACAGATGTATGTTACAGATGTATATTACAGATGTATGCTACAGATGTATGTTACAGATGTATATTACAGATGTATGCTACAGATGTATATTACAGATGTATATTACAGATGTATGTTACAGATGTATATTACAGATGTATGTTACAGATGTATATTACAGATGTATATTACAGATGTATTTTACAGATGTATGCTACAGATGTATGTTACAGATGTATGTTACAGATGTATGCTACAGATGTATGTTACAGGTGTATGTTACAGATGTATATTACAGATGTATGCTACAGATGTATGTTACAGATGTATATTACAGATGTATATTACAGATGTATGCTACAGATGTATGTTTCAGATGTATATTACAGATGTATGCTACAGATGTATGTTACAGATGTATGTTACAGATGTATATTACAGATGTATATTACAGATGTATGTTACAATATTAAACATGTAATGTATGTTACAGATGTATGTTACCGTATAAAACATACATGTGATCTATGTTACAGCTGTATGTTACAGATGTATATTACAGATGTATGCTACAGATGTATGCTACAGATGTATATTACAGATGTATGTTACAGATGTATATTACAGTTGTATGTTACAGATGTATGTTACAGATGTATGCTACAGATGTATGTTACAGATGTATATTACAGTTGTATGTTACAGATGTATGTTACAGATGTATATTACAGATGTATGTTACATATGTATATTACAGATTTATGTTACAGATGTATGCTACAGATGTATGTTACAGATGTATATTACAGATGTATGCTACAGATGTATGTTACAGATGTATGTTACAGATGTATGTTACAGATGTATGTTACAGATGTATGTTACAGATGTATATTACAGATGCATATTACAGATGTATGTTACAGATGTATATTACAGATGCATATTACAGATGTATGCTACAGATGCATATTACAGATGTATGCTACAGATGTATGTTACAGATGTATGTTACAGATGTATATTACAGATTTATGTTACAGATTTATGTTACAGATGTATATTACAGATGTATGCTACAGATGTATGCTACAGATGTATATTACAGATGTATATTACAGATGTATATTATAGATGTATATTACAGATGTATGCTACAGATGTATGCTACAGATGTATGTTACAGATGTATATTACAGATGTATATTACAGATGTATATTATAGATGTATATTACAGATGTATGCTACAGATGTATGCTACAGATGTATGCTACAGATGTATGTTACAGATGTATATTACAGATGTATGCTACAGATGTATATTACAGATGTATATTACAGATGTATGTTACAGATGTATGTTACAGATGTATATTACAGATGCATATTACAGATGTATGTTATAGATGTATATTACAGATGTATGCTACAGATGTATGCTACAGATGTATGTTACAGATGTATATTACAGATGTATGTTACAGGTGTATGTTACAGATGTATATTATAGATGTATATTACAGATGTATGCTTCAGATGTATGTTACAGATGTATGCTACAGATGTATGTTACAGATGTATATTACAGATGCATATTACAGATGTATGCTACAGATGCATATTACAGATGTATGCTACAGATGTATGTTACAGATGTATGTTACAGATGTATATTACAGATTTATGTTACAGATGTATGTTACAGATGTATGTTACAGGTGTATGTTACAGATGTATATTACAGATATATGTTACAGATGTATATTACAGATGTATGTTACAGATGTATATTACAGATGTATGCTACAGATGTATGTTACAGATGTATATTACAGATGTATGTTACAGATGTATGTTACAGGTGTATGTTACAGATGTATATTACAGATGTATGTTACAGATGTATGTTACAGATGTATGTTACAGATGTATATTACAGTATAAAACAGTACATCTGGTGAGCTTCTGGCTAGGCAGGCATGTGAGCAAACATTAAATCACACCTAGGGAAGAAAGTTGCAGTGAAATAAGAATGTATTTTTCAGACTCTGGATCGTAGCAGGATTGTAGTAAAAAAATTGGAGTGCTGGACCAGTGTATATTGTAAATTACCTGCTTTAAATCCTAATAACCTAAAATGCCTTTTTTAGCAAATCAATAAACAGGGCTGTTTAGAGAGCACGATCTATTTCCTTGCGTTTTACAGCAGTTGGATTTTACTTTCGCATTTTTATTGTTGATACCACGCTTGACTCCGTGTACCTAAATAGTCTTAGTTTTATTCGTCATCCATCATAATGCCTTTGCCGACCGTCTCTTTTTTGTGAGCTATTTTTAACTCTGGTTCCCCTTCAGAGATCACACACCCAGAATCCCAAATGGAATCGTATTTTCTTTTACAGTGCACTATTTCTGACCATAGGGGCCTTAGTCAGAAGTTCTCCAGATAGGGTAAAGGGTAGAAATTAGAATGCCAGATCAATTAAGATAATATTCCCTTGAGTGCACCGTGGGATGCCAGTGAGTAATAATAGTTAGAGCAACGTCATCCTGTGGGTTTATTCTGGCGCTGGCCAGGAGCAGCTCAGGGCGACATCTGTAGCATTAGCCAAGTGGATTGATGGGTTTTGGGAACGAGCTGGTCAGCATTTGTTGGACCTAAGCGGGCCTTTATGTAAGGAGCAAGTCCAACGAACATTAGAATCCCTCCCATTGGCTTTGGTCCAAATGGAACTGTTTTTTTTCTGGATCCATATAGTGTTCTGGTCAAAATGAGTGCACTAGTGTGAGGGCACTAGCGTGAGTGCACTAGCACGAGGGCACTAGCACGAGGGCACTAGCAGGAGTGAACTATCACGAGGGCACCAGCAGTAGGTCACTTGCATGAGGGCACTAGCACGAGGGCACTAGCACGAGGGCACTAACAGGAGGGCACTAGCACGAGGGCACTAGCACGAGGGCACTTGCACGAGGGCACCAGCAGGATGGCACTAGCACGAGGGCACTAGCAGGAGGGCACTTGCACGAGGGCACTAGCAGGAGGGCACTTGCACGAGGGCACCAGCACGAGGGCACTAGCAGGGCATCATTTAGGTGTGTCCACTTTGTCTGTGCAACTTTTGTTTGGACAAAAACATATTTCTGAGAAGAGTTAATCATTTACACATGTTTTATTGTGAGTTTGAAATAGCCTGCTGTTCCGGAAAGGTCTTTATTTCCATGGCAACCAACTGACACCATCGTGTAATACAACGGTTAGTGTAGTTTTTGATAGCCTGGCAATTGCACACAAAAAGCCCAACCCGAAACCTAACATTTACCCTAACCCGAACCATATGCCTCTTTTCAACGAAACAGATTTCATGTAGCAGAGTAATACAAATCACGTGTTGATCTAATCCCTTAGCGGTTTAATTTGGGAAATCCAGTATTTCTGTTAACTCTTCTGCCCTCCTTCACTGTGGAAGCCATCAGCCCCTACCATCAGCCCCTACCATCAGCCCCTACCATCAGCCCCTACCATCAGCCCCTACCATCAGCCCCTACCATCAGCCCCTACCATCAGCCCCTACCATCAGCCCCTACCATCAGCCCCTACCATCAGCCCCTACCATCAGCCCCTACCATCAGCCCCTACCATCAGCCCCTACCATCAGCCCCTACCATCAGCCCCTACCATCAGCCCCTACCATCAGCCCCTACCATCAGCCCCTACCATCAGCCCCTACCATCAGCCCCTACCATCAGCCCCTACCATCAGCCCCTACCATCAGCCCCTACCATCAGCCCCTACCATCAGCCCCTACCATCAGCCCCTACCATCAGCCCCTACCATCAGCCCCTACCATCAGCCCCTACCATCAGCCCCTACCATCAGCCCCTGCCATCAGCCCCTACCATCAGCCCCTACCATCAGCCCCTACCATCAGCCCCTACCATCAGCCCCTACCATCAGCCCCTACCATCAGCCCCTGTCACTGGCCCTTCGTTGGTTTGTGCGGTAAACAGCAAACATCTGCCTGTTGGCCCTTGGGGAGAGTAAAGGGGACAGAAGGATGGGAGTGAAAGAGGAGAGAGAGAAAGAGTGAAATGGAAAGAGTATCTTGAGAGAAAACGAATCTTTTTCCTCATATTTCCAAATACAATAAATCTAAAAGAAAAAAAGAAGAGGGGAAAGTCCAATATCCATTGGGAGAAAATGCCCTTGGTGCCATACTAACGGAAAAATATTAGGCTTCCAGCCGTGCCTTGTCCCCAGGCTATACAACCATATGAGCCTTGTTCCCAGGCTATACAACCATATGAGCCTTGTTCCCAGGCTATACAACCATATGAGCCTTGTCCCCAGGCTATACAACCATATGAGCCTTGTTCCCAGGCTATACAACCATATGAGCCTTGTTCCCAGGCTATACAACCATATGAGCCTTGTCCCCAGGCTATACAACCATAGGAGCCGTGTCCCCAGGCTATACAACCATAGGAGCCGTGTCCCCAGGCTATATAACCACAGGAGCCGTGTTTCCAGGCTATACAACCATATGAGCCTTGTTCCCAGGCTATACAACCATATGAGCCTTGTTCCCAGGCTATACAACCATAGGAGCCGTGTTCCCAGGCTATACAACCATATGAGCCTTGTTCCCAGGCTATACAACCATAGGAGCCGTGTTCCCAGGCTACAGAACCACAGGAGCCGTGTTCCCAGGCTATACAACCATATGAGCCGTGTTCCCAGGCTATACAACCACAGGAGCCTGGCTCAACATTATCCCTTGGAAATAGGCCTTAGAGATGGTCATCACATCATGTGGAGGAAGTGACCTACCCGAAGAGCTGTAGATCTGAGTTAACAAACACTTGTTGTTCATTATATTCAGTCGATCTTCTTATTATAATATAACATTTCCTATTACAAAATACTAAATGCTACATTTTTTTTATTGATTAGCTAGCTAACTGTTTTCTACTCACAAACGACAGTATTTCTACTCCCTATTTACAATATGGAAGCTGTGCAACGTGCACAGTGTAAGTGTCTATAAAGGTAAATCCCTGCCATACCAGCAGAGTACCAGCAGAGTACCAGCAGAGTACCAGCAGAGCAGTCAGTGGACCCACCAATCAGGACAAAGACAGACGGGGAGAAAGAGACAGGCGGGGAGAGAGAGAGAGGAGGAGAGAGAGGTGGAGAGAGAGAGAGACAGGCGGGGAGAGAGAGAGGAGGAGAGAGAGAGGTGGGGAGAGAGAGAGTCAGGGGAGAGAGAGGTGGGGAGAGAGAGAGAGAGAGAGAGAGAGAGAGAGAGAGAGAGAGAGAGTCAGGGGGAGAGAGAGAGGTGGGGAGAGAGAGAGAGTCAGGGGGAGACAGACAGGAACATAACTCATTCCATGCCAATAAAGAATTGAGAGACAAAGGCAGAAAGAGAGTGGTCAAACCCCACTCCTCCCTCCCTCTCCTCTCCCTCCATCTCCTCCCCATCTCCCTCCCAGCACCTCCATCTCCCTCCATCTCCCTCCCAGCACCTCCATCTCCCTCCATCCATCCCCTCCCTCCCTCCCAGCACCTCCATCTCCCTCCATCTCCTCCATCTCCTCCATCTCCCTCCATCCATCCCTCCCAGCACCTCCATCTCCCTCCATCTCCTCCATCTCCCTCCATCTCCCTCCCAGCACCTCCATCTCCCTCCATCCTCCATCTCCCCATCTCCCTCCCATCTCCTCCATCTCTCCATCTCCCTCCCAGCACCTCCATCTCCCTCCATCTCCTCCATCTCCCTCCATCTCCCTCCCAGCACCTCCATCTCCCTCCATCTCCCTCCCAGCATCTCCCTCCATCTCCCTCCATCTCCTCCATCTCCCTCAATCTCTCTCCATCTCCCTCCACCTCCCTCCCATCTCCCTCCATCTCCTCCATCTCCCTCCATCTCCTCCATTTCCCTCCATCTCCCTTCCATCTCCCTCCATCTCCTTCCATCTCCTTCCATCTCCTCCATCTCCCTCCCAGCACCTCAATCTCTCTCCATCTCCCTCCCAGCACCTCCATCTCCCTCCATCTCCTCCATCTCCTCCATTTCCCTCCATCTCCCTTCCATCTCCTCCATTTCCCTCCATCTCCCTCCCATCTCCCTCCATCTCCTCCATTTCCCTCCATCTCCCTTCCATCTCCTCCATCTCCCTCCCAGCACCTCCATCTCCTCCATCTCCCTCCATCTCCCTCCCAGCACCTCAATCTCTCTCCATCTCCCTCCATCTCCCTCCATCTCCCTCCCATCTCCCTCCATCTCCTCCATCTCCGTCCATCTCCCTCCATCTCCCTCCATCTCCCTCCCAGCACCTCCATCTCCCTCCATCTCCTCTATCTCCCTCCATCTCCCTCTCCTCTCCCTCCATCTCCTCCCCATCTCCCTCCCAGCACCTCCATCTCCCTCCATCTCCCTCCCAGCACCTCCATCTCCCTCCCAGCACCTCCATCTCCCTCCATCTCCCTCCCAGCACCTCCATCTCCCTCCATCTCCCTCCATCTCCTCCATCTCCCTCCCAGCACCTCCATCTCCCTCCATCTCCTCATCTCCCTCCATCTCCCTCCCAGCACCTCCATCTCCCTCCATCTCCCTCCCAGCCATCTCCCTCCATCTCCCTCCCTCCATCTCCCTCCATCCATCTCCTCCATCTCCCTCCCCCATCTCCCCATCTCCCATCCATCTCCTCCATCTCCCTCCATCTCCTCCATCTCCCTCCATCTCCTCCATCTCCCTCCATCTCCCTCCATCTCCTCCATCTCCCTCCATCTCCTCCATCTCCCTCCATCTCCTCCATCTCCCTCCATCACCTCCATCTCCCTCCATCTCCTACATCTCCCTCCATCTCCCTCCATCTCCCTCCACTCCCCCCCCCTCTCCCCCCATCTCCCCCCATCTCCTCCATCTCCCTCCATCTCCTCCATCTCCCTCCATCTCCTCCATCTCCCTCCATCTCCCTCCATCTCCTCCATCTCCCTCCATCTCCCTCCATCTCCCTCCATCTCCCTCCATCTCCCTCCATCTCCCTCCATCTCCCTCCCATCTCCCCCTCCTCCATCTCCCTCCATCTCCTCCATCTCCATCTCCTCCATCCATCTCCCTCCCAGCACCTCCATCTCCCTCCATCTCCTCTCCATCTCCCTCCCAGCACCTCCATCTCCCTCCATCTCCTCCATCTCCCTCCATCTCCCTCCCAGCACCTCCATCTCCCTCCATCTCCCTCCATCTCCTCCATCTCCATCTCCCCATCTCCTCCCTCCCAGCACCTCCATCTCCTCCATCTCCCCATCTCCCTCCATCTCCCTCCCAGCACCCTCCATCTCCTCCATCTCCCTCCATCTCCCTCCAGCACCTCCATCTCCCTCCATCTCCCTCCATCTCCCTCCATCTCCTCCCTCCCATCTCCCTCCATCTCCCTCCATCTCCCTCCATCTCCCTCCATCTCCCTCCCAGCACCTCCATCTCCTCCATCTCCCTCCATCTCCCTCCCAGCACCTCCATCTCCCTCCATCTCCTCCATCTCCCTCCATCTCCCTCCCAGCACCTCCATCTCCCTCCATCTCCCTCCAGCACCTCCATCTCCTCCATCTCCCTCCATCTCCCTCCCAGCACCTCCATCTCCCTCCATCTCCCTCCATCTCCCTCCCAGCACCTCCATCTCCTCCATCTCCCTCCATCTCCCTCCCAGCACCTCCATCTCCTCCATCTCCTCCATCTCCCTCCATCTCCCTCCATCTCCTCCATCTCCCTCCATCTCCCTCCATCTCCCTCCCAGCACCTCCATCTCCTCCATCTCCCTCCATCTCCCTCCCAGCACCTCCATCTCCCTCCATCTCCTCCATCTCCCTCCCAGCACCTCCATCTCCCTCCATCATCCATCTCCTCCATCTCCCTCCATCTCCCCCAGCACCTCCATCTCCCTCCATCTCCCTCCATCTCCCTCCCAGCACCTCCATCTCCTCCATCTCCCTCCATCTCCCTCCACCTCCTCCATCTCCCTCCATCTCCTCCATCTCCCTCCATCTCCCTCCATCTCCTCCATCTCCCTCCATCTCCCTCCATCTCCCTCCATCTCCCTCCATCTCCCTCCCATCTCCTCCATCTCCTCCATCTCCCCATCCATCTCCCTCCATCCCAGCACCTCCATCTCCCTCCATCTCCTCCATCTCCCTCCATCTCCCTCCATCTCCTCCATCTCCCTCCATCTCCCTCCATCTCCCTCCATCTCCCTCCATCTCCCTCCCAGCACCTCCATCTCCTCCATCTCCCTCCATCTCCCTCCCAGCACCTCAATCTCTCTCCATCTCCCTCCCAGCACCTCCATCTCCCTCCATCTCCTCCATCTCCCTCCATCTCTCTCCCTTAACTGCCCGCCTCCTGTAGCATCAACACTGACCTAATTCGGACCAGCCGGCCCTCAGCTGCCCTGAGTGATTGGATGACTCCGGGCCTCCCCATGCAGAGCTGGCTCACTAGCCGGGTATCTATGGAGACAACCGAGAAAAAAAGGGAGTGAGAGTGAAAGAGGAAGCGATAGAATGGCAGCGAGAGAAATCAATAGTGATATGAGGAAAGAGAAAATGGAGAGAATAACAAAAACAAGAAAAAAGTAGCGAGAAATCAAGAGAGAGTGTTTGTAAGAGTGCCGTAGTCACCTGACAGATACGAGAGAACTGGGCAGCGAGCACGGCCAGCATCAACTGTCAAGCCGATGAATTATACAAGCTATCTGTAAACTCTAATGGGCCAGACCAGCAGTAGCTTCTAGATGCCTGTCAGACGTGAGCTTCCTTCTAATCTGATCTGAACGCGGGGAATTAGAGGGAGGTCAGTTTAAAAGAAACAATGTGATATTGACACATTTCTGATGGGACGATAGCTCTATTGGGCGCGATAACTCTGTTTACTGTACACGTCGTAGACCCTGGATGTATTAACTGAGACAGGCAATAAACGAGACGGTCAAAACCACTGGTTGTGTTATTGATCAGTGGTTAAACTGTGTGTGCGTGTGTGTGTTCATCATGCTGTGTGTAGTAAATAATTTTTATTACCATGTCAAACAGCATCTGTACAGAATTGTCCCTAATATACCCTAATAATTATTCCCCTGGAAAGGTTTGCTTATAAATCTCCAAAAAAAACAATCTGACATCCTACCTTTCATCAAATAAATGCGATTTTAATAAAAATATTTTCATCCAGTTTTATCCCTGAATGGTTAAATCCCCTTTTTTCATAAAAGGGTAGGTTATCTAAGTGCTTGCAAAAGTTCCTCTCTTGTTTAATTCATATTCAAAAGGCCTCATTCAATAAATGAAATGTTTCATTTTGGGTCATAAGTCAAATGACAGGCATACAGAAAATGCAGGCTTTCATATTAATATTAATTAATATATTTGCCACGTAAATTGTTTTCGGAAAGTTAATAGACACTTTTTTTACATTACGTTTATTCTTAATTGGATGTAATGAACACGCAAATCAAGGCCAAACGGAAATTACAACTCAAAGGCTCCTAACAGCTGACTTGGAATTGGCCAAAAGGCACCAAAATGAATCTCATACCATGATAAACATGATTTTCCAATCAGATGAAACCCAATATTGAACATTTTGGCCTGAATGCCACGTGTCATGTGTGGAGGAATCCAGACACGTCTTATTATCTGGCCAATACTATCCATTTGGTAAAGTATGATGGTGGAAGCATAGTGGTGTGGGGATGTTTTTCAGCCACAGGGACTGGATGAAGAGAAAGAGGATGTCAACCTGCTCCAGATTGTTGAGGACCTCAGACTGGAGCAAAGGTTGTTTTTAATTGTCTTTGAGTGCACCAGTCAGAGCAGCAACACACCGCATCCAGTCTGAAATATCAGGCTCAGACTGCCACTTTACTATTATTACTCTGGCTACCTTCTTTCTTAACCTAGCCTGGATAAATATAAGAACTACAGGGAAATGTAAAGTGCTGAGGTAATTCCTCTGGTTTGACCAGCCTCAGCATGTTGCTTCTTCACAGTTAATGCACAAATGTAACAAATGATGTTACGGCCAAGTTTGCTGAGATTTTAATTTTTTACCCTGCACAAGGGAGAGTGAGAAACATTAAGAGAGATAGAGAGACAGAATATAGGATATCGAGTGATGGTGTTAATGAGACAAGAAAAGGCTTTCATGCCAATAATAAGGACTCTGAATAAATGAACCAAGCACTTGAAATTCCAGAGGCAGACCAATGACATACTGAAGAAGAAAGGTTTTAAAATGATGCCAACCAAAACAAAGTTAATGTGAGCTGATTAGCTTCAGACAGAGCTATTCTGAAGCGAGAAAGAAGAAGCGAGAGAAAATGTGAGTCACAACAACCTGCTGTGTGTTCAACGAAACGCATCTTGAAAAACCTTCCCTGTCAAACGTCTGTTACTGTTGGTAATTGCGTCTTGTGAAGTCATAGTTTATCAGCGGCCGTTAAATTGCTCTTGAAAAATTGGTTTACCAGTGAAAGGATCCATAACTGTGTGTGTGTGTGTGTGTGTGTGTGCGCGTATGTGTGTGCGCGTGTGTGTGTGTGTGTGTGTGTGTGTGTGTGTACGTGCGTGTGTGTGTACGTCCACACGCCTCTACTGGCTGTGCTTGTTATCTTCCCCAGTTCTGGTGTTCGGCAACCTGTTTGTTGTTCCAGATCTATGACCAGTAAAAACACTCTCCCACCAACTGAGACCAGCTTTGAGAGTGTGTGTGTTAGAGTATGTGTGTGTGTGTGTGTGTGTGTGTGTGTGTGTGTGTGTGTGTGTGTGTGGGTGTGGGTGTGGGTGTTAGAGAGTTTGTGTGGGCGTGTTTGTCTTATTATTGTCACCATAACAACAAGAGAATGGATGAGGATGGGATGTCTGTAAATAGTAGTTTTATATAGTGTAGGTTTGTGATTTTGCAATTCTGACGTATGTGCTAATTGTCAGAAGAGGAGTCCTGTGTATCTGCGCTCGATTGCTCTTCCTTCATCCTTAAACGACCCGGATGTCGGTCACAGTATTTTGAATCTGAATTTGGAGATCTGAATTTGAATTGTGAGAACTGAATGTGAATATATATAAGAGTGGAATTTTCAGTGACGTTTAAATTTGATTGCACTTCAGTTTCAAATGAATGAATTCAATTTTTAATTATGTGATTCAAATTCAGTTTTTCAATGCATGTATTCAAGTTTAGCAATTCAAATTCAAATATAAATGATTCAAATTCAGTTTCTTGGTGGCACATATTTCAGCCCATATCTAAGTGTCGTCTCTTCTGGTTTGTTGTAAAGGGCAGACATTATACATCAGATTACCTGTGGTTTGTGGAATAAAATATATATTTTTTTGTGATTAAAATATTACATCTGCTTGCCATGTACACTGAGCGAGAAGAACTCGTACTATGTACTTGAGACCTCCCCAAAGAGCACCTGCACTGATAAACTAGTTGTTTATGACAGGAGAGTTACTAAACCACATGTTGTGTGGCGATGGGAAGGACTGGACCCACAAAGGGGAGTATAGGCCTGTGCATTCATGACGTCAGTCAGATTTCACCATAGACACCATTGATGGAACTCTGTGTAAATCTCCAAAGCTTGTATGCTAGCAGTCCTAGTATTCTTTGTGTTTATCTTCTCACATTCTTCCTGCCTCTCTGTCAGATATTGCACAACCTGTAGAGCCTAGTTTTTTTATTTCTCTGTGAGTTTACACCCCCCCATCTCTTATCAGATCCATTTGAGCTTCAGCTATAGCGTTAGCGTCAGCGCTGTCCATCTCATTGTCATGTGTAAACAGTAGACATGATATACAGCCTACGGCTTTGAGGAAGTCATGTACTGTGTTGCTCGGGAGAAAGGTGCTTTACTTTACAACTATTTACACCTGTGCTAAGAAGAATAGGTGGAGGGGGAGAGATAAAGAGGAATAAGTGGGAGAGGTAAAGAGGAATAAGTTGGAGGGAGGAGAGATAAAGAGGAATAGGTGGGAGGGGAGAGATAAAGAGGAATAAGTGGGAGGGAGGAGAGATAAAGAGGAATAAGTGGGAGGGGGAGAGATAAAGAGGAATAAGTGTGAGGGAGGAGAGATAAAGAGGAATAAGTGGGAGGGGGAGAGATGAAGAGGAATAAGTGGGAGGGGGAGAGATAAAGAGGAATAAGTGGGAGGGAGGAGAGATAAAGAGGAATAGGTGGGAGGGGGAGAGATAAAGAGGAATAAGTGGGAGGGGGAGAGATAAAGAGGAATAAGTGGGAGGGGGAGAGACAAAGAGGAATAAGTGGGAGGGAGGAGAGATAAAGAGGAATAAGTGGGAGGGAGGAGAGATAAAGAGGAATAAGTGGGAGGGGGGAGAGATAAAGAGGAATAAGTGGGAGGGAGGAGAGATAAAGAGGAATAAGTGGGAGGGAGGAGAGATAAAGAGGAATAAGTGGGAGGGAGGAGAGATAAAGAGGAATAAGTGGGAGGGAGGAGAGATAAAGAGGAATAAGTGGGAGGGGGAGAGATAAAGAGGAATAGGTGGGAGGGGGAGAGATGAAGAGGAATAGGTGGGAGGGGGAGAGATGAAGAGGAATAAGTGGGAGGGGGAGAGATTAAGAGGAATAGTTGGGAGGGGGAGAAGGTTGGAATGGATGATGGGGGAGAGAAATAGACACAGGCAGCATAATAATCATTGGTACTGTTGCCTTGGTTACGATTAATCTTTTTGAACTTCCTTCCTGAAATGACAGCCTTGCTATAACGTTCTGCACACGTGAAGTTCAGATCCAATCTTTGTTGACATTGTGCAAAGAGTTGCTGGTTGATTTCTGTGGTAGTTTTGTAGTTTTATTGAGTCTGTAGTTTTGTTGAGTCTGTAGTTTTGTTGAGTCTGTAGTTTTGTTGAGTCTGTAGTTTTGTTGAGTCTGTAGTTTTGTTGAGTCTGTGGTTTTGTTGAGTCTGTGGTTTTGTTGAGTCTGTAGTTTTGTTGAGTCTGTAGTTTTGTTGAGTCTGTAGTTTTGTTGAGTCTGTAGTTTTGTTGAGTCTGTAGTTTTGTTGAGTCTGTAGTTTTGTAGTTTTGTGCAACAATCCTTAACTACCTCTTTGGATTTCAATTGGTTTTATTGAAAAGGCAAATATCAAAGTGCTAATTATCAGACTTCTTTTATTTCAGACACACAGTTACAATCCTATTCCAGGTGGTGTAAAACTTGTGTTGTTTCTCATTATTATTTGAACGGTTCTGTGTGTCCTGATTTTTAGCGTCTGTAAACCTTCGACCAGGTAGTCATTGAAAATGCAAATATTTTCCCAGATGACTTGCCGACTGGCCTAGTTAAACAAACGTAAAAATAATGTCCAATACGGAAAAAACGTTATTGTTGTGAACAGTTTCTCTATAAGGTGCAGTATTAATGAATACTAATTAGCGGTGCCAAAGGTTGTGTGCGTGTTTCCCAGTTTTCAGGTGCTAATATAGCTGTGACTGCCTGTGTCTGTGCCCTAAATGCCGTTCTATAGGGAATACGATGCTATTTTAGCTATATGTCTGTAACATTGATGTCTGTCTCTCCTTTTTGGTAACAGCAGGCCTGCTGCTATAATCAGCCTCATTAAGATGTTTCCTCCATGACAAACTGCTTTGTTTCTGTCCTACTTTGGCCCAGAAACAAATTAATTCTGTTCTGTGAAGGTGGATGCTGTCCTCTCCTTTATTTTTGCTTTCCTTCCGATCCTGCACTTATTCTGTACCCCTCACGACGCGCCCGGTTCTTTGTCGTCACATCTCTCCTCGTCTCTTTATCTCTCTGTACTTTCTTCTCTCTCTCCTCGCTACGTTTCATTTCTCCAGCGAGTCTGGGAGCAGGAATACATCCGTGGGAGCTCATTGTTGCCTCGTCAGCTGAAGCCACCGAGCTCCAACCAGATCAATTTAACGAAGACAGTGAGACGTCCTGAACTAAGAATAAAACAAACACATTTAAATGGGTAACAAAGTACTGAATACTTGGATACGGCACTTTATTATGAAATGCTTACCTACCATTCCATGATAGGAGGGACGGTACACTGTTAATAGCACAGTAGAGGCAGCATATACACAGATATCAGATCAACACCAGGGGTACCTGCTACTACTGCTAGTTATGTTAATGTGGTAGGATGACAGGTAGGATGACGGGTAGGATGACAGGCAGGATGACAGGTAGGATGACAGGTAGGATGACAGGTAGGATGACAGGCAGGATGACAGGTAGGATGACAGGTAGGATGACAGGCAGGATGACGGGTAGGATGACGGGTAGGATGACGGGTAGGATGACGGGTAGGATGACGGGTAGGATGACGGGTAGGATGACAGGTAGGATGACAGGTAGGATGACAGGCAGGATGACAGGTAGGATGACAGGTAGGATGACAGGCAGGATGACGGGTAGTATGACGGGTAGGATGACGGGTAGGATGACGGGTAGGACGACAGGTAGGATGACGGGTAGGATGACGGGTAGGATGACGGGTAGGATGACGGGTAGGATGACAGGCAGGATGACAGGTAGGATGACAGGTAGGATGACGGGTAGGATGACAGTCAGGATGACGGGTAGGATGACAGTCAGGATGACAGGCAGGATGACGGGTAGGATGACGGGTAGGATGACGGGTAGGATGACAGGTAGGATGACGGGTAGGATGACGGGTAGGATGAGGGGTAGGATGAGAGGTAGGATGACGGGTAGGATGACAGGCAGGATGACAGGTAGGATGGCGGGTAGGATGACGGGTAGGATGACGGGTAGGATGACAGTCACAGCCTATGTCTACTGTATGACAAGGTGTGTTTAACTTCAGGATGTGTCCAACAAACGTTCAACAAACGTTCAGCACCCACTTCCTGTTATTTCACAGGATGTTAAACGTTCGGTGGGGAGGGGGGGTTCTCAAACGGTAAGCGAGCTCTATTCTCAGATCATGAGTGGTGTTTCTTAAAGGCAACAGGCTGACACCGGTTCAACCACAGATGCAACCACCAATTGGCCTATTTAGCATGAATTACAAGGTAGAGACAGAAGTGTGACGGAGGTAGACGTTCTCTGATTCTTCACTTCCGTTCTTCCTTTTCCCCTTCGCCTTCTCTTGCCCTATTTGTGAGGTAAGACCTTCTTGGGCTCCAACTGAACTCACTATTTTGTCTCTCTTTGGCTTTTATCACCTAAAGCCACATGTACAATTCAACTCCTTGGATGACATATCATATCTTTCTTATATTTAATAACAAATACTTAAGAAATGTGTTTAATGCCAGATGGAACTGAAACCAGTAGAACAATAGAAATGCTGACCACGGCTCACCTCCATCATTCGTTTCACCCCAAACAGCACTTTTTTTCCTTACAAATGGCTCCTGGTCTAGGTAGTGTACCTTGGGACTATATATTTGGGGCCATTTTAAACTGTGTGTCAGAGTTGCCAGCTTCTAATATGTTTACCTGACAACATGGCACAGAACAGACGAATACGAAACAGAGCGTCCGCCTGTAATATCGCCTCTCGGTTATACCGCCATGGCTTCTGTGTTGGTTAGCTTCTGTGCCGGTCAGCTTCTGTGTTGGTTAGCTTCTGTGCCGGTCAGCTTCTGTGTTGGTTAACTTCTGTGCCGGTCAGTTTCTGTGCCGGTCAGCTTCTGTGTTGATTAGCTTCTGTGCCGGTCAGTTTCTGTGCCGGTCAGTTTCTGTGTTGGTTAGCTTCTGTGCCGGTCAGCTTCTGTGCCGGTCAGCTTCTGTGCCGGTTAGCGATAACGAACCGCAGTGGCGCGGGGTAAGAGATTTCTCAATGAGCCAGCTCTGTGGTTCAATCAGTGAGAAAGGTCTCTACCTCTCTTCCTCTTTCAATTCCTCCCTCTCAGATCAGTGCTTTAAATACTGGTGATCTATGTTCTGTCTGGTACGATACTGGCATACCAGAGCTGAAGGAGCATGCATGTGTGCGTGTCTGCCTGTCTTCCCTAGGGAGATGTGTGTGTGTGTGTGTCTGCCTGTCTTCCCTAGGGAGATGTGTGTGTGTGTGTCTGTGTGTGTGTGTGTGTCTGCCTGTCTTCCCTAGGGAGATGTGTGTGTGTGTCTGTGTCTGCCTGTCTTCCCTAGTGAGATGTGTGTGTGTGTGTCTGTGTGTGTTGTTGTGTCTGCTTGGGAGATGACTGCCTTCACACAGAGGGACACCCATTAAACCCAGGGACTCTGGGAGCTGGGCTCAAGGGTCCCACCATGACACAGGGACTATATGATGCATGTGCCTGCAGGCCTGTACTTAACCTTCCTCTGTTACTCTCCTCGTCTTCAGCAGAACACACACAGATGTGTCACATTTGCATTCAGCAGCAAACAAACACAGCTATAATCGTTGGGAGGATCTGCTGTTCTTTATGCCTGATGTTCAGGTTTGAAGGCCAGCGCTCTAACTCTCTCTTCACTCGCTCTCTCATTTGCCTGGAGACCAGTTGCTGTTAAAGTCCATGGACTGTAAAATTGAGTGTTAGGTGGAGTGAGTTAATGTAAATGCCTGGGAGAGAATCACACTGGATCAGATGAACATGAGAAAACGGCGCCATCCCACAGGAACATAATACTTGTCATGTAGTAGCATGTAGATGGGAAGGAGCAGTGCAATAAGAGATTGTGCAATATTCATCCTGCTGTCATGGTCCTATTGAGGCTGGGTTTATTACAGACTGGAGGATAGTACTGGTATTATTATGTAAATAGTAGGGCTGTAACGATACACCAAACCCACGATTCGGTTCGTATCACGATTTTTGACCCACGATACGATACAAACCTCGATATGGGATGGGGGGGGACAAAACAGTTCAAAAGATATTTTGAGGAAAAAATATATATTTTTATTAAATAACATTTGAAAAACCTGTATAAACTGAACACCAAATAACAATATTAACTATGCAAATTATTAACAATATACCTAAGTAAAATAAATTATATAGCCAAAGCTATACCACTTATGTTTTCGTGTGCGGTTATGGTCATATGGCTGTCTGTGGCACGGGACGTCCATCCATCGGTGGTGTTGCGATGGATTCAGCAGTACTCTATGAAGGTAAAACAGCGACATAAGTTTCTTTCTTGTAATTGTTTTTTTTCTTTTGAAACTCGTTTTGTACAAAAGTTTTTCTTTCTTGTAATTCGTTTTTTTCTTTTGAAACTCGTTTTGTACAAACGTTTTTCTTTCTTGTAATAGGTTTTGTACAAAAAACCAACGCGCAGAGTTTTGTCACTAAAATTCCACCAGCACTGTGACAAAAGTTTTTCTTTCTTGTAATTCATTTTTTTCTTTTGAAACTCGTTTTGTACAAACGTTTTTCTTTCTTGTAATTCGTTTTTTTCTTTTGAAACTCGTTTTGTACAAACGTTTTTCTTTCTTGTAATAGGTTTTGTACAAAAAACCAACGCGCAGAGTTTTGTCACTAATATTCCACCAGCACTGTGACAAAAGTTTTTCTTTCTTGTAAATCAGTCTGTGCCCAAACGTTTCACTGCGTTTCCAAACAGAAACCCCAAACGTATTCTGACCAATGAACGGATAGCTATCTTAGCGTGGCCCTTTGAACTTCAACCAATCGTTACTCCTTGCAAAGGGTAGAAGAAAAGCCATGGCTCGGCATGGTCAGCATCTGTTACCTCAAGTAAGTTTTCGATTATGTCAAACGTATTTTCATGTCCGTGCAGTAGTAATTAAAATATTATTTTATATTATTTTATTTAATATTGCATGGACATGAAAATACGTTTTACATAATCGTATTTTCATGTCCATGCAGTAGTAATTAAAATATTATTTTATTTAATACTGCATGGACATGAAAATAAGTTTTACTTGAGGTAACAGATGCTGACCATGCCGAGCCATGTCTTTTTTCCTCTTTGCAAGGAGTAACGATTGGTTGAAGTTCAAAGGGCCACGCTAAGATAGCTATCCGTTCATTGGTCAGAACACGTTTGGGGTTTCTGTTTGGAAACGCAGTGAAACGTTTGGGCACAGACTGATTTACAAGAAAGAAAAACTTTTGACACAGTGCTGGTGGAATATTAGTGACAAAACTCTGCGCGTTGGTTTTTGGTACAAAACCTATTACAGGACAGAAAAACGTTGGTACAAAACGAGTTTCAAAAGAAAAAAATGAATTACAAGAAAGAAAAACTTTTGTCACAGTGCTGGTGGAATATTAGTGACAAAACTCTGCGCGTTGGTTTTTTGTACAAAACCTATTACAAGAAAGAAAAACTTTTGTACAAAACGAGTTGCAAAAGAAAAAAACGAATTACAAGAAAGAAAAACTTTCGTACAAAACGAGTTTCAAAAGAAAAAAAACAATTACAAGAAAGAAAACCTAAGTACAAAACGAGTTTCAAAAGAAAAAAAACAATTACAAGAAAAAAACTTATGTCGCTGTTTTACCTTCATAGTACTCAACCCTTCCTCCACCTCAGCCTTTGTTTTCTCCAGAAGTTTTGGTAGCACATTTTGAGAGAAATGCGCCCGGCTTGGTAATGCATAACGGGGCTCGAGCACACTAAGTAAATACTTGAATCCCTCGTTTTCAACAACCGAAAAACGGCGCATATCCAGTGACATAAAAATTCCAATTGCATCAGTAATTTTTTGTGCTCGATCTGAATTGGCTGGAAATAAACTTTGCTTGGAATAAACTAGGCAGTGTAGGCTGCTGCTGTTGGGTTGTTTTCTGTGCACGAGCTAAACCGATGTCGGGATGGTGCCTTAAGATATGCATCTGCATGTTGGTTGTGTTGACGGCCGGTTGGGGAAAGCTTCTTGAAACACGTACGGCAAATTGTGTGGGTCTTGTCGACTACACGATTGCCATCCTTGTTCTCCACCGGGTAGCCGAAATGTTGCCATACTGCTGACTTAAAAGTGTTAGGAGGGTCCGCGATCTCTAGGTTGGTTGCCATGTTTCCTCACGTTCTTCAACTAGCTCGCGTGACGCGTCACATGATTAGAAAGCTTAAGGTAGCACACGTAATTGGAGGACGCTTACAGATAAAATTAAATAATTTATCCTCAACTAGTTTTGTGGTGTAGGTCTACGTATTTTATAATGATAACTTCAAATAATACTAATAGTAATTTAAAGATGTGGTAGCATTGGATCTGGACAGGAAGGATAACTCTGGGAGTTGGAAGGGGTGTGTCGCAATTCTGCCTGCTCACATCGCGATACAGGATCGTGGACCTGCGTATCGCGATTTCAGTTTCATATTGCATATCGTTACAGCCCTAGTAAATAGTGACACACGCACACACACACACACACACACGCACACACACACGCACACACACACCTGGTATACCTGGCACATTTTAATTTCCTCCAGAGGGCAGCAGATTTCGATCAAACCTCTTAATTATTGAACTGCAAATGAGCGCTGACGTGTTCGTCAATAATTGATCATCTGTGTTTTATTAGACTACAGCAAGAGCAAAAGCAACAAGCTTCTTCCTTTGTGTTAGAGAACTGACAGAGAGGTTTCTTAGGAATACTTCATACCAGCTAAAGAAACACACATTTCCCAAGGTAGAAAATGGTACCATATGTTAAATGAGACTTAATTTTGAGTGAAATCTTTGTGGTATTAATAACTGTTACTGTGTGTTCATAACCAAATGTAGTGTGTAACAGAGGTCAACACCTCGCACACATTCTAATAGACAGGAAACACCTGTCCCATGGCGGATATACAGTTTCAATATATCAACGGTTACATTTCTAACTTAAGTTTCTGTTGACTAAAATTTCCTTTTTTTCTCTTCTTTTGAGTAGAATGTCTTTGCTCTCTTTCAGGTAGTAGAATGTCTTTGTTCTCCAGGTAGTAGAATGTCTTTGTTCTCCTCCAGGTAGTAGAATGTCTTTGCTCTCTTTCAGGTAGTAGAATGTCTTTGTTCTCCTCCAGGTAGTAGAATGTCTTTGTTCTCTTTCAGGTAGTAGAACTGTTCTTTGTTCTTTTATGTTGAGTAGAACAGTGCTGTTCAAATGAAGCCACAGGTGCAGGCCTGTAGTATATTCCTTTTATTGTAGTCTTCTTTTATCCAAACAAGAACAGGAAACGCAGCAACACAAACCAACTAAACAGAAACAATAAACCCCAAAGTGGCCTTCAGAAACTAAAATAGGCTCCCTAATTAAGGCAGCTGCCACTAATTGGGGAGCAAACAATAAACATAAATACCTAGAGGGCAGTCATAGACTGTACATACTGTATGTACATACTGTAGTAATAGCTCAGTTGGAACTTACTATGTTGCGGAAAAGACAGACACTGGGTGTTTAGAGAAAAGAGAGACTGATTGATGCAGAGACAAAAAGAGAGAAGAAAACACAACAGAAATAATGAGATAATGAAAAACAAAGACAGAGATCAGCATGGAGAAAGACTCATGACTGAGTACGAGACAAGGGGTGATGTGGGAGAGAGAGGGAGAAGGGAGAGGAGATAGGGAGATGGGAGAAGATAGAGGGATGAGGGAGAGGAGAGAGAGGGAGGGAGAGGGAGGGAGAGGAGAGAGGGAGAAGGGAGAGGAGGGAGGGAGGGAGGGAGGGAGGGAGGGGAGAGAGGGAGAAGGGAGAGGAGAGAGAGGGAGGGAGAGTGAGGGGAGAGTGAGGGAGGGAGAAGAGAAGGGAGAGGAGAGAGAGGGAGAGGGGAGAGAGAGGGAGGGAGAAGAAGTGAGGCATGGGAAGAGACATAAAATGAGCGAGAAACAGACAGCATATAAGACAGCAGACCTGTTCTGTGAAGGTGTTTACAGTTGTTAATAGTAACGGGCTGAAATAACACAGGGCTCCAGGGATAAAGCCTCGACTACTAATTGCTGTTGTGAAGCTGCTAATTTGGATGCATTTGATGCATTGGGCCACTGTATCCTGAGGTTTGGAAATATACCATTAATGCTCCACGAGCAGAAGGATCAAAGGTTGTTTGTGACGTCTGCTTCCCTCGTAATTAACAACCCTCTGGTGTGCAGACTTCAGCAGAAGATACTTACCCATCTGACTGTACCTTTAGGTATTTTGACAAATATCTCAGAACTATAGTCCCACTGTTTGCTTCATCTCTCTTTTAATGCATTAGGACCATTCAGAGTTTTGCATCTCAGTCATCATTTAGTTTTTTATCATTTTGTAGCCTAGTGATTTTATGAGCTTATTTGAGTGCAAGGAACCACAGTGAGCATTGCCTCTTGCTACTGCAGCCTGGTCACTGTAGCTCTGTTATGTAGCTCTGTTATTGTAGCCCTGTTACTCTAGCTCTGTTATTGTAGCTCTGTCACTGTAGCTCTGTTATTGTAGCCCTGTTACTCTAGCTCTGTTATTGTAGCTCTGTCACTGTAGCTCTGTTATGTAGCTTTGTTATTGTAGCTCTGTTATGTAGCTCTGTTATTGTAGCTCTGTTACTCTAGCGCTGTTATTGTAGCTCTGTTATTGTAGCCCTGTTACTCTAGCTCTGTTATTGTAGCTCTGTTACTCTAGCTCTGTTATTGTAGCTCTGTTACTCTAGCTCTGTTATTGTAGGTCTGTTATGTAGCTCTGTTATCGTAGCTCTGTTATGTAGCTCTGTTATTGTAGCTCTGTTACTCTAGCTCTGTTATTGTAGCTCTGTTATGTAGCTCTGTTATTGTAGCTCTGTTACTCTAGCTCTGTTATTGTAGCTCTGTTACTCTAGCTCTGTTATTGTAGCTCTGTTACTCTAGCTCTGTTATTGTAGCCCTGTTACTCTAGCTCTGTTATTGTAGCTCTGTTACTCTAGCTCTGTTATTGTAGCTCTGTCACTGTAGCTCTGTTATTGTAGCCCTGTTACTCTAGCTCTGTTATTGTAGCTCTGTCACTGTAGCTCTGTTATGTAGCTTTGTTATTGTAGCTCTGTTATGTAGCTCTGTTATTGTAGCTCTGTTACTCTAGCTCTGTTATTGTAGCCCTGTTACTCTAGCTCTGTTATTGTAGCTCTGTTACTCTAGCTCTGTTATTGTAGCTCTGTTACTCTAGCTCTGTTATTGTAGCTCTGTTATGTAGCTCTGTTATTGTAGCTCTGTTATGTAGCTCTGTTATTGTAGCTCTGTTACTCTAGCTCTGTTATTGTAGCTCTGTTATGTAGCTCTGTTATTGTAGCTCTGTTACTCTAGCTCTGTTATTGTAGCTCTGTTACTCTAGCTCTGTTATTGTAGCTCTGTTACTCTAGCTCTGTTATTGTAGCTCTGTTACTCTAGCTCTGTTATTGTAGCTCTGTTACTCTAGCTCTGTTATTGTAGCTCTGTTATGTAGCTCTGTTATTGTAGCTCTGTTATGTAGCTCTGTTATTGTAGCTCTGTTACTCTAGCTCTGTTATTGTAGCTCTGTTACTCTGGCTCTGTTATTGTAGCTCTGTTACTCTAGCTCTGTTATTGTAGCTCTGTTACTCTAGCTCTGTTATTGTAGCTCTGTTACTCTAGCTCTGTTATTGTAGCTCTGTTACTCTAGCTCTGTTATTGTAGCTCTGTTACTCTAGCTCTGTCACTGTAGATCTGTAATATTCAGATGTTTCCAACCAGCCACCTACATACTTTGTGAATTTCAGACATTGGCTACACTTTGGCCCTGTCCCAAATAACAGCATGTACCAGTCTACACAGGGCTCTACCACTGACCATGGCAATGCTGTCATTTCGCTACCATTTAGAACACATACTATAATGTGACTCAATAGAACCATTTAAAACACAGTCTGTAATGTGACTCAATAGAACCATTTATAACACAGACTGTAATGTGACTCAATAGAACCATTTAGGACACAGACTGTAAGGTGACTCAATAGAACCATTTAGGACACAGACTGTAAGGTGACTCAATAGAACCATTTAGGACACAGACTGTAATGTGACTCAATAGAACCATTTAGAACACAGACTGTAAGGTGACTCAATAGAACCATTTATAACACAGACTGTAATGTGACTCAATAGAACCATTTAGAACACAGACTATAAGGTGACTCAATAGAACCATTTAGGACACAGACTGTAAGGTGACTCAATAGAACCATTTAGGACACAGACTGTAATGTGACTCAATAGAACCATTTAGAACACAGACTGTTAGGTGACTCAATAGAACCATTTATAACACAGACTGTAATGTGACTCAATAGAACCATTTAGAACACAGACTGTTAGGTGACTCAATAGAACCATTTATAACAAAGACTGTAATGTGACTTAGTAGAACCATTTAGAACACAGACTGTAAGGTGACTCAATAGAACCATTTAGATCACAGACTGTAATGCGACTCAATAGAACCATTTAGGACACAGACTGTAAGGTGACTCAATAGAACCATTTAGAACACAGACTTAAAGGTGACTCAATAGAACCATTTAGGACACAGACTATAAGGTGACTCAATAGAACCATTTAGGACACATACTATAAGGTGACTCAATAGAACCATTTAGGACACAGACTGTAAGGTGACTCAATAGAACCATTTAGAACACAGACTGTAAGGTGACTCAATAGAACATTGAATGTCTGGTAAGCAGGTATCTGGGAGATTACAAATATTTGTCTTCTCTCTGCTTCCCTTGCTGCTTTCTCTCTCAATCCGTTTGTTCTTCTTATCGAATCACATTCTGTCAAGGAAACACATACAATAGCTTGAAAAGTAGCTTTTCTATTAGCTTTTCTCTAGCGTGTAAGACTTGATTTGTATAGTCTGTATCTGTAGGGGTTTTACAGAAGGATCAACAGACTTTCAATAAAATGTCATTCATCTACTAACACAACCCCAAACCCTTCCCAAAACCCTTTTCCAAGTCCTTACTTTAACACTTATTAAATGCTTGCTAAATTAGACCTAACCCCATTCTTAAGCATTTTCAGGAAGCATTTTCCAAACAATTTGATGGTTTGTTTATAGTATGAATATCTGTAGAGTTAATATTAAACACCCAAAGGATTTTACAATAAGTATTAGAGTTGTTCGGGTTGGGTACCAGATGTGGTTTATGGTTTAGTTTAGTGCCAGGAGGTTGTATGTGAATTGTTATTGATTGTTAATACATAGTTTGTGAAGAACCAACATGTTGACTATTCTGTTCAACTCAACATTACAGGATCTGTCTGTGTCCTGTTACTCAACATTACAGGATGTGTCTGTCCTGTTACTCAACATTACAGGATGTGTCTGTCTTTGTTACTGTAATCATGCATCTCTCTTAGAAATGGCTGCATTCAGTATTAAATAAAGTAGCTCAAGAAAGGCGCATTGGAACACTCTTAATCATAATGGAAAATAATATTCACCCTGCATGCAAATTTGGCTAAGAAAGAAAAACAGTCAGTTTGATGGGAAGCTATTTAATATTCAACTGAAAGGGTTGTATTTGTCCTTTAAGGGTACAAACAAAATCAATAATCTCGAGGAATTCTAATAGAATGCAAGCGCTGCTTAGATAGTGATTTTCTGCGGAGTGTGTGTGTTTTGTGTTTCACTGTCTGTTTGTGTGTTTGTGAGGGATTGTGTTTGTGAGGGATTGTGTTTGTTCACGCTCGCTTGAGTGTGTCCAAACTAAGCAGAAATAGCAATGCTGTTTACTGCTCACTCAGGATTTTATAACAGAGGCTTTGTTGATGGTGTCAGTTGGCTCATTGTGCATTGTGAGAGACATGTCAAAGACCGGTTTGTCTATCTTGACC
This sequence comes from Dallia pectoralis, assembly GCA_029465975.1. Lineage (NCBI taxonomy): Eukaryota > Metazoa > Chordata > Actinopteri > Esociformes > Umbridae > Dallia > Dallia pectoralis. The sequence goes on along the minus strand of CM055750.1, from coordinate 1,280,081 downwards.
TTCACAGAGAAACAGACAGATTGCTTGACCTTACTGTCTCGCTAGTCCGTTAGTTACGACTGGGCCACAGCACAGTGATGAGAGGAGATCCCTCACACACACGCACACACACACGCACACACACACACACACACACACACACACACACAGCGTGTGTTGTCACTAAATCACTTATCTGTGCGTGTGTGAGTGCGTGTGATATTCTTCAGGTTTCTGGTTTAGAGGTTTGGTTCATGGAGGAACTTGCAATAGGATATCGTTTTTGAATCAGGGTTGCTTTCAGGTTACGGTATTTGCGCATGTCGTGGCTTGTGCATGCATATTTTCTGAGTGTGTGTGGTTGTAGTAGAAGGTGAGAGTTTCAATCTAGAAAGACAAATGGAGAAAGAAAGTGAAAAGGGAAATGTCAGAAAGACATAGAGACAGTGTTTTGTAATCACAGCAGCAGCTTTGTGACGTGTTGTCATGTGAACCGGTGGAACAAAAACGTGTAAACATGACCTGTATTCTTCTCTGTACTTCACTTGTCATTTACGCATAATTAATTTTACACTGTTACAACACTGCACATGTAAAAAAACAATATAAAAACATGTTTTTCCTTTTGAAAATGTTAAGTGTGCAAGTTAAACGTGTAAATAATTACACTTTACTTTAACTTAGCAATATAAACAAAATGTTCCCAAGTCAATAAAGCCGTTCATTTAAATAGAATTCGACTGTGTGATAGAGCCTGACGTGGATCTGTTCTGTCCCTGGTCTGTTTCCTCTCAGTAGAGAAAGAGTGAGAGAGTCTGACGTGGGATCTACATTTTTATTCTTAAAATGTTTCCCCGGCACAGCCAGAAGAGGACTGGCCACTCCTCAGAGCATGGTTCTTCTCTAGGTTTCTTCCTATGCTTCGGCACTTTACCTTTAGCCACTGTGCATTAACCCTGTTGTGGTTTGCTCTTTGGGGTTTCAGGCTGGGTGTTTTGTAGAAGCACTTGGTGACAACTGCTGAAAGGGTTGGGACTGTCATATAGACAAACTGGTTGGTCTATGTCATATAGACAGACTGGTTGGTCTATGTCATATAGACAGACTGGTTGGTCTATGTGAACCATGGGGGTCCCAGCAGACTGTCATATAGACAAACTGGTTGGTCTATGTCATATAGACAGACTGGTTGGTCTATGTCATATAGACAGACTGGTTGGTCTATGTGGACCATGGGGGTCCCAGCAGACTGTCATATAGACAAACTGGTTGGTCTATGTCATATAGACAGACTGGTTGGTCTATGTCATATTGACAGACTAGTTGGTCTATGTGGACCATGGGGGTCCCAGCAGACTGTCATATAGACTGACTGGTTGGTCTATGTGGGCCACGGGGGTCCCAGCAGACTATAGCCAGTCTGCATTTGAAACTCTCCTCTTTCAGATGACTCTCCACAGCCAATAGATCAGCAGCTAATTTGCACACTGGGGGGAGAGTTGAGGATATCTGCACACCTCTCTGTCCTATTTCCCCGCTCTACACTTTTCTTTTTCCTCTCGTCTGTTCTCTCCATCCTTTCGCTCTTATTTCTTTCGTTCTCTCCCTTTTCTTCTTTTATCTCTTCTCTTCTTTCTCGACTCACTGTCCTTTGTCTTGAATACTAATCGAGATGCACGAACCTTATTATTGTGATTTATTAATCATGACTTTCTGCAATCTGCTGTTTCTTGGGTTCAGGTCGTGTATAATTTAATGCTTCTACTTTGGAGTCTAGCAGCCGGTAGATGAGCCAGGAGAATACATTTGTTCTTAAATGTAACCTTTTTCTAATGAGCCATGGTAATATGGAGCATCTTCTTATTTATATCAATGGCCTGGCAGGAGACGAAAAGGATAAATAACTTTTATTGAAAACATTGAGTGTGATTTCGTTTTTTCTAAATCTCCTGAAACGGAGTAACAGGCCATATAATCATTGTTTATAAGATAGAACACATTGTGAGAAATAGATAGGGCTTTCAAATGATCTACGCCCCTAAAGAAAGACAGGTTGTACATGGGGGACAATTGTTCAGGTTAGGGGAGGAGTTTCTTACTTTAGGTTTTAAAGTAAGAAAATAGTCTAATATATTCGCTAACATTCTGAATGACGTAGTTTTTGTTGTAGAAATTGTACTTCCAACAGTAGGACAGTTGTAGGGGGGTGAATTTAACCAGAAATCCTGTAAAACACGTTGGGAGAACACAGGCAGACTCTGTTCAACTAATGACATGACTTTTGGTTGCAATCCACTACATTCCAGTGTGACAAAACAACTGGGAAATATTTATTAATATTTAACATTTATTTTCATTTATTTAACTTTTCTTTGTTAATCAGTGACAAAAGCTCCTGATGAAATTCCCTTTGTTGTAACACTAACATTTTACTGTGAACCTGTCCGGACTTCAATACTAGATATGTTTCTCTATTTCCACATCGTGTGAAGGAGAAAATGCTGCTTTTATTTACTTACCCTACCACAAGTATGTGACTGCATGTGTGTGTGTGTGTGTGTGTGTGTGTGTGTCCGCTCAGGATGTGTGCTACGTTATATATGTATTATTTGCAGTTTTTTTGTGTATAATATCAGTAGTCTATGATTTAAAAGCACAGGCGGTTTTGGCACCCAATCTATAAGCCAATGATGCATATTAAGCAGAGGTGTACAGCCTTCACATTCCTTCACACCCTGACTTATCAGATCAATAAATGACGTAGAGCTGAGTAAACTCAATCCAATTGCTCGGTTGATCCATCGCCAAGTGAATGAGAATTGACCAGGCGTGGGTGAGTGTGTGAGTGTGTGAGTGTGTGAGTGTGTGAGTGGGTGAGTGTGTGAGTGTGTAAGTGTGTGTGTGAGTGAGTGTGTGTGTGAGAGTGTGTGAGTGTGTGTGTGAGAGTGTGTGTGTGTGTGTGTGTGTGTGTGTGAGAGTGTGAGTGTGTGTGAAGAGCAAAGCAGCCTGGATGTGAGTGTGTTTTAGCTGGTCGTCCATTTAACTCTCTCCTTCTTGTGTTCGTTCTATTTCATGTCTTGCCCCATACCCCCCCCATGTCCACAGTGGGTGTTGGCCTTTGAGATCTTCATCCCCCTGGTCCTCTTCTTCATTCTGCTGGGCCTGCGACAGAAGAAACCTGCCATCCATGTTAAGGAAGGTAGGTTAGGAAGAACCAAACAAAGAACAGAGTGTGAATAAAGCAGAGTTATAGTATTATTTACTTATGGTAGTACAGTAGACTGTACTACTGTGTGGGACAACTCCACTGAGTTATAGTATTAAAACAGAGTTATAGTATTATTTACTTATGGTAGTACAGTAGACTGTACTACTGTGTGGGACAACTCCACTGAGTTATAGTATTAAAACAGAGTTATAGTATTATTTACTTATGGTAGTACAGTAGACTGTACTTCTGTGTGGGACAACTCCACTGAGTTATAGTATTAAAACAGAGTTATAGTATTATTTACTTATGGTAGTACAGTAGACTGTACTACTGTGTGGGACAACTCCACTGAGAACCCCTCTGGGTGCATCTGGCTCACTGTTGACCCCCGGTGGCCACGGGTAGATTCACGGGTAGATTGGCAGCACCAGTTCAGTCATGGCACAGTAACCCAATCATCTGTTCACGTGAAGCCCCATTGTGCAATTCACTGACCGTGACCGCGATCAACACAGAGAATGCTTCTCCTATAAATAGAATCCAGGTTCAACTGTAGGTCACTACAAAATACCTGAGGTGCAATATATGTGTGTTGTTGTGAAAGAGGATACGTGTTGCTATGTTGAACGGCTGCCAGGTCCCCAGCAGTTGTGAACTAAGTAACTTTGCTAATCCGACGGGGACGGCCTGATTGCAAAGACGCACAGTGGCTATCTGGTTTGTCGTGTTATTCACAGTAAAATTTACCATTTACCATTTAAACTTTTATTTTAAGTCACGTTTGTTTATCGTTCACCTCCACCCCTGTTTAATGTATATGCATGTTTTTTTTCTCTGTTTTGCTGTCTCTCTCTCAACTCTTTCTCTGTTTTGCTGTCTCTCTCTCCACTCTTTCTCTGTTTTGCTGTCTCTCTCTCCACTCTTTCTCTGTTTTGCTGTGTCTCTCTCCACTCTTTCTCTGTTTTGCTGTGTCTCTCTCCACTCTTTCTCTGTTTTGGTGTGTCTCTCTCCACTCTTTCTCTGTTTTGCCATGTCTCTCTCAACTCTTTCTCTCTCTGGATCCTTCTCTGTCTATTTCTCCGTACTCTCGTCTGGGCATGATACATGTACGCTGCATGCTGGATCAGTCTGTAAGTGCCTGCGTTCTGTCTTCCTGTTTGTGACTGACTCGTACATGACAAGCTTATTCATGGTTTTGATTACTCTGGCTCTGGAGTCAGGTCTCCCCAGTGTGTGTGTGTGTGTGTGTGTGTGTGTGTGTGTGTGTGTGTGTGTGTGTGTGTGTGTGTGTGTGTGTGTGTGCTTTCCATGTTTCTGAGCTGAACACCTCAGTCGATCCAAAAAAAGACATTGTGTCCCTTTTCTTGTGCTCGTCTTCCAGTCAGAGCTGTGGGTTATAGAGGGAACAAGGGTTCTGACTGTGGGTTATAGAGGGAACAAGGGTTCTGACTGTGTGTTATAGAGGGAACAAGGGTTCTGACTGTGGGTTATAGAGGGAACAAGGGTTCTGACTGTGGGTTATAGAGGGAACAAGGGTTCTGACTGTGGGTTATAGAGGGAACAAGGGTTCTGACTGTGGGTTATAGAGGGAACAAGGGTTCTGACTGTGGGTTATAGAGGGAACAAGGGTTCTGACTGTGGGTTATAGAGGGAACAAGGGTTCTGACTGTGGGTTATAGAGGGAACAAGGGTTCTGACTGTGGGTTATATAGGGAACAAGGGTTCTGACTGTGGGTTCTGACTGTGGGTTATAGAGGGAACGAGGGTTCTGACTGTGGGTTCTGACTGTGGGTTATAGAGGGAACGAGGGTTCTGACTGTGGGTTCTGACTGTGGGTTATAGAGGGAACCAGGGCTCTGACAACGAGGTTACAGTACACCACTCCAGCTAACTAGTCTACTGCTGGTCACTACTGCTTCTTGCTATGGTACCTTACATGTTCCTATATCTTAATATTTAAGCCAGTGTTTATTGGAGGACCCGATGTCAGGTCTTTACCACGTTAGCATTATTAGCCCGGTCTAAGATAGGGTCCTTAACAGGGACTAGGATACCATCTGGAATGTACCACAGTTTCATAGAACCAGGTGTTGGAGAACCTGTCCCTCTAACACAGATTTAGGAGCACTTTACCCACTCCAAATCTAATGGTAATAGAGAAAACCACTAAACTAGTCTCAGATTCTGTCTCTAGCAGTAAACTGATCTAACAGAAACATAAACTCAGCAGTGGCAGCTGTGTGGATTATAAACCACAGTGACATTTTGTTAAAACATAAGAATGACAAAATGACTTTCTGCCTGAGATCTGACATCTGATTCCGTCTCCATTATGGCAGCTGCTGTGTGATCTGGGTTTCTCTTTTCTCCTAACCTCGTCTTTCTTTTGTCTCTTTCCTCATCCTTCATTTTATCTGGGTTTGACAACATTTAAACCCTACATTTAAACCCTACATTTAAACCCTACATTTAAACCCTACATTTAAACCCTACATTTAAACCCTACATTTTAACACTACATTTAAACCCTACATTTAAACCCTACATTTAACCCCTACATTTAACCCCTACATTTAAACCCTACATTTAACCCCTACATTTAAACCCTACATTTAACCCCTACATTTAAACCCTACATTTAACCCCTACATTTAAACCCTACATTTAAACCCTACATTTAAACCCTACATTTAAACCCTACATTTAAACCCTACCTTTTCCAATGTTTCTGTGTGTGGCTCCTCTATTTGTTTTGCCTCTCCTCGTGCCTTTCAATCTCCCCCTCTTCGCCTCTTCTCTCCTCCGTGTTCCTCCTTGTCTGTTCCCACCCTCTCCTCCTCCCTCCCTCCTCTCTGTCCTCCGTGTTCCACCTTGCCACCCCCCCCAAACCTCCTCCCCAGCCTTCTACAGTGCAGCCCCCCTCACCTCAGCAGGTATTATTCCCATCATGCAGTCTTTATGTCCTGACGGCCAGAGGGACGAGTTTGGCTTCCTGGAGTACAACAACTCCACGTGAGTCACTGTTAGACCCAGCTGCTCTCTCTCTCTCTCTCTCTCTCTCTCTCTCTCTCTCTCCTCTCTCTTCCCCCTATCTCCTCTCTCTCTCTCTCTCTCTCTCTCTCTCTCTCTCTCTCTCTCTCCTCTCTCTCTCTCTTCCCCCTATCTCCTCTCTCTCTCCTCTCTCTCTCTCTCTCTCTCTCCCCTCTCTCTCTCTCTCTCTCTCTCTCTCTCTCTCCTCTCTCTCCTCTCTCTCTCTTCTCTCTCTTTTTTCTCTCTATTTTCTTTCTCTCTCATCACTCTCTTTTCTTTCTCTCTTCTCTCTCTATTTTCTTTCTCCCTCTCTTTTTTCACTCTCTTTTCTGTCTTTCTTCTTTCTCTCTTACTTCTCTCTCTTTCCTCAACCTCTTTGCTGTCTCTCTTTTCTCTCTTTCTTTTCTACGCCTCTCTTTGTATCTATTTTTCTCGATTTCCCTTTTGTCTCTCCTTTTTCTGCCTCACTCTTCTCTTTTATATTCTCTCTTATCTCTCCATTCCCAAAGCCTTCAGATTTAATGGCACTAACCATTACTGGTCTGTTACGGTCGATGTTAGTGTGAACAACAGAGATGTTTAAAGTCTGTCCTGGCGTTTCCTGTGGAGAGGCAGACAGTGAAAGTGTCATTATCTGTAATTACATAGATACGATCAATATATCTTTCTCATTTTATATATGGTTTTCACTTAAAGCGAGAGGGCTGTCATTATGGGCTGTCATTATGTCTTTGAACTATACCTCATTTAGCTCTACCTTTTTATTTCTCCCACTCTGGTTCCCGTTCTCACATTCCTCTTGTCAGTGTGACCCAGTTGTTGGAGCGGATCAATGAGGTGGTGTTACAGAACCACCTGTTTGCTGCAGACAGACCCGGTCTGGGTCAGGAGCTGGAGTCTCTGCAACAACACCTGGAGAGCCTCAGCACATCTGGACAACCACTGGACACCACGTTAAACAGCAGCCGAGGTGGGGTTCACACGCTGGTAATGTGTGTGTGTGTGTCTGTGTGTGTGTGTTGTCCTCACGGTAGGCTGTGTGTGTGTGTGTGTTGTCCTCACGGTTGGCTGAAGACACTATGTCTTCACCCCGTGTTTCCCGGGTTTCACCATAATGAACACCTCAACAACCTGTCATTTGCCTCGTTATCACTCACACCAGGTCCCAATTACTAATTAGTGTGTGTGTTTAAGTTTGCTCCTCTGTCTTCAGCGTTGCTGTTTATTGTTAAGTGTCATGTCCTCTGTGTTGGTCTGTGCGTCTGTGCGTCTGTGCGTCTGTGTGTCTGTGCGTCTGTGCCTCTGTGCCTCTGTGCCTCTGTGCCTCTGTGCGTCTGTGCGTCTGTGCGTCTGTGCGTCTGTGCCTCTGTGCGTCTGTGCGTCTGAGTGTCTGTGTGTCTGTGTGTCTGTGCGTCTGTGCGTCTGTGCGTCTGTGTGTCTCTGTGTCTCTGTGTCTCTGTGTCTCTGTGTGTCTGTTTAAAGAGCCGGTTGTTTGTATTTAGTAGTCATTGCTTAAGCGCACTTTATTTTCAATCAGTGTTTAGTTTATCGTCTTTTTGTGGTTTCTTTTGGTTCTTGATTAAAACACCTCAACTGGAATAATGTCTTTTTGGTTCCTACACCACTTTACCAATGGAATGTGACAGTCAGCCTGGAGATTAACATGCAAAACAATTGTGTTGAGGCTAAAACAAACTTTAAAGATATCAATATATGAAAATCCATGCAAATTTAGAAATTATGTTAGACAGGCTTACTCTGTAATATCTACAGTGAGCAGAACAAGCTTCTGTTAGAATACCAAAGGTCGTCTGTACATGTTATGGAGGTGGTTGGAATCCACTAACAGAAGTATTTATATATTAATAAAAGTATTTTTTATGTTGTTTTTATTGTATTGCATGACATATCTTTGTAAATATCTTTGCATTAAGTGATCTACATTTAGTTAGTTCATTTCTGTAATTATCGCCTACTACTATTCTGCATCTACACTGGAACATGGTACTTACAGTTCTGTTTGGTTCCAGTACCAGAACCTCCAGTCTAATGCTTTATGGTCCTGCCTACACTGGAACATGGTACTTACAGTTCTGTTTGGTTCCAGTACCAGAACCTCCGGTCTAATGCTTTATGGTCCTGCCTACACTGGAACATGGTACTTATGGTTCTGTTTGGTTCCAGTACCAGAACCTCCGGTCTAATGCTTTATGGTCCTGCCTACACTGGAACATGGTACATAAGGTTCTGATTGGTTCCAGTTCCTGGAACTCCGGTCTATCGGTTTATGGTTCTTCCTTGTGTTTAAACACATGCAGGGTTCACCATGGCCAGTGTGTTGAAGAACCCATCAGTGTTTCAGCACTTCCTGGTCACAAATCTGTCTCTCTCCAATGACAGTGCCAGTCTACTAATGTTCACTCCATTCAACCTAAAAGAGGTTAGTGTTGAACACACACACACACACAAACACACACACACACATCCTGTCTGTCTGTCTGTCAGTTCTCCATATGTGGACAAAAACTGACATCCTGTCTGTCTGTCTGTCAGTTCTCCATATGTGGACAAACACTGACATCCTGTCTGTCTGTCTGTCAGTTCTCCATATGTGGACAAACACTGACATCCTGTCTGTCTGTCTGTCAGTTCTCCATATGTGGACAAACACTGACATCCTGTCTGTCTGTCTGTCAGTTCTCTATATGTGGACAAACACTGACATCATGTCCATCCTGTCCTTACTTGCAGCTGATTTACCAGCCAGTAAATCTCTAAACCACCTGTTTAATATATGTGTGTGTGTGTGTGTTCCGGTTTTATTATGTATAGGGCTGTAAAACAAGCTAGATTTGATAACGGGGTCGTTTCCAGGGTAGTTTTAGGAGTCACGAAACGGGAGGTTGGACACAAGGGCTGGGAGAACGAAGAACATTTATTAATAAAAATATAAACTAGAACAAAAGAACGACAGGACATTAGCAAAACGTAACAAAGCCTTATGCCAAACAAAGACCAACAAGACACGAGGAGGAACTTATCGGCCAATTTCAAGGCTGCCTTGTCTAGCAAAGATTCTTGAATCATTCGATAAATGTGCAGCTTGGATCCTTCGTCTGTTTGTGAGAACTTGTTATTCTATCTTTCTGTTCTCTGACTGCTTGTGTCTTTTCCTGCACTAATGTCTGTAGGCCTTCAACCTGATTTTTGGCCTTTACCCCCGAGGTAAACCGGGTAATAGTCAGGATTCAGGAGGTCCAAACGAGTCTACACACTCTTCAGTCTTTCAACTGGAGGTACAATACAATGAGATACATTCCCTTTAATCACATTAAACCGATATGAGTGGATGTGTTACCTCAGCTGTATCTCCTCAACCACCTGCTCAGGACAAGCTGCTGGGACCCATGCATGGTCTAGATGGAGGACTGATCCACAAAGCTTTACATGACCCGACCAAAGTGTCCAATCGGCAGGCCCTGCTCCGGGTCATGGCTCAAGCCTTAGGTCTAACAGGAGGAGGAGCCAGTCAGACATATGACCCTCAGGGACTGAAGGAAGTGGAGGTAGACGGTCTCTTTTATAAATCTGAATCCTGCATCCTGTCTGTGTTCCTGTAGAACCACCAGGCTTAGTCCTAGCGGACCTCAATTTAAATTTAAATAAATATACACCTGATATGTTTCTGTGACGTTGATGATGGTTTATTGTCTTTACCCTAAAGGCTGTTCTCCTGACTGGTGCCATGTTGGAAATGGTCACGTGTGGGGAGGACGGGACCAATGAGCTGAGCAAGATCCTATTGGTTCCTGACAAGCAGCAGTCCCAGCTCCAGGCCTATCGCAGCGCGGTGTGTGGTGGAGACGAGCGTCAGAGGGCAGAACGCTTCAGAGAAATGAGCCAGGAGCTCAGAGACCAGATCGACTCACAGAGCCTCATTGACAAGGTAGTCCCAAATGCTGTCCTATTCTATACTGAGCACACTACCCCCCTTCATCACACAGAGCCTCATTGACAAGGTACAGCGGAGTCCCAAATGCTGTCCTATTCTATACTGAGCACACTACCCCCCTTTATCACACAGGTGGATAGAATGTGTGTCTGGACTGGTGAGACATTGTCTCCTCATTATCTGTCATCCTGGTCCTCCCTCTGTCTCCATCACTACATGTCGTGTCCATTTCACTCTTTCATGAGCTTTATCTCTCTTCTCTCTCTCCACACCTCCCTCTCTTCTCTTTCTCCACACCTCCCTTTCTTCTCCCACTCCACACCTCCCTCTCTTCTCTCTCCACACCTCCCTCTCTTCTCTCTCTCCACACCTCCCTCTCTTCTTCCACTCCACACCTCCCTCTCTTCTCTCTCCACACACCTCCCTCTCTTCTCTCTCTCCACACCTCCCTCTCTTCTCTCTCTCCACACCTCCCTCTCTTCTTCCACTCCACACCTCCCTCTCTTCTCTCTCCACACACCTCCCTCTCTTCTCTCTCTCCACACCTCCCTCTCTTCTCTCTCCACACCTCCCTCTCTTCTCTCTCTCCACACCTCCCTCTCTTCTCTCTCTCCACACCTCCCTCTCTTCTTCCACTCCACACCTCCCTCTCTTCTCTCTCCACACACCTCCCTCTCTTCTCTCTCTCCACACCTCCCTCTCTTCTCTCTCCACACACCTCCCTCTCTTCTCTCTCTCCACACCTCCCTCTCTTCTCTCTCTCCACACCTCCCTTTCTTCTCCCACTCCACACCTCCCTCTCTTCTCTCTCTCCACACCTCCCTCTCTTCTCTCTCCACACACCTCCCTCTCTTTCTCCCACTCCACACCTCCCCATGTTCTTCTCCCAGCTACGTCAGGAGCAGTCCAACTCCACAACTCCTCTGTACCAGTCTCACCTGGGTGCTCTGCTGAAGGACCTGGCCGACGTGGAGCGTCTCCTCCAGGACGTGGACCTCCTGTCAGGCCTGGCTCGTCTGCTCCCCAAGGGGGCGTGTGCCGGCCGTGCCAGCCCTGTCACCCCAACCAACACCACCTCGTGGGTCGCCAACGCCACCTCCTGGGGCCTGAACGCAACAGAGATCCCCGGGGAAGACAGGGGAGAGGAGGGTGGAGGACAAGACGGAGAAGAAAACCCTCGCTCTCAGTTTTCGGCGTTTGTGCAGCTGTGGGCGGGGCTACAGCCCATACTCTGTGGGAATAACAGGTGTGTAGTGGGAGGAGCAGAACGTACCTGTCTATGGTTGGGTTTACATTACGAGAGAGGTGTAAAACCATAGACTGTCTTCATTTGCCTCATCATTTCTATATTGATTTAATTTACACTGGAATGTTTAGGCGACCAGGCAGGATTGTAGCCGACAGTCACGAGAAAAATAAACAACTGTCTCCACATTTGCAAAACTCCAGTACGTTCGAACATGTGGGTGCACAGAAGATATCGATATCTGCAAGTTTACGCAACAAAATAATCTGGCAAAATCAACTGTAAGAAACTTTCTTTATCTAAATTTACCATATAGTTTATTTTGCTAAGGTACCGGTTTGCTAATCAGAGGCCTGTTAGACCAACTGTAGACAGGTAACGTTGATGAACGAAGAATGTTCACCATAATAACAAATAAAGCCACAAATAAAACCGTCTGATGGATCAGGAACACTCTTCAGGAGGTAAATGTGGATGGGTTCGCTAATTCCATTCCCAGAAGACCAGCCAAACTACAGAGGCTGGACAACAAGGTGGCCTACAATTGTACTATAAATAATCCTATATGTATTTTGGACAAATTAATATTAACATTGACCAGACATTTACGTAGCATATCATCTTTGAGAAGTGGTCTTGTGTAAATCTGCAACCAATATGTTTTTCTTTCCCAAAAGTGTTGTTTTCTTGACTGGCAAAGAAGTGTTTAAGACCCAAAATATTAAGCCATAGTAAAAAAACTTATGTCACTGTCTTAATATTGAAGGATGTGTGGAATATATGTGTGCATTTAAAATACATTTACAAATTGAAATCACACATACAAATCTTTTGTAATGCAAAGGAAAATATGGTTTTGGGCAAGTCTTGTATGTTACATGTCATCTGTCTATATTATATTTGATTTAATAAGTTTATATTAGTTCTCCTGTCTCTCCTCAGAGTAATTGAACCTGAAGCTTTAAAGAAGGGAAATATGAGCTCTCTTGGTTTTACCAGTAAAGAGCAGCGCAATCTGGGCCTGCTTGTGCACCTGATGACTACAAATCCCAAGATCCTCTATGCTCCCATCGGCTCAGAGGTGGACAAAGTCATTCAGAAAGCAAGTACATCCAAATTTTCTCTCGCACACCATATGCAATTCCTGTTATAGTGTATTGGTATACATTATCAATCAAACTTTTCTATGAAAAGGTCCCTTTTTTCCCCTTATACAAATCTCCCACTTTACTACCACCAGAGCACCCCCAGACCATCACAGTGCTTCCACCCTGCTTGACAGATGGCGTCAAGTACGGCTCTAGCGTCTTTTTTATTTGTTCCACGTTTCACGAATGTTTTTCATTGTGATCCGAACACTTTAAACTCTATTGGGCTGTTCACAACACTTATTTCAGAATTTTCTCTGTCCAAATTTTCTCTGTTTTTTTTGCAAGCCTGGGTTGTGGCTTTTTCTTTGCAACTCTTCCAAAAAGTTCAGTATCCCGGGAATCAAACTCACAATTGCTGATGTGCCAGAGCTAGGACTGGGATATCTGTAACACACTGGACCAGAGCTATGAACATGATATTTGATCTCTGTCATTAAGAGGATGAACAGTCGTGAACGATTGAACTAAATACACTGTCTGACAGCTTCTCTATCTACTGACTAAAATAGTCTCATTTCCTTTCACTTCTGATCTGTTTAAAGGCTAATGAGACGTTTGAGTTTGTGGGGAACGTGACGCACTATTCCAGGGTGTGGCTTAATATCTCTGCCCAACTCAGGACCTACCTGGAGGAAGGTAAACTACATCACCACCTGGTCTGGCTGCAGCAGGTAAAAAGAAACACATTCACATCATTACACTATTTACATAACCTCATGAAATAATGTTATTTGATATAATTTGTTTGATGCATTGTGGCATTTTGACCAACATCATGTTTGAGTCTCCAGGCTCATCAGTGTGAAACTTGATTGTTTTTGTCACAACATTTTGAGGGACCCATTTTGTCTGAGTCGTTACAACCAGGGGGCAGATAATGCCAAATACATCTTCAACTGGCAAAAAGAATAAATGCAATCAATCAGAAAAACATCACGTACTGGAGCTTATATGTTTATACCTACTGTAACATATTTGACCGTACTGTATATAATAATAATTATTATTATATGTAGACGTACTGTAACATATTTAAATGTACTGTATATAATAATAATTATTATTATATGTAGACGTACTGTAACATATTTAAATGTACTGTATATAATAATAATTATTATTATATGTAGACGTACTGTAACATATTTAAATGTACTGTATATAATAATAATTATTATTATATGTAGACGTACTGTAACATATTTAAATGTACTGTATATAATAATAATTATTATTATATGTAGACGTACTGTAACATATTTAAATGTACTGTATATAATAATAATTATTATTATATGTAGACGTACTGTAACATATTTGAATGTACTGTATATAATAATAATTATTATTATATGTAGACGTACTGTAACATATTTAAATGTACTGTATATAATAATAATTATTATTATATGTAGACGTACTGTAACATATTTAAATGTACTGTATATAATAATAATTATTATTATATGTAGACGTACTGTAACATATTTAAATGTACTGTATATAATAATATTATTATTATATGTAGACGTACTGTAACATATTTAAATGTACTGTATATAATAATAATTATTATTATATGTAGACGTACTGTAACATATTTAAATGTACTGTATATAATAATAATTATTATTATATGTAGACGTACTGTAACATATTTAAATGTACTGTATATAATAATAATTATTATTATATGTAGACGTAACATATAACATATTTAAATGTACTGTATATAATAATAATTATTATTATATGTAGACGTACTGTAACATATTTAAATGTACTGTATATAATAATAATTATTATTATATGTAGACGTACTGTAACATATTTGAATGTACTGTATATAATAATAATTATTATTATATGTAGACGTACTGTAACATATTTAAATGTACTGTATATAATAATAATTATTATTATATGTAGACGTACTGTAACATATTTAAATGTACTGTATATAATAATAATTATTATTATATGTAGACGTACTGTAACATATTTAAATGTACTGTATATAATAATAATTATTATTATATGTAGACGTACTGTAACATATTTAAATGTACTGTATATAATAATAATTATTATTATATGTAGACGTATATTTAAATGTACTGTATATAATAATAATTATTATTATATGTAGACGTACTGTAACATATTTAGAATGTACTGTATATAATAATAATTATTATTATATGTAGACGTACTGTAACATATTTAAATGTACTGTATATAATAATAATTATTATTATATGTAGACGTACTGTAACATATTTGACCGTATTATATATAGTTATTGAACACTGACATACTGTAACATATTTGACCATATTATATATAGTTATTGAACATTGACATACTGTAACATATTTAACCATATTATATATAGTTATTGAACACTGACATACTGTGACATATTTGACCATATTATATATAGTTATTGAACATTGACATACTGTAACATATTATTGTAACTGTCTCCACATCCTAGTTGACCTCTGACCTGCGTGATCATCCCGAGCTGCTGAACGGGACAGATAATGACCTGTTACGAGGGTTGCTGGAGAACAACTTCACCCTCCCAAACATCACCACCCTTCTGGAACAGTTGGACACCATCGATAACGCGGCTTGTGGCTGGACACAGTTCATGTCCAAGGTCAGAGTGGAAGAGCTAACTAAAGAACATGAAAGGACCAGTAGCAGTCTAGATCTCTGGGTGAAAGCCCAGTTTCCAAGGTCAGAGTGGAAGAACTAACTAAAGAACATGAGAGAGAGGACTCGTAGCAGTCTAGATCTCTGGGTGAAAGCCCAGTTTCCAAGGTCACTATACGTTACAGAGTTTTTCTGATTCTTGTGAATGGGCTGTAGCCACAGGCAGTCTGATTCCGACTGACACGGGAGGAGCAGGGAACTTGAGTATATTGATCCAGCCACAGACTGCAGATGTGCTGTAATATGAGCCCTGAGATCAGCTCTGAATACAATGCAAACAGTTCCACTCAATAATGTCAGGATATCTGCCCCTAATTAACATGGGACACCAGTTGGGTTTTTATATTGTCTCCACCTAAATAAATGTGGAGTTGTCCTGCACCATCACAGGAACTTATTCTGGTGAGGTCTCTTGTGATTTTTTTGTCAGAATGCAGCAACCAAAGTAGTTGTCGTTGAAGACGATCAAGGCAGAAGACGATTCTTCATTGACTGCAAATATAAATTGGATGAATAAAGTATTGTTCTGTTTATTTGTTTCAGGTCAGTGTGGATATTTTCAAGGGTTTCCCAGACGAGGACAGCATTGTCAACTACACACTGAACCACGCTTACAACGACAACATCTCAGTGTTTGCCAGTAAGTACTAGATCAACTGTTCAACACATACTGCTCAATATCATGACAGGAATGGATGGGAAAGGGAGATCTGTTAAATGTCTTTTATATGTCGGTGATATGTCTGTAATATGTCAGTGATATGTCTGTAATATGTCTGTAATATGTCTGTAATATGTCTGTGATATGTCTGTAATATGAATGTAATATGTCTGTAATATGAATGTAATATGAATGTGATATGTCTGTAATATGAATGTAATATGAATGTGATATGTCTGTAATATGAATGTAATATGAATGTGATATGTCTGTAATATGAATGTAATATGAATGTGATATGTCTGTAGTATGAATGTAATATGAATGTGATATGAATGTGATATGTCTGTAATATGAATGTAATATGAATGTGATATGTCTGTAATATGTATGTAATATGAATGTAATATGTCTGTAATATGAATGTAATATGAATGTGATATGTCTGTAATATGAATGTAATATGAATGTGATATGTCTGTAATATGAATGTAATATGAATGTGATATGTCTGTAATATGAATGTAATATGAATGTGATATGTCTGTAATATGAATGTAATATGAATGTGATATGTCTGTGATATGTCTGTGATATGTCTGTAATATGTCTGTAATATGTCTGTAATATGTCTGTGATATGTCTGTGATATGTCTGTAATATGTCTGTGATATGTCTGTAATATGTCTGTAATATGTCTGTGTAATTATGTGTCTTCACTTTCCCTCTCCAGGTGTAATATGTCTGTAATATGTCTGTAATTATGTGTCTGTGATATGTCTGTAATATGTCTGTGATATGTCTGTAATATGTCTGTAATATGTCTGTGTAATTATGTGTCTTCTCTTTCCCTCTCCAGGTGTAATATTCCAGACCAATAAAGATGGCTCCCTGCCTCCTCATGTTCTGTACAAGATCCGGCAGAACTCCAGTTTCACAGAGAAAACCAACGAGATCAGACGGGCCTACTGGCGTCCAGGACCCAACACAGGGGGAAAGTTCTACTTTCTATACGGCTTTGTTTGGATCCAGGGTATGTCGTATGAACGGGAAGGCTTGTTCAGAAACACTGAACTATTGTCATTATTTTATTGAGCCAGCATGGTTTATTCAAGCCAACTCTGGCTAAGTGTGGTCATTATTCTTATCACGAGAGGCTAGAACTCTGGCTTTTAAATTATTCATAAAATTAAAATGGTTGACTTCAATGCTAGTGTTTCATACAGAATGAATGGATTATTCAGCCTTATCTGTGGAAGTAAAAGCTAAAAATACACATATAGACTGTAAATCACGTGCCAAATGCAACTTCACAGCTGCAGATCCAGCACTCATCTTTTATTAACGAAGGACGAGAGCACAAAAGATGCTTATTTTACAGTTAACAGAGATTAACTCATTGGACCTGACTTGGCATTTTACAGTAGAGACATCAGTAATAAGCTCAAAGAGACACTAGTGTTTAAAGCGGAACAAAATGATTGAACCTCTCTGTGTTGTTACTGGATAGTGGTTTGTTTGGGTTGGGGGGTAAAGGGACTGTGTCACCTCTGCCTATGTCTTACTTATGTGTGTGTGTGTATGGCTGTGTGTATGGCTGTGTGTGTGTGTGTGTATGGCTGTGTGTATGGCTGTGTGTGTGTGTGTGTATGGCTGTGTGTATGGCTGTGTGTGTGTGTGTGTGTGTGTATGGCTGTGTGTGTGTGTGTGTATGGCTGTGTGTATGGCTGTGTGTGTGTGTGTGTGTGTGTGTGTATGGCTGTGTGTGTATGGCTGTGTGTGTGTGTATGGGTGTGTGTGTGTGTGTATGGCTGTGTGTGTGTGTATGGCTGTGTGTGTGTGTGTATGGCTGTGTGTGGGTGTGTGTATGGCTGTGTGTATGGCTGTGTGTGTGTGTGTGTGTGTGTGTGTATGGCTGTGTGTGTGTGTGTATGGTTGTGTGTGTGTGTCCTCAGACATGATAGAGCGAGCCATCATTAATACATTTGTGGGCCGTGATGTGGTGGAACCTGGGAACTACGTCCAGATGTTCCCCTACCCCTGCTACACCAGAGACGAGTAAGGCCCGGGACACACCCACCTCTCCCATACTGCCTTTGGATTGGCTCTCTGGATCTTTGGTCCCTGTCGCTAACAGACAACCTGTCTTTCATTGGCCCACAGCTTCCTGTTTGTGATTGAGCACATGATGCCTCTGTGTATGGTCATCTCCTGGGTCTACTCAGTAGCCATGATGATCCAGCATATAGTAGCTGAGAAGGAACACCGCCTCAAAGAGGTGAGACCTACTGCCTGTATCTCTCCACAGGGCTGCCTGTATCTCTCTCCACAGTGCTGCCTGTATCTCTCTCCACAGGGCTGCCTGTATCTCTCTCCACAGAGCTGCCTGTATCTCTCCACAGAGCTGCCTGTATCTCTCCACAGAGCTGCCTGTATCTCTCCCCACAGGGCTGCCTGTATCTCTCCCCACAGGGCTGCCTGTATCTCTCCACAGTGCTGCCTGTATCTCTCTCCACAGGGCTGCCTGTATCTCTCTCCACAGAGCTGCCTGTATCTCTCCACAGAGCTGCCTGTATCTCTCCACAGAGCTGCCTGTATCTCTCCCCACAGGGCTGCCTGTATCTCTCTCCACAGGGCTGCCTGTATCTCTCTCCACAGGGCTGCCTGTATCTCTCCACAGAGCTGCCTGTATCTCTCCACAGAGCTGCCTGTATCTCTCCACAGAGCTGCCTGTATCTCTCCCCACAGGGCTGCCTGTATCTCTCCATATGGCTGCCTGTATCTCTCCACAGGGCTGCCTGTATCTCTCCACAGAGCTGCCTGTATCTCTCCACAGAGCTGCCTGTATCTCTCCCCACAGGGCTGCCTGTATCTCTCCATATGGCTGCCTGTATCTCTCCACAGAGCTGCCTGTATCTCTCTCCATATGGCTGCCTGTATCTCTCCCCACAGGGCTGCCTGTATCTCTCTCCACAGAGCTGATTGTATCTCTCTCCACAGGGCTGCATGTATCTCTCCACAGGGCTGCCTGTATCTCTCTCCATCATGGTCTCAGGTGGTCTCACACACGTCACCAGGCACGATTATCACAGCGCTTTTCAGTCAGGCGTTGCATCTCAAGTTTTTCATCTGATTTCCCTGAACATTTGTGAATCACTGTACAACTCCTCACGTTAGGGACTGCTGTAGGATCTGTGTGTGTGTTTGTCTAGACCACTCAACGTCCCAGGTTCTGCTGGCATGGCACAAATCTTTCTCCCTCTCTCCCTCCCTCCCTCCCTCTCTCCTCCGTTATTTATTTAGCAGGCGTGATAGGAATACATCCCTTCTGACAGAAACAAGCAAAAACTCTTTCGTAATGTAGCAGTCTACACCGAAACATGAATAGAAATGTGACTGGCTGTATTGCACAGAACCAAGGTTGTTTTTCCACTTACCATCTGCCTAGGGCTTTTTATAGTTCAATTATTTGTGAGAAAATTGAAATGAAATTTGGTTGATATTCACACATGGGCTGTCTGGTCTACCTAAACGTAAGATTTTTTACCGAAAATGATTTACTGGAGTGAATAAATTAACAGAATGGTCGACATATTGTTTGATCTACTTGCTGTAGGTGATGAAGATGATGGGGTTGAACAACGCAGTCCACTGGGTGGCCTGGTTCATCACTGGGTTCGTCCAGCTGTCCATCTCAGTGACCGCTCTGACGGCCATCTTGAAGTACGGCCGGGTCCTCCTGCACAGTGACATCTTCATCATCTGGCTCTTCCTCTCCATCTATGCCATCGCCACCATCATGTTCTGGTAGCTTCTGTTTTAACTCTATTTTAACTATGTTAACGTCCCAGTAATATATAATGTAGATCAGCTTAATTAAAACATTATTTCAGATCAAAGGAAACAGTCCGGCCATTCTTGTTCTGCTTCTGTTCAGATTGGATTGATAACCTGGATTTATTTTTAAATTGTTCCTTTGATTACAAGTGTCCAGACGTAGTGTATGAGGTAGTATCTGTAATCAATGTGTCCACTACATTTGTCCACTACATGACACACAGATATGATGTTAGAGATTCAGTTTATCATCACCAGACATTGTGTCATTAACTGCCGACTTTTATCGAAGTTTTTTCTCATGTCCATGTTTGACTTTGTGTGGAGCGTTTCTTTTCCCAATTCTGTCAGACAGTGACTCATCGTCTTTGCTCAATGTCCCCCTGACGCGTGTCTAGCCTGTAAAACGATACACAGAAAAGACGTTCGCTACATCCTATAAAAGCTTGTACTGTGATGCTATTTTAACCAAGGCGTTCTGTAGGTTGAGAAGCAAACTAAAGTCAACCGAAAATTCATCTCCGTGGTCTGTAAATCGGTTAAATGCTTCTGGCCACTGGGTAAAATGATCCAAAACTAAATGAGTTACCATTCATGTATGTTTCCCTCGTTTGTTTCTGTCTGTGTCAGTTTCCTGGTGTCAGTGATCTACTCTAAAGCCAAGCTGGCATCTGCCTGTGGGGGGATCGTCTATTTTCTCAGCTACGTGCCCTATATGTATGTAGCCATAAGGGAGGAGGTGGCCCACGACAAGATAACAGCCTTCGAGAAGTGCATCGCCGTAAGTCCTCTGTCCTCCTGTGCACACTGTTCCTTCATACTTTATTCATGAGCTCGTTCTTCTATTTCCGGTCGTCTTAAATGAGAGAAACAGGCTATTGATCTCGTTGACTTATGTATCCCTGTTTATCTAAGTGTTTGTAGGCATATTAAAATGTGTTTTATTAGACACTTAAGGCCTAGAAATATGGCCTAGTCAAAATGAAACAAAAGGTCCGGACTTCCTTAATCGTTTGATATTTTGTCACAATTTGATATTTTGATACCAGGCCAGTCAGAATTAGATCTTTTGTCAC
Organism: Dallia pectoralis; assembly: GCA_029465975.1. NCBI lineage: Eukaryota > Metazoa > Chordata > Actinopteri > Esociformes > Umbridae > Dallia > Dallia pectoralis. The sequence goes on along the minus strand of CM055750.1, from coordinate 1,259,217 downwards.
TCGATCAGTCAGAATTTCTCAGCTTATTAAGGAACTTGAGGTTGACGTACTTTGTTTCTGTGTCTGTAGTCTCTGATGTCATAACCGTTGTTTCTGTGTCTGTAGTCTCTGATGTCATAACCGTTGTTTCTGTGTCTGTAGTCTCTGATGTCATAACCGTTGTTTCTGTGTCTGTAGTCTCTGATGTCATAACCGTTGTTTCTGTGTCTGTAGTCTCTGATGTCATAACCGTTGTTTCTGTGTCTGTAGTCTCTGATGTCATAACCGTTGTTTCTGTGTCTGTAGTCTCTGATGTCATAACCGTTGTTTCTGTGTCTGTAGTCTCTGATGTCATAACCGTTGTTTCTGTGTCTGTAGTCTCTGATGTCATAACCGTTGTGTCTGTGTCTGTAGTCTCTGATGTCATAACCGTTGTTTCTGTGTCTGTAGTCTCTGATGTCATAACCGTTGTTTCTGTGTCTGTAGTCTCTGATGTCATAACCGTTGTTTCTGTGTCTGTAGTCTCTGACGTCATAACCGTTGTTTCTGTGTCTGTAGTCTCTGATGTCATAACCGTTGTTTCTGTGTCTGTAGTCTCTGATGCCATAACCGTTGTTTCTGTGTCTGTAGTCTCTGATGTCATAACCGTTGTTTCTGTGTCTGTAGTCTCTGATGTCATAACCGTTGTTTCTGTGTCTGTAGTCTCTGATGTCATAACCGTTGTTTCTGTGTCTGTAGTCTCTGATGCCATAACCGTTGTTTCTGTGTCTGTAGTCTCTGATGCCATAACCGTTGCTTCTGTGTCTGTAGTCTCTGATGTCGACCACAGCCTTTGGCCTGGGCTCGAAGTATTTTGCCCTGTATGAGGTGGCTGGGGTTGGTATCCAATGGCGCACCATCAACCAGTCACCCGTAGAGGGCGACGACTTCAACCTCGGCCTTTCCATGGTGATGCTCATCATTGATGCGTTCGTGTACGGCGTTCTCACCTGGTATATAGAAGCCGTGCATCCAGGTAAACAGATAACAGATGGATAAATAAAAGTGAAATTAAAATAAGTGTTTGGCTGCCTACTCACATGGCACGTCTCCTCCGCTCTCCAGGAATGTACGGTCTGCCTCGCCCATGGTACTTCCCCCTGCAGAAGTCCTATTGGCTGAGCAGTGGGCGTGTGGAGACGTGGGAGTGGCCCTGGGTGGGCGGGGCCAGGCTGAGTGTCATGGAGGAAGACCAGGCGTGTGCCATGGAACACCGGCGATCTGGTAATGTGGTGATCTAATGTGATGATGTGATGTAATGTGATGATGTAATGTGATGATGTAATGTGATGATGTGATGTAATGTGATGATGTAATGTGATGATGTAATGTGATGATGTAATGTAATGTGGTGATCTGATGTGATGATGTAATGTGATGATCTAATGTAATGTGATGATCTAATGTAATGTGATGATGTAATGTGATGATGTAATGTAATGTGGTGATCTGATGTGATGATGTAATGTGATGATCTAATGTAATGTGATGATCTAATGTAATGTGATGATGTAATGTGATGATGTAATGTAATGTGGTGATCTGATGTGATGATGTGATGTGATGATGTAATGTAATGTGATGATGTAATGTGATGATGTGATGATCTAATGTGATGATCTAATGTGATGATGTAATGTGATGATGTAATGTGCTGATGTAATGTGATGATGTAATGTGATGATCTAATGTGATGATGTAATGTGATGATCTAATGTGATGATGTAATGTGATGATGTAATGTGATGATGTGATGATCTAATGTGATGATGTAATGTGATGATGTAATGTGCTGATGTAATGTGATGATGTAATGTGATGCTGTAATGTGATGATGTAATGTGATGATCTAATGTGATGATGTAATGTGATGATGTAATGTGATGATGTAATGTGATGATCTAATGTGATGATGTAATGTGATGATGTAATGTGATGATCTAATGTGATGATGTAATGTGATGATGTAATGTGATGATGTAATTTGAGGATTTAATTACCCATAAGGACGTGGAGAATAAGGTTATATGTGATAATGTAATGTGATGATGTAATGTGATCTTTCCCTGCCTTCCCTCTCCAGAGGAGATGCGAGGCTTTGAGGAGGAGCCAAGCCACCTGCCTCTGGTGGTGTGTATAGACAAACTCACCAAGGTGTACAAGACGGGCAATAAGCTGGCCCTGAACAAGCTGAGCCTGAACCTCCACGAGGACCAGGTGGTGTCCTTCCTGGGTCACAACGGGGCTGGCAAGACCACCACCATGTGAGATGGCTCAATGTGTGTCAGAGGGCCTCTGGTCCTTCCTGTTGTGTTGTTGTGACGTCTGGGTTCTTCTGGCCTCTGGTCCTTCCTGTTGTGTTGTTGTGATGTCTGGATTCTTCTGGCCTCTGGTCCTTCCTGTTGTGTTGTTGTGACTTCTGGGTTCTTCTGGCCTCTGGTCCTTCCTGTTGTGTTGTTGTGACTTCTGGGTTCTTCTGGCCTCTGGTCCTTCCTGTTGTGTTGTTGTGACGTCTGGGTTCTTCTGGCCTCTGGTCCTTCCTGTTGTGTTGTTGTGACTTCTGGGTTCTTCTGGCCTCTGGTCCTTCCTGTTGTGTTGTTGTGACTTCTGGGTTCTTCTGGCCTCTGGTCCTTCCTGTTGTGTTGTCATGACTTCTGGGTTCTTCTGGCCTCTGGTCCTTCCTGTTGTGTTGTCGTGACTTATGGGTTCTGTGATTTGGTGACATTTTGTTTGTTTGGCTACGCATTGCCTGCTTAAAATCTAAGGGGTCGCCAACCGACATTTATTTTTTAAGTACATTATTTTAATGAAATTATTAAATACTTTTTACATATTAAAGCACAGATTATAAAAATCTAAATGAGTAAGCAGAATATTTTTGGAGAACTATTTTTTCTAATGGTTCGGCCATCTGTTTTGGCCAATAACCCCGTTTATATAGCATGATGTATTATTACGCTACAGGACATATCATATAATGCCCAACACCCTATATTCTACCGACCCCCAGGTCTATTCTGACGGGCCTATTCCCGCCCACTTCTGGATCAGCCACCATCTACGGCCATGACATCCGCACGGACATGGAGCGTATCAGGCAGAACCTGGGCATGTGTCCTCAGCACAACGTTCTCTTCGACAAGCTCAGCGTGGAGGAGCACCTGTGGTTCTACTCTAAACTCAAAGGCATGGCCGAGGAGGACATCCGCAAGGAGACGGACAAGTACGTCATGTTCCCCTCGCGTCGACGCGTACAGCTAGGGTTTGTTTGGGTCCTAAACCACAGAACGCGGCGTAAGAACGGGTGTTTTTTTCTGTGTGTTTGCCAGGATGATTGACGACCTGGAGCTGAATAACAAACGACATAGTCTGGTGCAGACGCTGTCCGGAGGGATGAAACGCAAACTGTCCGTTGCCATAGCGTTCGTCGGCGGCTCCCGGGCCGTCATCCTAGACGAGCCAACAGCGGGCGTGGACCCATACGCCCGTAGAGCCATCTGGGATCTGATCCTCAAGTACAAACAGGGTGAGACCTCATACACTTATGATGTGGGCGTGGACCCATACGCCCGTAGAGCCATCTGGGATCTGATCCTCAAGTACAAACAGGGTGAGACCTCATACACTTATGATGTGGGCGTGGACCCATACGCCCGTAGAGCCATCTGGGATCTGATCCTCAAGTACAAACAGGGTGAGACCTCATACACTTATGATGTGGGCGTGGACCCATACGCCCGTAGAGCCATCTGGGATCTGATCCTCAAGTACAAACAGGGTGAGACCTCATACACTTATGATGTGGGCGTGGACCCATACGCCCGTAGAGCCATCTGGGATCTGATCCTCAAGTACAAACAGGGTGAGACCTCATACACTTATGATGTGGGCGTGGACCCATACGCCCGTAGAGCCATCTGGGATCTGATCCTCAAGTACAAACAGGGTGAGACCTCATACACTTATGATGTGGGCCCATACGTGGGACCCATACAAACAGCCTCATACACTTATGATGTGGGCGTGGACCCATACGCCCGTAGAGCCATCTGGGATCTGATCCTCAAGTACAAACAGGGTGAGACCTCATACACTTATGATGTGGGCGTGGACCCATACGCCCGTAGAGCCATCTGGGATCTGATCCTCAAGTACAAACAGGGTGAGACCTCATACACTTATGATGTGGGCGTGGACCCATACGCCCGTAGAGCCATCTGGGATCTGATCCTCAAGTACAAACAGGGTGAGACCTCATACACTTATGATGTGGGCGTGGACCCATACGCCCGTAGAGCCATCTGGGATCTGATCCTCAAGTACAAACAGGGTGAGACCTCATACACTTATGATGTGGGCGTGACCCATACGCCCGTAGAGCCATCTGGGATCTGATCCTCAAGTACAAACAGGGTGAGACCTCATACACTTATGATGTGGGCGTGACCCATACGCCCGTAGAGCCATCTGGGATCTGATCCTCAAGTACAAACAGGGTGAGACCTCATACACTTATGATGTGGGCGTGGACCCATACGCCCGTAGAGCCATCTGGGATCTGATCCTCAAGTACAAACAGGGTGAGACCTCATCTGGGACACTTATGATGTGGGCGTGGACCCATACGCCCGTAGAGCCATCTGGGATCTGATCCTCAAGTACAAACAGGGTGAGACCTCATACACTTATGATGTGGGCGTGGACCCATACGCCCGTAGAGCCATCTGGGATCTGATCCTCAAGTACAAACAGGGTGAGACCTCATACACTTATGATGTGGGCGTGGACCCATACGCCCGTAGAGCCATCTGGGATCTGATCCTCAAGTACAAACAGGGTGAGACCTCATACACTTATGATGTGGGCGTAGACCCATACGCCCGTAGAGCCATCTGGGATCTGATCCTCAAGTACAAACAGGGTGAGACCTCATACACTTATGATGTGGGCGTAGACCCATACGCCCGTAGAGCCATCTGGGATCTGATCCTCAAGTACAAACAGGGTGAGACCTCATACACTTATGATGTGGGCGTAGACCCATACGCCCGTAGAGCCATCTGGGATCTGATCCTCAAGTACAAACAGGGTGAGACCTCATACACTTATGATGTGGGCGTAGACCCATACGCCCGTAGAGCCATCTGGGATCTGATCCTCAAGTACAAACAGGGTGAGACCTCATACACTTATGATGTGGGCGTAGACCCATACGCCCGTAGAGCCATCTGGGATCTGATCCTCAAGTACAAACAGGGTGAGACCTCATACACTTATGATGTGGGCGTAGACCCATACGCCCGTAGAGCCATCTGGGATCTGATCCTCAAGTACAAACAGGGTGAGACCTCATACACTTATGATGTGGGCGTAGACCCATACGCCCGTAGAGCCATCTGGGATCTGATCCTCAAGTACAAACAGGGTGAGACCTCATACACTTATGATGTGGGCCATCTGGGATCTGAGACCCATACGCCCGTAGAGCCATGATCCTGGGACAAACAGGGTGAGACTGATGTGGGCGTAGACCCATACGCCCGTAGAGCCATCTGGGATCTGATCCTCAAGTACAAACAGGGTGAGACCTCATACACTTATGATGTGGGCGTAGACCCATACGCCCGTAGAGCCATCTGGGATCTGATCCTCAAGTACAAACAGGGTGAGACCTCATACACTTATGATGTCCTGATCCCGGTACATCACATCTCACGCTAGGTCTCATGGGAAATAGCACTCAGAACACATGCACACCAGTACCGGCTGGACATTGGGTCAGTATGTATGCAAAATACCCACCTGAACATACTAGAAACACTTTGTCTAACAGCGTGATGTGGTTCCAGGTCGAACCATTCTGCTGTCGACCCATCACATGGACGAGGCCGATCTGCTGGGAGACCGTATAGCCATCATATCACACGGGAAACTCAAATGCTGCGGTTCCCCATTGTTCCTTAAGAGCACCTACGGAGACGGGTACAAACTGACCCTGGTCAAGAAACAGAGCGAGAGCCAGGGTGAGTCACTCCCCCGTGTGTGTGTGTGTGTGTGTGTGTCTGTGTGTGTGTGTGTGTCTGTGTGTGTGTGTGTCTGTGTGTGTGTGTGTGTGTGTGTGTGCGTGTGTGTCTGTGTGTGTCTGTGTGTGTGTCTGTGTGTGTGTGTGTGTGTCTGTGTGTGTCTGTGTGTGTCTGTGTGTGTGTGTGTGTGTGTGTGTGTGTGTGTGTCTGTGTGTGTGTGTGTGTCTGTGTGTGTGTGTGTGTGTGTCTGTGTGTGTGTGTGTGTGTGTGTGCGTGTGTGTCTGTGTGTGTCTGTGTGTGTGTCTGTGTGTGTGTGCGTGTGTGTCTGTGTGTGTCTGTGTGTGTTTAGTGTCGCAGCTTGTTATTAACGATATACACATTCTCAGCCTCCCTTTTTCTGTACTTTAACAGAATGATCAATCGCTTCTCTGTATTTTTCTTTTTGCCTTTGAATATCTACTGCTAGTCAATATATATAGTCAATATATTCCCCTACCACTGTCCTCCGCTCTAACCCCATTCTGTGTCTCCAGACCAGGTTACCCAGCCCCCCTCCACCCAGCCCCCCTCCACCCAGCCCCCTCCACCCAGCACCCCTCCACCCAGTCCCCCTCCACCCAGCCCCCTCCACCCAGTCCCCCTCCTCCACCTCCTGTTCTCCCTGCTCCGAGGCTCGTGTCACTCAGTTCATTCGTCAGTTTGTGGGCTCCTGTCTGCTGGTGTCCAACTCCAACACTGAGCTCTCCTACGTGCTGCCCTCTGAAGCCGTCAAGAAAGGCTGCTTCGAGAGGCTTTTTCAGGTACACACTTAGACGCACGCACACAAACACACACACACACACACACACACACTCAGTCTTTTTCAAGTCTACTCTCTCAGACAGCCAGTCATACAGACATATAGATTATTTCTAGTACTCAGACAGAGACATTGTTTATTACCAAGTTAGACAGAGACCAAGATACTCTTAATAGCAACAATGTAGACAGAAACACAGAGATTGAATTTCTAATACTCACTTAGACATACAGATAGTTTCATAATTACGCCCTTACTATTGACCTGAGCCAATTATCCCCTCCCCAGGCTTTAGAGCAGAATCTGGAGATCTTGGCTCTCACCAGTTTCGGGGTGATGGACACCACACTGGAGGAGGTCTTCCTCAAGGTCTCAGAAGAAGACCAGTCACTTGAGAACAGTGATGCGGGTAAGACAAAACCAGTTCACCTGTTATGGCATTATTCAATAGGAATGTCTCATCCAGTCACTATTCCTATGGGAAGAACCAAACTCTTTGCATCTGTGGCAAAATGAGTTAACAATCTTTTTTTTAAAGGGCAAAACTCTATTTATAATTCATAACTTATACATAAACCTTCATGAGTTTTATTTCTGCTGAGTTGGCAAACCGTGTTTAGCAGATAAATGCTGATATTGAGTTTTCACTAGTTTCTGCTGTTGGAAAATCTCTTGAAATGTTCAGCATGGTCTCTCTCTTTCTCACGCAAACTTTCTTTCTCTGTTTTCTTCTTTCATCCCCAGACATGAAGGATTCCCCAGGGGGTAGCTCTGTGGGGAAACCTGCCGCTGCTGCAAGCCTTGTGAGTCCCAGAGAGATTTAATCCACCGTACACAATAAGAGTCCCAGAGAGATGCGAGCAGGGAATTCAATCCACCGTACACAATAAGAGTCCCAGAGAGATGCGAGCAGGGAATTCAATCCACCGTACACAATAAGAGTCCCAGAGAGTTGCGAGCAGGGAATTCAACCCACCGTACACATTAAGAGTCCCAGAGAGATGCATTCAGGGAATTCAACCCACTGTACACAATAAGAGTCCCAGAGAGATGGGAGCAGGGAATTCAATCCACCGTAAACAATAAGAGTCCCAGAGAGATGCGGTCAGGGAATTCAACCCACCGTACACAATAAGAGTCCCAGAGAGATGCGAGCAGGGAATTCAACCCACCGTACACAATAAGAGTCCCAGAGAGATGTGAGCAGGGAACGTTCCACACCCACAAGCTAACCATCTGTTTCCATCAGGGGGAGGGACCTGGACCTGGGCTGGGGCCTCTCGCTGGGGCCAGTGGCGGCGCTCAGAGACCCGATGTGGAGCTGTCCAACCTGGTGATGTCCTCTAGGCTCAGCCAGAGCCAGTCCTCCCTGCACTCCTCCTCCTCCCTGGGTTCTGTCCGTGGGGACGAGGGGGGTCTCTACGCAGACTTCTATGGGGACTACTGCCCACTCTTCGACAGCGGACAGGACCCCGACTCGGCCAGTCTAAGGGGTAGCCGACCATCTGACCGAGCTTTTGTCATTATGTAGAGCGAGTATCACAGCTGTGTTTAATTAAAGCAATGAGCTGTTTTATATGGGCGGGTATCTCAGCATAGGACTTTTATAAGCCATCATATTTTTAACCAAGATGGGTATTAAAAACACATTCACAAGGTGTAGTGAAATACTGTGTGGTTGACTGGGCTTATGAGGGTCGTTTAATTTGATGAGATGATGTTAGGCTTGTCTCACCGCCTCTTCGTCTCTCTGTCCCCCATACAGAGGTTGCGGACGAGGCCTCGGTTGGGCCTGTGATGCTTGAGGGCCAGGGGAGCTTCAAGCTGGAGGGCTCCTGGCTGAAGCTGCGCCAGTTCCACGGCCTCCTTGTCAAGAGGTTCCACTGTGCAAAGAGGAACACCAAAGGCCTGTTCTCTCAGATTCTGCTGCCTGCGTTTTTCGTCTGCGTAGCCATGACCGTCGCCTTGTCAGTGCCTTCTATCGGTGAGGGAAAAACCTAAATAACTTTAACTTTTTAGCCATGTAACAGAACCTCCCATCCACAGGGCCAGCCGCTCAGTGCATACAATGACATCTAGAAGAAACGACCAAAATATAACAGATATTGCGCATAGACTCTTCTTGAGAACAGCAGCTATCAGCAGAATCTTTGCCAGGGAGAAAAGTGCAGGTTGGAGCACGGAGCTTTAACTTTACTTGGTTGTTTGTCTGGAAGTCATCTGAATGTGTTTGTCCAGGTGACCTGCCACCACTTATCCTGTCTCCATCCCAGTACCACAACTATACCCAGCCACGGGGAAACTTCATTCCCTACGCTAATGAAGACCGGCAAGAGTACAGGTCAGTCTGATAGCCTCATGTCAAAACACACCATGCATGGTTTTTTACATCCAAAGTTGTATCGCCCTTCACAACCGAATCATTTACTTTCTGTGTTTGGCTCGAGTCTAAGTTAGCACGCGTAATACGTCATATTTTGTCCCGTCAGTGCTGTTGAGCTTTCCTCTGTACCCCTGAAACTGCGTGCCGATTCTCCCACAGAAGTAAACTGTCGCCAGACGCCAGCCCTCAGAAGATCGCCAACTCACTGCGTCTGCCCTCGGGCGTGGGCGCCACCTGTGTCCTGAAAACGCCCTTTAACAGCACCCTGGACCAGCTGGCACAGACGCTCAACCCCAGCGCCAACAACAGCAAGACGCTGGCCGCCCGCTACTTTGACTCCATGTGTCTGGACTCCTTCACCCAGGGAGTGCCGCTCTCCAACTTTGTACCGCCTCCCCCGTCTCCGGCCCCGTCCGACGATCCGGACTCGCGCTTCGAGGATGGAATCTGGAACTTCACCGCTGCCACACCGACCGCTGTCAGAGGTATTAGCCCAGTGGCGTCCCACACTCATGCTACATGTTCAGCTGGAATTAAACCTTTCAGAAAACTGATTTTGTGCATAGGCTGTCGCTTTATCGTCTTATACTAAAAGCTAACACTATGTGTCTGGTGTCTTCCATCGCTTCTAGAGTTGTATAACATCTTATACTAATGTCATCATTTCATTTAATTATATGAAGGTCTTCAGATTGATAGTTGTCGTTTTATCCGCGCCATTTTGGCTCAACCTAGGCTCACCAACTCTAGCCACTTCCTGTCCAGTCTCCCTAACTGACCCGTTTGTGCATCTCTGTTCAGAAGCGGTGACCTCCCCCCCCAGCCTGCCCCTGTCCATCCGGGAGCCGGTCCGTTGTGTCTGTTCCATGCAGGGGTCGGGTTTCTCCTGCCCCAGTGGGGTCGGAGGTCGGCCGCCGCTGATGAAGGTGGTCACCGGAGACATTCTGGTGGACGTCACCGGACGCAACGTGTCAGAGTATCTCCTGTACACCTCGGATAGACTGCGTCTGCACAGGTAACACTCAGAGTATCTCCTGTACACCTCGGATAGACTGCGTCTGCACAGGTAACACTCAGAGTATCTCCTGTACCCCTCGGATAGACTGCGTCTGCACAGGTAACACTCAGAGTATCTCCTGTACACCTCGGATAGACTGCGTCTGCACAGGTAACACCCAGAGTATCTCCTGAACACCTCGGATAGACTGCGTCTGCACAGGTAACACCCAGAGTATCTCCTGTACACCTCGGATAGACTGCGTCTGCACAGGTAACACCCAGAGTATCTCCTGAACACCTCGGATAGACTGCGTCTGCACAGGTAACACCCAGAGTATCTCCTGAACACCTCGGATAGACTGCGTCTGCACAGGTAACACCCAGAGTATCTCCTGAACACCTCGGATAGACTGCGTCTGCACAGGTAACACCCAGAGTATCTCCTGTACACCTCGGATAGACTGCGTCTGCACAGGTAACACCCAGAGTATCTCCTGTACACCTCGGATAGACTGCGTCTGCACAGGTAACACCCAGAGTATCTCCTGAACACCTCGGATAGACTGCGTCTGCACAGGTAACACCCAGAGTATCTCCTGTACACCTCGGATAGACTGCGTCTGCACAGGTAACACTCAGTGTGGGCAGGGATGTGCGCACACACACACACACCGTGTGATGCTTTGGGTAATGTTCTGCTGGGACACCTTGGGTTTTCCTGCTTTTCATGTAGATGTTACTTCAACACGTACCACCTATCCAAGCAATCTGGCTGATCCTGTCTTCTCTTAATGGAAACACAATTCCCTTGATGGCTTTGGCCTCATTTGGGCTCATGCCACAAAGCAAAAATGTTTCAGGAATGATTTAAGGAACATTACAAAGAGTTCAAGGTGGCCTCCATATTCCCCACATCTCTTATCCAATCGAGTGTCTGTGGGAGGAGCCGAACAATACATGGAGGCCCCACCCCTTTACCTTACTACACCTCATATCACTTCAGCCAGAATATAGGCCTTGTGAATATCCAGATAGGTATTTTTCTGGATCTCTTTTGCTATTTCTTCATTTCTCCCCCCTTTCCGCTCTCCTAGATATGGAGGACTCACAGTTGGAAATATACAGAAATCCGTCCCAGCATCCTTTGGGAAAAAGACTCCGCCCATGGTTCGAAAAATAGCAGTGCGCAGATCCGCTCAGGTAAGCAGAAGGAATATCTAGTCAAAAGTACTGCACCTACAAAGGAACTAGGTTACAAACTTACTTCTCATAAGAAAATAGGTTGAGACATCTAGTTTGTTTGACACGTTTATTTTTACATCAACCTATTGGCGCTGCTGTTTCAGTGCCAGAGGTATAACAGTCTTATTCTAACAGGTCCTCTACAATAATAAAGGCTACCACAGCATGCCAACCTATCTCAACGTCCTCAACAATGCCATCCTGCGTGCCAACCTGCCTTCAGGCAAGGGCAACCCGGCTGCATACGGTAAGAGATGCTATTTGTGGAGATATCATCAAAATCCTGGTTCCACTTCACTAAGTCCCAAGTTTCTGTTTGCCTTTCGATAGTTGACAATGTGAAGGTGTGTTTTCTAAGTTTGTATTTTTATTGGATCATATAATGTATGAATGTGGTTAATATGAGTGTGTTATCTGGGTGTGTTATCTGAGTGTGTTATCTGAGTGTGTTATCTGAGTGTGTTATCTGAGTGTGTTATCTGGGTGTGTTATCTGGGTGTGTTATCTGAGTGTGTTATCTGGGTGTGTTATCTGAGTGTGTTATCTGGGTGTGTTATCTGGGTGTGTTATCTGGGTGTGTTATCTGGGTGTGTTATCTGGGTGTGTTATCTGGGTGTGTTATCTGGGTGTGTTATCTGAGTGTGTTATCTGAGTGTGTTATCTGGGTGTGTTATCTGGGGACTACAGAGCAGCTGTGGATCCCCAGTAGAATTTAGAGAACCCGTGTTCCACTGGGTTTCACCGTGGGTACCATCTTACAATGTGTGTGTGTTCTGCAGGTATCACTCTGACCAACCACCCTATGAACCGGACCAGTGCCAGTCTCTCTCTGGACTACTTGTGAGTCGGCTGTTCTACTATAGGAATGACCAAACGGGCCTGTTGCTCTCTGAGATGACCCATTCAACCCTAGGGTTCTATCAAGGGTATAGCAGGCCATTTGTAGAACCAGGTCTCTGTTTGTCTCTCCAGGCTCCAGGGAACAGATGTGGTGATAGCCATCTTTATTATTGTGGCTATGTCCTTTGTACCAGCCAGCTTTGTGGTTTTCCTGGTGGCGGAGAAGTCGACCAAGGCCAAACATCTGCAGTTTGTCTCTGGGTGTGACCCTGTCAGCTACTGGCTGGCCAACTACATATGGGACATGGTGAGGTTATATAGGACATGGTGAGGTTATATGGTGAGGTTATATGGGACATGGTGAGGTTATATGGGACATGGTGAGGTTATATGGGACATGGTGAGGTTATATGGGTCATGGTGAGGTTATATGGTGAGGTTATATGGGACATGGTGAGGTTATATGGGACATGGTGAGGTTATATGGTGAGGTTATATGGGACATGGTGAGGTTATATGGGTCATGGTGAGGTTATATAGGACATGGTGAGGTTATATGGTGAGGTTATATGCGACATGGTGAGGTTATATGGGACATGGTGAGGTTATATGGTGAGGTTATATGGGACATGGTGAGGTTATATGGGTCATGGTGAGGTTATATAGGACATGGTGAGGTTATATGGTGAGGTTATATGCGACATGGTGAGGTTATATGGGTCATGGTGAGGTTATATGGGACATGGTGAGGTTATATGGGACATGGTGAGGTTATATAGGACATGGTGAGGTTATATAGGACATGGTGAGGTTATATGGTGAGGTTATATGCGACATGGTGAGGTTATATGGGACATGGTGAGGTTATATGGGACATGGTGAGGTTATATGGGACATGGTGAGGTTATATGGGACATGGTGAGGTTATATGGTGAGGTTATATGGGACATGGTGAGGTTATATGGGACATGGTGAGGTTATATGGTGAGGTTATATAGGACATGGTGAGGTTATATGGGACATGGTGAGGTTATATGGGTCATGGTGAGGTTATATAGGACATGGTGAGGTTATATGGGACATGGTGAGGTTATATAGGACATGGTGAGGTTATATGGGACATGGTGAGGTTATATGGGTCATGGTGAGGTTATATGGGACATGGTGAGGTTATATGGGACATGGTGAGGTTATATGGTGAGGTTATATGGGACATGGTGAGGTTATATGGTGAGGTTATATGGGACATGGTGAGGTTATATGGTGAGGTTATATGGGACATGGTGAGGTTATATGGGACATGGTGAGGTTATATGGGTCATGGTGAGGTTATATGGTGAGGTTATATGGGACATGGTGAGGTTATATGGGACATGGTGAGGTTATATAGGACATGGTGAGGTTATATGGTGAGGTTATATGGGACATGGTGAGGTTATATGGGACATGGTGAGGTTATATGGGACATGGTGAGGTTATATGGTGAGGTTATATGGGACATGGTGAGGTTATATAGGACATGGTGAGGTTATATGGTGAGGTTATATGGGACATGGTGAGGTTATATGGGTCTTGGTGAGGTTATATGGTGAGGTTATATGGGACATGGTGAGGTTATATGGGACATGGTGAGGTTATATGGGACATGGTGAGGTTATATAGGACATGGTGAGGTTATATGGGACATGGTGAGGTTATATGGGTCATGGTGAGGTTATATGGTGAGGTTATATGGGACATGGTGAGGTTATATGGGACATGGTGAGGTTATATGGGACATGGTGAGGTTATATGGGACATGGTGAGGTTATATAGGACATGGTGAGGTTATATGGGACATGGTGAGGTTATATGGGTCATGGTGAGGTTATATGGTGAGGTTATATGGGACATGGTGAGGTTATATGGGTCATGGTGAGGTTATATGGGTCATGGTGAGGTTATATGGTGAGGTTATATGGGACATGGTGAGGTTATATAGGACATGGTGAGGTTATATAGGACATGGTGAGGTTATATGGTGAGGTTATATGGGACATGGTGAGGTTATATGGGACATGGTGAGGGTATATGGTGAGGGGGGGGTTATATAGGACATGGTGAGGTTATATGGGACATGGTGAGGTTATATGGGACATGGTGAGGTTATATGGGACATGGTGAGGTTATATGGTGAGGTTATATGGGACATGGTGAGGTTATATGGGACATGGTGAGGTTATATGGGACATGGTGAGGTTATATGGGACATGGTGAGGTTATATGGGACATGGTGAGGGTATATGGTGAGGTTATATGGGACATGGTGAGGTTATATGGTGAGGTTATATGGTGAGGTTATATGGGACATGGTGAGGTTATATGGGACATGGTGAGGTTATATGGTGAGGGGGGGGTTATATGGTTTTTATCAGGAGGGGACATCTTCTGCCTGTATTATGTTCGGTTCGGTCAGTGCCTTGTTCATCCACAGACTGAATATTTTAGCACGGTTCCCTCCAGCCTGTCTAACTAAAATACCCATGTGTCTCTCTCTCTCTCTCCCTCTCTCGCCCTCTCTCTCTGTCTCTCCCTCTCTCTCTCTCTCTCCCTCTCTCTGTCTCTGTGTGTCTCTCTCTCTCTCTGTCTCTCTCTCTGTCTCTCTCTCTGTCTAGCTGAACTACCTGGTTCCAGCCACCTGCTGTGTCCTCATCCTGTTTGTGTTTGATCTTCCAGCCTACACATCCCCGACCAACTTCCCTGCTGTCCTCTCGCTCTTCCTCCTCTATGGGTGACTGAACCACACATCCACACACACACTCACATACCCACACACCCACTCACTCACACACCCACACACTCACACACCCACACACTCACACATCCACAGACATCTTAACTAACAGGCACTTTCACCCTCACCTTGCCTGTTGTCACTGGGGAGATAACAGCACCAGACTCCCAAGTGTCGGAGGACGGCCCCCCTGCGGTGCTGCTGTGGCCGTTTATACATTTGCATGATATTGAATAAGGGGTAGGGGGGGGGGGGGCTAGCTTTGTACCAAGGTGACCTGGATGGGAGAAGAGTGGTTGTGCCCTTAATAACAGAATTTAGGAACAGTGACACATTATGCTCTCCTCTCTCTCTCTCCCCTCTCTCCCTCTCTCTCTCCCTCTCTCTCCCCCTCCCTCTCTCTCCCCTCTCTCTCTCTCTCTCTCTCTCTCTCTCCCTCTCTCTTCCCCTCCCTCTCTCTCTCTCTCCCCCTCCCTCTCTCTCTCTCTCTCTCTCTCTCTACTCTCTCTCTCCCCCTCTCCCTCTCCCCCTCTCTCTCTCTCTCTCTCTCTCTCTCCTTCAGGTGGTCAATCACTCCTATAATGTATCCGGCTTCGTTTTGGTTCGAGGTGCCCAGCACGGCCTATGTCTTCCTCATTGTCATCAACCTCTTCATCGGCATCACTGCCACAGTGACCACCTTCCTGCTGCAGCTCTTTGAGCATGACAAGGTGTGTGTGTGTGCGTCTGCGTGCGTGTGTGTGTGTGTGTGTGTGTGTGTGTGTGTGTGTGTGTTCGTGCGTGGTTGTATTATTCCTGGAAAACCATGGAATCCGGAGATTAACCAGCGTTTCATGCTCCGGCTTATCTTACAGTATATTTGTATAAGTGTGATTTTATCTGTAATATTCTAATTTCCCTAACAAGCTATTGGTGTTTCCATGCAGGATCTGAAACTGGTGAACAGCTACCTGAAGTCCTGTTTCCTAATCTTCCCCAACTACAACCTGGGTCACGGACTTATGGAGATGGCCTACAACGAATACATTAATGAGTACTATGCTAAAATAGGTCCGCTTATATAATATAATCCCAGTTCTTCACATTTTCATTTGTTCTGCCTGGCGGGGGTGGGTGGGTTTGGGTGTGTGGGTGGGTGGGGGTGCTGGTGTGGGGGTGTGCTAAAGACATGTGGCTTTTTCACAAAGGGTCGTTACCTGCTTAATTATTAAGTTCTTCGTCAGATCTGTTGAATGACATTTTCCATTTTCAGGTCAATTTGATAAGATCAAATCTCCGTTTGAGTGGGACATTGTGACTCGTGGACTGGTCGCCATGACAATCGAGGGATTTGTAGGATTCTTCATCACCATCCTGTGCCAGTACAACTTCCTCAGGAAACCATCGTGAGTGATTTTCTGTTTGTCCGTGTGTACGCACAAGATATCTAGTATGCAAGCACAGCACATTTGTTTTGTGAGACATGTTTCAAAGTGACACTCTGTGTGTGTGTGTGTGTGTGTTTGTTTGAGCATTATATATTAACAAGCTCCCGAGTTGATGTGTGTGTGTGTCTAGGAGAGTTCCAGTGAGCAGCCAGCCCATAGATGATGATGACGTGGATGTGGCCTGTGAGAGACGAAGAGTGCTCAGAGGAGATGCTGACAACGACATGCTGAAGATTGACAACCTCACCAAGGTCAGACTGACAGACAGACAGAGACTGACAGACAGACAGAGACTGACAGACAGACAGAGACTGACAGACAGACAGAGACTGACAGACAGACAGAGACTGACAGACAGACAGAGACTGACAGACAGACAGAGACTGACAGACAGACAGACAGAGACTGACAGACAGACAGACAGAGACTGACAGACAGACAGACAGACAGACAGAGACTGACAGACAGACAGACAGAGACTGACAGACAGACAGACAGAGACAGACAGAGACAGACAGACAGAGACAGACAGAGACAGACAGAGACAGACAGAGACAGACAGAGACAGACAGACAGAGACAGACAGAGACAGACAGACAGAGACAGACAGAGACAGACAGACAGAGACAGACAGAGACAGACAGAGACAGACAGAGACAGACAGACTGACAGACAGACTGACAGACAGACTGACAGACAGACTGACAGAGAGAGACAGACTGACAGAGAGAGACAGACTGACAGAGAGAGACAGACTGACAGAGAGAGACAGACTGACAGAGAGAGACAGACTGACAGACTGACAGAGACAGACTGACAGACTGACAGAGACAGACTGACAGACTGACAGAGACAGACTGACAGACTGACAGAGACAGACTGACTGACAGAGACAGACTGACTGAAGGGGGTATTTGAAGCAGTTGGTGGTGGTGGTCTGGCATTGTGGGAGGGGGGTGGGGTCACGCGGTTACAATGGAGAACATTCCTAACTTGGGAACCAGTATTTTCATCAGATCACCTTTTTGAAACAGTATTTTCTCAAATAATCTGCATTACCAAGCAATTTAAACATGAGATTCATACTAACTCACCAACACATTATTATCATGTGATCCACTAGGTGTACAAGTCCAGGAAGATGGGGCACATTTTAGCTGTGGATCGGCTGTGTTTGGGAGTGCGTCCTGGAGAGTGTTTTGGGCTCCTGGGCGTTAACGGAGCAGGAAAGACCACCACCTTTAAGATGCTGACTGGAGATGAGGGCACCACAGGAGGAGAAGCTTTCATAGGAGGCAACAGGTATGTTCTCTGTGTACTCCCTGTGTATTCCTGTGTACTCCCTGTGTATTCCTGTGTACTCCCTGTGTATTCCCTGTGTACTCCCTGTGTACTCCCTGTGTACTCCCTGTGTACTCCTGTGTATTCCTGTGTACTCCCTGTGTATTCCTGTGTATTCCTGTGTATTCCTGTGTACTCCTGTGTACTCCCTGTGTACTCCTGTGTACTCCCTGTGTATTCCCTGTGTACTCCCTGTGTACTCCCTGTGTATTCCCTGTGTACTCCCTGTGTACTCCCTGTGTACTCCTGTGTACTCCCTGTGTATTCCTGTGTACTCCCTGTGTACTCCCTGTGTATTCCCTGTGTATTCCTGTGTACTCCCTGTGTATTCCCTGTGTATTCCTGTGTACTCCCTGTGTATTCCTGTGTACTCCCTGTGTATTCCTGTGTATTCCTGTGTACTCCCTGTGTACTCCCTGTGTATCCCTGTGTACTCCCTGTGTATTCCCTGTGTATTCCTGTGTACTCCCTGTGTATTCCTGTGTACTCCCTGTGTATTCCCTGTGTATTCCTGTGTATTCCTGTGTATTCCTGTGTACTCCCTGTGTATTCCTGTGTACTCCTGTGTACTCCTGTGTACTCCCTGTGTACTTCCTGTGTACTCCTGTGTACTCCCTGTGTACTCCCTGTGTACTCCTGTGTACTCACTGTGTATTCCCTGTGTACTGCCTGTGTACTCCCTGTGTATCCCTGTGTATTCCCTGTGTATTCCCTGTGTATTCCTGTGTACTCCCTGTGTACTCCCTGTGTATTCCTGTGTACTCCCTGTGTACTCCTGTGTATTCCTGTGTACTCCCTGTGTACTCCCTGTGTACTCCTGTGTACTCCTGTGTATTCCCTGTGTATTCCCTGTGTATTCCCTGTGTACTCCCTGTGTACTCCTGTGTACTCCTGTGTACTCCCTGTGTACTCCTGTGTACTCCCTGTGTACTTCCTGTGTACTCCTGTGTACTCCCTGTGTACTCCTGTGTACTCCCTGTGTATTCCTGTGTACTCCCTGTGTATTCCCTGTGTATTCCCTGTGTATTCCCTGTGTACTCCCTGTGTATTCCTGTGTACTCCTGTGTATCCCTGTGTATTCCCTGTGTATTCCCTGTGTATTCCTGTGTACTCCCTGTGTACTCCCTGTGTATTCCTGTGTACTCCCTGTGTATTCCCTGTGTATTCCTGTGTATTCCTGTGTATTCCTGTGTACTCCCTGTGTATTCCTGTGTACTCCCTGTGTACTCCCTGTGTACTCCTGTGTACTCCCTGTGTACTTCCTGTGTACTCCTGTGTACTCCTGTGTATTCCCTGTGTACTGCCTGTGTACTCCCTGTGTACTCCTGTGTACTCCCTGTGTACTCCCTGTGTACTCCCTGTGTATTCCTGTGTACTCCCTGTGTACTCCTGTGTACTCCTGTGTATTCCCTGTGTATTCTGTGTATTCCTGTGTACCCTGTGTACTCCCTGTGTATTCCTGTGTATTCCTGTGTATTCCTGTGTATTCCTGTGTACTCCTGTGTACTTCCTGTGTACTGTGTACTCCTGTGTACTCCTGTGTATGTACTCCTGTGTATTCCCTGTGTACTCCTGTGTACTCCTGTGTACTCCCTGTGTGTATCCCTGTGTATTCCCTGTGTATTCCTGTGTACTGTGTATTCCTGTGTACTCCCTGTGTACTCCCTGTGTATTCTCCTGTGTATTCCTGTGTATTCCTGTGTATTCCTGTGTATTCTCCTGTGTATTCCTGTGTACTTCCTGTGTACTCCTGTGTACTCCTGTGTACTCCCCTGTGTACTCCTGTGTACTGTGTACTCCCTGTGTACTCCTGTGTACTTCCTGTGTACTCCTGTGTACTGTGTACTCCTGTGTACTCCTGTGTACTCCTGTGTACTCCCTGTGTACTCCTGTGTACTCCCTGTGTACTCCTGTGTACTCCCTGTGTACTCCCTGTGTATTCCTGTGTACTCCTGTGTACTCCTGTGTATTCCTGTGTACTCCCTGTGTACTCCCTGTGTGTGTATTCCTGTGTACTCCCGTGTACTCCCTGTGTATTCCTTCCTGTGTATTCCTGTGTATTCCTGTGTATTCCTGTGTACTCCTGTGTATTCCTGTGTACTCCCTGTGTACTCCTGTGTATTCCTGTGTATTCCTGTGTATTCCTGTGTACTCCCTGTGTACTCCCTGTGTATTCCTGTGTATTCCTGTGTATTCCTGTGTACTCCCTGTGTACTCCCTGTGTATTCCTGTGTACTCCCTGTGTACTCCCTGTGTATTCCTGTGTATTCCTGTGTATTCCTGTGTACTCCTGTGTACTCCTGTGTATTCCTGTGTATTCCTGTGTATTCCTGTGTACTCCCTGTGTACTCCCTGTGTATTCCTGTGTATTCCTGTGTACTCCCTGTGTACTCCCTGTGTATTCCTGTGTATTCCTGTGTATTCCTGTGTACTCCCTGTGTACTCCCTGTGTACTCATGTGTACTCCCTGTGTATTTGACTACCTTTAATGGTTCCTGTTAGTAGTGTGGTATTTACATGTTGTTGATCACAGTGACACCAGATCAGTATTAAATCTAATCATGAATCTTATCACTTTGGTAAAAGTTTATTTCAGATACAGGTACTGTGCCTGAAATGCATATGTGGTTAATTGTTCTGTTATCATATTAGCTTTATTAAGTACCTGTGTTAAATTCTCTCAAAGAACTTTAAGGTACAGGTGGTACGTTATATTACAGGTGACTTTAAGGTCCAGGTGGTGCTTTATATTACAGGTGACTTTAAGGTCCAGGTGGTGCTTTATATTACAGGTGACTTTAAGGTACAAGTGGTACTTTATATTACAGGTGACTTTAAGGTCCAGGTGGTGCTTTATATTACAGGTGACTTTAAGGTCCAGGTGGTGCTTTATATTACAGGTGACTTTAAGGTACAAGTGGTACTTTATATTACAGGTGACTTTAAGGTCCAGGTGGTGCTTTATATTACAGGTGACTTTAAGGTCCAGGTGGTACTTTATATTACAGGTGACTTTAAGGTCCAGGTGGTACTTTATATTACAGGTGACTTTAAGGTCCAGGTGGTACTTTATATTACAGGTGACTTTAAGGTCCAGGTGGTACTTTATATTACAGGTGACTTTAAGGTACAGGTGGTACTTTATATTACAGGAGTCAGTTATTTCTCAATCAATTCGATCAACGACAACTTCCAAGTTAACTTCAGTTACCAGTCAGATGCTGGAACCACTAGACAACCTATAAATATTGTCTAATCAGATGATGGTGTTGATCTATTAACCTCATGGATACTGGGTCGACACACCTTTGATCCAGCAGGTAAGGCGAAGCTCTTGTCTATTTATGTGGTGTGTTGTCAGTATTCTGAAGGAGCTTCTGAGAGTACAACAGAGTATCGGCTACTGCCCTCAGTTTGACGCCCTGTTTGAAGACCTGACGGCCAGAGAGCACCTGGAGCTGTACACTCGCCTCCGAGGAATACCCTGGAAGGATGAAGACCGGGTACGGCCTTACACACACACTAACACACACACACACACACACACTAACACACACACACACACACATATACACTAACACACATACACATATACACACACACACGTACTAACACACACACAGCATCTTCCACTACAGATGTAACATTACTGTGGGGTTTTGTTAAATCACGTCACATGTTTCTCAGTTCATTTCCTCTTGTCTTCCTCCAGGTCGTCTCCTGAGCCATTTTCTTCACATGTTTCTCAGTTCATTTCCTCTTGTCTTCCTCCAGGTCGTCTCATGGGCCCTGGATAAACTGGAACTGACCAAATATGCAGACAAGCCAGCCGGCACCTACAGTGGGGGAAACAAACGCAAGCTGTCCACTGCCATCGCTCTGATTGGCTACCCCTCTGTTATCTTCCTGGTTAGGACTCCATTTGACCCCAACCCTGTGACACTGAAACAAACCCTGTTTCCTAGCAGCGGCGTTCTACTTTTGACCCATACTGCTTTTGTCTAATGCACAATATAAGGTTCACTGGACCATTGAACTTTTTTTTTATTTCTGTCATGTCTGGAAGAAAACACTAAAATAGTCCCTTGAAAAGGAATTCCCTAGGTATTGATGAGGTCTCTTGTTACGTGTTCATCCAGGACGAACCTACCACCGGGATGGACCCAAAGGCCCGGAGATTCCTCTGGAATCTCATCATTGACATCATCAAGACGGGACGCTCCGTGGTGTTGACCTCACACAGGTCAGAGGTCATTTGAATCAATGGGCTCTGGACTATGTAATGCATTCACTATGTGTTTGACTTCATATAGAGTTGTGCTGCTTTCATTGTCAGGCTAAACATTGATTTTAGCAGCAGATTTCAGGTCAGTGTAATTGAGGTGTGTGTGTCCCGGCAGTATGGAGGAGTGTGAGGCTCTGTGTACCCGGCTGGGAATCATGGTGAACGGAAGGTTCAGATGTCTCGGCAGCATTCAACACCTCAAGAACAGGTATGGAATAATGTAGAGTCCTGTAAGAACAGGTATGGAATAATGTAGAGTCCTGTAAGAACAGGTATGGAATAATGTAGAGTCCTGTAAGAACAGGTATGGAATAATGTAGAGTCCTGTAAGAACAGGTATGGAATAATGTAGAGTCCTGTAAGAACAGGTATGGAATAATGTAGAGTCCTGTAAGAACAGGTATGGAATAATGTAGAGTCCTGTAAGAACAGGTATGGAATAATGTAGAGTCCTGTAAGAACAGGTATGGAATAATGTAGAGTCCTGTAAGAACAGGTATGGAATAATGTAGAGTCCTGTAAGAACAGGTATGGAATAATGTAGAGTCCTGTAAGAACAGGTATGGAATAATGTAGTTTCCTGTAAGAACAGGTATGGAATAATGTAGAGTCCTGTAAGAACAGGTATGGAATAATGTAGAGTCCTGTAAGAACAGGTATGGAATAATGTAGAGTCCTGTAAGAACAGGTATGGAATAATGTAGAGTCCTGTAAGAACAGGTATGGAATAATGTAGAGTCCTGTAAGAACAGGTATGGAATAATGTAGAGTCCTGTAAGAACAGGTATGGAATAATGTAGAGTCCTGTAAGAACAGGTATGGAATAATGTAGAGTCCTGTAAGAACAGGTATGGAATAATGTAGTTTCCTGTAAGAACAGGTATGGAATAATGTAGAGTCCTGTAAGAACAGGTATGGAATAATGTAGAGTCCTGTAAGAACAGGTATGGAATAATGTAGAGTCCTGTAAGAACAGGTATGGAATAATGTAGAGTCCTGTAAGAACAGGTATGGAATAATGTAGTTTCCTGTTAGAACAGGTATGGAATAATGTAGTTTCCTGTAAGAACAGGTATGGAATAATGTAGTTTCCTGTAAGAACAGGTATGGAATAATGTAGTTTCCTGTAAGAACAGGTATGGAATAATGTAGAGTCCTGTAAGAACAGGTATGGAATAATGTAGTTTCCTGTTAGAACAGGTATAAAATAATGTAGTTTCCTGTAAGAACAGGTATGGAATAATGTAGTTTCCTGTTAGAACAGGTATAAAATAATGTAGTTTCCTGTTAGAACAGGTATGGAATAATGTAGTTTCCTGTTAGAACAGGTATGGAATAATGTAGAGTCCTGTAAGAACAGGTATGGAATAATGTCGTTTCCTGTTAGAACAGGTATGGAATAATGTAGTTTCCTGTAACAACAGGTATGGAATAATGTAGTTTCCTGTAAGAACAGGTATGGAATAATGTAGTTTCCTGTAAGAACAGGTATGGAATAATGTAGTAAAAAAAGGGTAAAAATCACACCAAAATAATTGCCTTTAAATCAAATTCTCCCAATATCTGCACCTGAGTATTCGTCCAAATTCCAATTTGAATCAGTGATTAGTTCGAAAGCGTCAATAAACGAAATATAATTTGCTGACTGATGACACAAGCCGTTTCTATTTTGTCATCCTGGTTATGTCTCGTCCCTCGCCAGGTTTGGTGACGGTTACATGATCACGGTACGCACTAAGACCAGCTGCAATGTGAAGGAGGTGGTGAGGTTCTTCAACAGGAACTTCCCTGAAGCCGTACTTAAGGTACACATTACAATGTTCCTCATTCGGCTGATGATCTCATCCAGAACGAGAACTTGATATTGAGTGTGAGTGAAGACAAGACAAGTTGTTTGAATTGACTCGTCCACCAGGAGCGACACCACACCAAGGTCCAGTTCCAGCTGAAGTCTGAGAGGTTCTCCCTGGCCCAGGTGTTCAGTAAGATGGAGCAGGTTGTGGAGGTGTTGGGAAT
This sequence comes from Dallia pectoralis, assembly GCA_029465975.1. Lineage (NCBI taxonomy): Eukaryota > Metazoa > Chordata > Actinopteri > Esociformes > Umbridae > Dallia > Dallia pectoralis. Next base: position 1,235,071 of record CM055750.1, on the reverse strand, counting down.
AGAGGACTATTCTGTCAGCCAGACCACACTGGACAATGTAAGTCACCCTGTGTTTTATGCATTTGCACGCTTGCTGGTTTAACCGAAACGTACAATCACATTTTCCCGGCGCTGCACGCACAGATATTGGTCATTGCTCAGTTGTCTTCATATCATTTGACTTGATTAAGGCTGTTGTTGTCTCTTTGACTTGATGAAAACCCTGTGCTCCATCGTCAAATTGATGGTGGACTCATTCTCCGTCTGTGAGGAAGACCTCATTCGTCCTCTCTTCATGTCCATGCCTTTGCTTGTCTGGGTTCGCTCGCAGGTATTTGTGAACTTCGCCAAAAAACAGAGTGACAACCTGGAGAAGCAGGAGAGCACTCCCCCTGGTGGTGGACAGTCGCCACTGCAGCGCCTGCTCTCCCTCCTCAAGCCCCGGCCAGCCAACACTGAACTCAGCGCCCTGGTCAGCGAGGAACCGGAGGAACTGGAGAGCGATGATGATGAGGGTCTTATCAGCTTTGAGGAAGAGAGGGTAAGAAAGGACAGGAGGGGAGAAGGTGATGTGAGCGGAGACAAATAATGTATCTGAAGAGTGTTAAGGTACTAAAGTACTAAATGATATCATAACTACCATCGAGTAGTGGTACTGTACGGTCGTCGTTATCGACCTGACCATGACCAAGACCACAGGGGTGCCACAGGGGTCAATTTACAAAATGAATTGAATGCTCTGAAGTTTATGTTTACTTGTATTACAGTCTTTACTAATATACTATTGTTGTGTCTTAACGGCAGGTGCAGCTCTTCTTCAACACAGATACGATCTGTTAAACTGGAAATGCCCACAGGGGGCGTGGCTAGACACAAGGTAGGAGGAGCATATGTATATAGGGTGTGTCTACCTGACAAAAGAGGTGAACGTGTACCCGCGTGGTACCCAGACATCGTTCTGACATGACAGGAAGAGAATGTACCTGTTCATTTGCAGATGTGGAGACAGCTGTCTCTGTCTACTAATGGGAAAGGGAAAAGGCTGTTATTTTTAGTCTCCGGCACCTCAGGGACCGCAAAGTGAGGTGTTGGACTGAGAAATGGGAATGTATTGGGACAGAGGAAAGAAGAGAAAAGAAGAGGAAGGTACGCCTCTCCAGGCTGTCAAAATGTCAGCTCAGAAAAGGCTGAGGGGATAGAAAGACTGTCATCATTTTAATAAGTTGTAATAATGTCAAGATGGCTCCAATATCAATGGAGATGTGATGCTATTAAAATGTATTGAAAGATAAAGTGAAGAACACAAAAGACTTGATTTGATATTAATGTTGTTTTTGCTAGTATGTTGACTTAATTTATTGCTAGTGATGTCAAAACATGTCATCCTTAACATGACTCATTAGCCAATCACATGATTCATTAGCCAATCACATGACTCATTAGCCAATCACATGAGTGTCGATTCATCATTGGTCGAATGTGTTCCGCGTCTGGCAAAGTGCAACGTTGTGTTCTAAATCACACCCTATTCTCTTTGACCAGTACCTTGAGGTTGTCATTGTGTATTCATAAGATGACACAGCCCTCCTTTAAAATAATGAACCTGCCTTTAGAAACATGCTGTCATGAAACCAGTAAAACTAGTGGAGTTTTATACATACAAATACATATCTATATTTTCTGTGGCAAGAAGGATTTATTTTGGATATTTAGGATATATTGCTAGGTTGGATCTCAGATGGATTTAGCAAATAACTGATGGTTTATAGCTAAGTGCACTTTGGAAAGTGCCAAGTTTTAACATGATCCCTGAATTATTGGAAATTGCTTTATTATACTGATGAAAGCTTTACTAGATTTCCTGTATGAAGAGAATGTAATGGAATTGTTTTATATGTGGATTAAGCTGAGGTTGCTTGTCAACTCTCAAGCCTTTTTAACCGTTTTGGTTTCTTGTTATGACAAAAGAGCACTTCCTATTGAATGATTTATTATGTGCTTCTACAAATCATAATTATTTGGATTCTGTCAAGAACATCCCACATCAGACACTGTAATAACTTTAAAATGAACTTAATCAACACGGTCATTAAGGCAACCCAAAACCGTGCGGAGAACTGAACCTAATTGTCACTCTAAGGAGATCAACAGGATGTTAAACACCACTGTGAATCCAATATCACATCACTGTTCAAATAAGTTAAATAGTTAAATAAAAGTTAAGTAAAAGGTTAAATAAAAGTTCTAAGTTCAACTTTTAGGTTAGTGTTTTGTTTGAACTTTCCACGATATAAACAGCACTTCAGTCAGGTGACGGAAGACCCACACCAGGTCAGCAATAAAGACAAATGTTTGTAAATGTTTTTTGAATATTTCTGTTGGCATGTAGTTTGAACTGAATATGTCCATGGGCTGTTTGTGTTTTCAGGATTCTGCTAGGATCTCTATTTCCGTGAGTTCTTAACGTGGGATTAACATGCGCTTATTTTATTATTTAATCAGGACTTTGTTTGGTTTGTTATCTGTTTAATATTAAAAAGAATGACTGTTGTAATTTGTTTTCCCTCAGTCTCGGACTGTTTTAATTTTGCTTCAAAGAGCCTGCATTTGTTTGAGTAATTATATATATATATGGAGAAATATATATACAGCTTTCAGCTGAATTGTAAGCTTGAGTTTAACTTTTGGCCTTTAATTCAAACATAATGACTGTAATGCTCTCTCTTTTGGCCAGGCTTTTGGCCAGGCTTGATGAAGAGACAGTATAATGAGGACATAGAACTCAATGTAGTTCTACTGTGAAAAAAACCTTTAATTATTTTGACACCAGCAAACATGGGAGTGATGTGCAATGTCACATTCAAATAAATCAAATGATTACTCAAGCTTTATTGTAATTCACTCAAGCTTTATTGTAATTTATTCAGGCAGTGTATGTTTGAACATGAATATCAAAATATATTTTATGACAATCTTGTAAAACATCTGTTTATATCTCACATTACATTAGAACTTGTTCACAATTCTAAAGTTGTTTATGTATTCTGTGCTTTCTGTTGGGTAAATTTACATTTTTAACAAAAACGATAAATCAGATTTTTATTTTCTTTGTTTTTCTATTCATCATATGTTACTGTATTCTAGCTTAAACATTAGGACAAGGAATTTGGACCAAAAGATTCACTGTAAATGCCCTTTCACTTACAATAAACATAATAATACTAGTCAGCTATTTTGATTTTATTTCACAGATGACTGAAGTATAACAAGTATTTATTATTCCAAATCCTTCTGCCATTAAAACAATAAGACAAAACATTTCTTTAAAACTCATGTTTATTAGATATAAATATTAAAAACATTTCATAAGTCATGTTTCAAGTTGACAGTTATTGAGGTAATGATTATTTGACTTCAACCCTTATGGCTCTCATCAGATTGCACATATCAGGGAATGAATAAATTACTAATCATGATGACAGTAAAAACATGTAAAATCTGTATGGTTTAGTGTAGATTAAAAAACATTCATGTGTTTAGTTGCCTGATAACAAATGTGATTGCCAGGACGGCTATAATTTCCCTCATCTTCACTCGTTATCCTCCTCATCAAATGCCACCCCGGTTGCTTGGCGTTTTCTGAAAAAGGCCAGAAAAAAGATAAGATAGATGGGTGTGCAACAAGTTTATAAATACACAATATAGATTCCTTAAGGACACAGCCACTGTCATGACTTCAGTCATAAGTCCTGTACCTCCTAGATCCTGGATTGATGATAGAATCTCCTGGGAGACGCTTCTTGACTGCAAGGTTTTGTCCGCTCAGCTGCTGTCTTCTCGGCTCAAACTCTGAAAGAGCAGGAGAACCGATCAATGTACGATACCTCAGGGTTGTAGAGGAACGGATTACACAACAGCTTGTTGTTACAAGCAAAAATATTCTCATCTGATTACAGATATTTTCTTTAAATAGTAACACACTTAACCCTGCCATAGGCACGCTATATAAATACACCTCATCAGTACATCAGTACATCTAGGGGACTATTATAATTCACCATGGCAACCAGAACACAACAGACATGTATATGAGGCATGTTATACAGCACCTGTATTACGTTTATGCAGATTCTTCACAGGACTGAACGAGTTAGGATTCGCTAGAGAGAGAAAGACAGTGACAAAAGAGAGAACTGAAACAGCCTGTACATTAATAGTACCCAAACACCCTGTGACAGCAGGATGTTGAACCTTCTGCTATGCCTGTGCAGAGAACTTGTAGTCTGTGTCCCAAACATTACCATTATTGTCTAAAGCGGTCAGCCTGTCTGCCATTCTAAAAAGCAGCTCTCTCAGCTCCACCGTAGCTTCTGGGTCCCCCAGTCTGGACAATGTGACATTTAGGTTTCCTGGACTGGCCCCAAACTGAAGCACGGCACCGGTGTCCAGCACAGACACAGATACGCCACCACTGACACACGCAGACCTGGTCAAACATAGCAGGCCAAAACACCAGGACTCACTGAGTAATGGAAAACAGAAACAATTGTGTACGGAAAACAATCAAACATGAGAAATGTGATACTGACCTGATTTTCAAGATACATTCCTCTGTTGACTTTACAGCAAACTTCAGTCTCTGAAAATAGTAGTGCATGTTATTTTGTTATGTTTTCCCCAGGGAGAAATCATTAAAGAGCCAGACCAGTATTTTATACATGATACGTACAAACTGTTTCAATGTTTCTTCAGTGAAATCTGTGCCCCAGACATCAGAAGCGTTTGTCAAGCTGAAATAAAAGTATTTAAATATGTGTGATATGTCTTTTACTACAGCTACACAATGCATGGATATTCGAGTCATCAATTGACAAAAATAGCAGTCAAATGAAATGGGAGAATTTGCAATGTGCATCATCAGTTGTTTTCACTTAGATCAGTCATTGACAGTTGACCCAGATCACCTATCAGAGTCAACAACATGAGAACATTATATCTTATTTGTGTTTTTGTGGCGCAGGAACCAGCAAGGATGGACAACCCAGATAGCTCGGACCCTTAGTGCTTCCGGGGTGTGATTGTATCACTGGTACGACACTGTTTTACCCCCATTTGCTTTAGAAATGTCTTTATAATTGCAATAATAATAATAATTCATTACATTTATATAGCGCTTTTCATGGGTTGTAGCCTATGCATAAACACCACGCAAACATACATATCTATATGTACAGGTTAGGGTTAGCACACGACAACAGATAACACCTGTTAATGAATAAAGTAGCTGCATTATTGTATCATATTCCAACCGAAATTATAAGATACTTACTTTATTTGAGTCAAACTTTACATAAGTATACATTGGCTAGCTAGCATTATGCAATAAACCAATCTGGGTGTGTTTTGCTTTAACCAAATTATTAGCCATCTGCTATTTGTTAACTCTTAACCATATTAGCTATCTGCTATTTGTTATCAACAACTATCTTACCCCACATTGAATATCCCCTCTTTCATATGCGTGTAGCATATTAATGTAGACTTGTCCTTCTTATTTTCCACGGTGCAGTAAAACATCTGTGTCAACGTTAGATTTCCATCCATAATGCCGGTTGTTGCATGAGATAGTGACCAGACTCATAGACATATGATCAGACTAGTGTGGGGTTGCAAACATTATGTAACGTTTAGATGCTGAACGCAGCCCACGCTCCGTGACGTAACAGCGTTAACCAGGAAGTGTTTTCCTCCTGGCTTACAGCTGCTTCACGGGTATGTTTCTAACTCTTCTTTCTTTTTAAGAATTGTTGTGCATCTGTCAAGAACACTAACTGAATGTGATGGCACTTTCTTCATATTAATGTTTAATTACTGCCATTTGAACTGTGTAGTAAACATCATATGAATTTCTAGTTTAATTACTGCCATTTGAACTGTGTAGTAAACATCATATGAATTTCTAGTTTAATTACTGCCATTTGAACTGTGTAGTAAACATCATATGAATTTCTAGTTTAATTACTGCCATTTGAACTGTGTAGTAAACATCATATGACTTTCTAGTTTAATTACTGCCATTTGAACTGTGTAGTAAACACCATATGAATTTCTAGTCTAATTACTGCCATTTGAACTGTGTAGTAAACACCATATTACTTTCTAGTTTAATTACTGCCATTTGAACTGTGTAGTAAACATCATATGAATTTCTAGTTTAATTACTGCCATTTGAACTGTGTAGTAAACATCATATGAATTTCTAGTTTAATTACTGCCATTTGAACTGTGTAGTAAACACCATATGAATTTCTAGTTTAATTACTGCCATTTGAACTGTGTAGTAAACACCATATTACTTTCTAGTTTAATTACTGCCATTTGAACTGTGTAGTAAACACCATATGAATTTCTAGTTTAATTACTGCCATTTGAACTGTGTAGTAAACATCATATGAATTTCTAGTTTAATTACTGCCATTTGAACTGTGTAGTAAACATCATATGAATTTCTAGTTTAATTACTGCCATTTGAACTGTGTAGTAAACATCATATGACTTTCTAGTTTAATTACTGCCATTTGAACTGTGTAGTAAACACCATATGAATTTCTAGTCTAATTACTGCCATTTGAACTGTGTAGTAAACACCATATTACTTTCTAGTTTAATTACTGCCATTTGAACTGTGTAGTAAACATCATATGAATTTCTAGTTTAATTACTGCCATTTGAACTGTGTAGTAAACATCATATGACTTTCTAGTTTAATTACTGCCATTTGAACTGTGTAGTAAACACCATATGAATTTCTAGTTTAATTACTGCCATTTGAACTGTGTAGTAAACACCATATGAATTTCTAGTCTAATTACTGCCATTTGAACTGTGTAGTAAACATCATATGAATTTCTAGTTTAATTACTGCCATTTGAACTGTGTAGTAAACACCATATGAATTTCTAGTTTAATTACTGCCATTTGAACTGTGTAGTAAACACCATATGAATTTCTAGTTTAATTACTGCCATTTGAACTGTGTAGTAAACACCATATGAATTTCTAGTTTAATTACTGCCATTTGAACTGTGTAGTAAACACCATATTACTTTCTAGTTTAATTACTGCCATTTGAACTGTGTAGTAAACATCATATGAATTTCTAGTTTAATTACTGCCATTTGAACTGTGTAGTAAACACCATATGAATTTCTAGTTTAATTACTGCCATTTGAACTGTGTAGTAAACACCATATGAATTTCTAGTTTAATTACTGCCATTTGAACTGTGTAGTAAACATCATATGAATTTCTAGTTTAATTACTGCCATTTGAACTGTGTAGTAAACATCATATGAATTTCTAGTTTAATTACTGCCATTTGAACTGTGTAGTAAACACCATATGAATTTCTAGTTTAATTACTGCCATTTGAACTGTGTAGTAAACATCATATGACTTTCTAGTTTAATTACTGCCATTTGAACTGTGTAGTAAACACCATATGACTTTCTAGTTTAATTACTGCCATTTGAACTGTGTAGTAAAAACCATATGACTTTGTAGTTTAATTACTGCCATTTGAACTGTGTAGTAAACACCATATGACTTTATAGTTTAATTACTGCCATTTGAACTGTGTAGTAAACACCATATGCATTTCTAGTTTAATTACTGCCATTTGAACTGTGTAGTAAACACCATATGACTTTCTAGTTTAATTACTGCCATTTTAACTGTGTAGTAAACACCATATGACTTTATAGTTTAATTACTGCCATTTGAACTGTGTAGTAAACACCATATGACTTTATAGTTTAATTACTGCCATTTGAACTGTGTAGTAAACACCATATGAATTTCTAGTTTAATTACTGCCATTTGAACTGTGTAGTAAACACCATATTACTTTCTAGTTTAATTACTGCCATTTGAACTGTGTAGTAAACATCATATGAATTTCTAGTTTAATTACTGCCATTTGAACTGTGTAGTAAACACCATATGAATTTCTAGTTTAATTACTGCCATTTGAACTGTGTAGTAAACACCATATGACTTTCTAGTTTAATTACTGCCATTTGAACTGTGTAGTAAACATCATATGAATTTCTAGTTTAATTACTGCCATTTGAACTGTGTAGTAAACATCATATGAATTTCTAGTTTAATTACTGCCATTTGAACTGTGTAGTAAACACCATATGAATTTCTAGTTTAATTACTGCCATTTGAACTGTGTAGTAAACATCATATGACTTTCTAGTTTAATTACTGCCATTTGAACTGTGTAGTAAACACCATATGACTTTCTAGTTTAATTACTGCCATTTGAACTGTGTAGTAAAAACCATATGACTTTGTAGTTTAATTACTGCCATTTGAACTGTGTAGTAAACACCATATGACTTTCTAGTTTAATTACTGCCATTTGAACTGTGTAGTAAACACCATATGAATTTCTAGTTTAATTACTGCCATTTGAACTGTGTAGTAAACACCATATGACTTTCTAGTTTAATTACTGCCATTTGAACTGTGTAGTAAACACCATATGACTTTCTAGTTTAATTACTGCCATTTGAACTGTGTAGTAAACACCATATGACTTTATAGTTTAATTACTGCCATTTGAACTGTGTAGTAAACACCATATGACTTTATAGTTTAATTACTGCCATTTGAACTGTGTAGTAAACATCATATGAATTTCTAGAAGCCTGTTGATAGGCACTCTGGTTAAGTAAATCAAATGGATGCATTATAGCCAAGACATGATTTGCTGGAAATTAGGTGCTTGAGCCAAGTCGGTCTAGCTGAGATTCATGTAATTGTAAATATATATTTAATTTATAAGGGTCTAATCTAGAGCTATACGCTAGCCAGCCTGTTGGATGTACATAGTATTGTAACCAGCAGCTTACAGTAGGGAACATTGCATGGTTGAGAATAGCATTTCTTTAATGTAATGTTAACATTGTCATGTTATTGATGGAGGTTATGTTTTCTCGTGGTATATTCATTTTTGACACTGTCCATATTTCCATTTTATACCTGTGCTTTGTCAAAGAAATATGCAGAACGACTTGAGATGACTTGGAAGTCAAAGACCCGTAGTCTCCAGGTGTTCGACACCGAGCTGAGTGCGGACACGGTGGAGTGGTGTCCAATCCCGGAGTGGTACAACATTCTGGCATGTGGAACATATCAGCTACAGAAGGGGCCAGATGCGGTAAGACTTCAGTTATTAAAGTTTGACTCATTATTACATTTAAGATTCGGATGAAACTAGATTAGCAGGAAGAGGGCATTTATGCCGCTTGAGAGTCTTGTATGTCTTGTGAGGTGAGACGGTTCTGTCATCAGGGATCCGAGGAGGCGGCTTCCCGTATTGGTCGACTCTACCTGTTTCAGTTTCATCAACAAGGACCGATGTTTCCACCCCTCAATGAGCTGCAACGGATTGACACACCGGCTATATTAGATCTAAAATGGTAAAGCAAACTAACTAAAGGCATTGTCCTGGACCTGGACCCTGTTTCAGTGGAGATCCTATACAACCCGAGATTTATCTGTTGTCAACATACATCTATTTCCAGGTGTCATGTGCCAGTGTCAGACCAGCCACTGTTGGGCATGGCTACAGCCTCTGGAGAGATTCAACTTCACAGACTCACAAACAGTCAGGTGAGATACAGTAACACGCTGTGTATAGGTGAGATACAGTAACACGCTGTGTATAGGTGAGATACAGTAACACGCTGTGTATAGGTGAGATACAGTAACACGCTGTGTATAGGTGAGATACAGTAACACGCTGTGTATTGGTGAGATACAGTAACACGCTGTGTATAGGTGAGATACAGTAAAACGCTGTGTATAGGTGAGATACAGTAACACGCTGTGTATAGGTGAGATACAGTAACACGCGGTGTATAGGTGAGATACAGTAACACGCTGTGTATAGGTGAGATACAGTAACACGCTGTGTATAGGTGAGATACAGTAACACGCTGTGTATAGGTGAGATACAGTAACACGCTGTGTATAGGTGAGATACAGTAACACGCTGTGTATAGGTGAGATACAGTAACACGCTGTGTATTGGTGAGATACAGTAACACGCTGTGTAACAGGTGAGATACAGTAACACGCTGTGTATAGGTGAGATACAGTAACACGCTGTGTATAGGTGAGATACAGTAACACGCTGTGTATAGGTGAGATACAGTAACACGCTGTGTATAGGTGAGATACAGTAACACGCTGTGTATAGGTGAGATACAGTAACACGCTGTGTATAGGTGAGATACAGTAACACGCTGTGTATAGGTGAGATACAGTAACACGCTGTGTATAGGTGAGATACAGTAACACGCTGTGTATAGGTGAGATACAGTAACACGCTGTGTATAGGTGAGATACAGTAACACGCTGTGTATAGGTGAGATACAGTAACACGCTGTGTATAGGTGAGATACAGTAACACGCTGTGTATAGGTGAGATACAGTAACACGCTGTGTATAGGTGAGATACAGTAACACGCTGTGTATAGGTGAGATACAGTAACACGCTGTGTATAGGTGAGATACAGTAACACGCTGTGTATAGGTGAGATACAGTAACACGCTGTGTATAGGTGAGATACAGTAACACGCTGTGTATAGGTGAGATACAGTAACACGCTGTGTATAGGTGAGATACAGTAACACGCTGTGTATAGGTGAGATACAGTAACACGCTGTGTATAGGTGAGATACAGTAACACGCTGTGTATAGGTGAGATACAGTAACACGCTGTGTATAGGTGAGATACAGTAACACGCTGTGTATAGGTGAGATACAGTAACACGCTGTGTATAGGTGAGATACAGTAACACGCTGTGTATAGGTGAGATACAGTAACACGCTGTGTATAGGTGAGATACAGTAACACGCTGTGTATAGGTGAGATACAGTAACACGCTGTGTATAGGTGAGATACAGTAACACGCTGTGTATAGGTGAGATACAGTAACACGCTGTGTATAGGTGAGATACAGTAACACGCTGTGTATAGGTGAGATACAGTAACACCCTGTGTACAGGTGAGATACAGTAACACGCTGTGTATAGGTGAGATACAGTAACACGCTGTGTATAGCTGAGATACAGTAACACGCTGTGTATAGCTGAGATACAGTAACACGCTGTGTGAGAGAATAAGCAAAACCTCTGTAGTGTTTCTATAAATCTGTGGAGTTTTCCATTCTTAACCCAGGGCATCCTCTTATGTGTATTTGCTTCCAGTAGGACGGAGTCTGTGTTCTGAAGACTGTGAACAGTTTGGAGCTTGGACCGGATAAATTAGCCCTGTCGCTGGACTGGTCCACTGGCCGTGCTCATAGGTGAGGACCATGGATTTGTTCTGGATACAGCTACTGTATTGTTGATATAGTAGCTAAACACACACACACATACACAGCTTGGATGACTACTGTATCCAAGAGGGTTTGATTTTGTGGAATATTACATTCTACTTTTGTATCAGTTAGCATAATTACTGCAGAAAAGCCACAGCACGATATCATTGTTCACAGTGCAGAGCTTTTGATGGTCTTCTCCCTCTGCAGCAGTGATGTGCGAGTTGTGTCCAGTGACTCAGCAGGCTGTGTCAGTGTCTTGTCCCTGGGGGAAGGCAGTCTGATGACCGTCTCACAGTGGAAGGCCCATGACTTCGAAGCGTGGATATCAGCCTTCTCCTACTGGGATACTCAGCTTGTCTACTCGGGTAAAAATATCACTCTGTTTGTTGTTCTCTGCTAACCAGACTGTTTTCTGTTCTGCCTGCTAGCTGGTGTTTTTTCCTCCCTGTGTAATGACGGTATGTCAGTTTGTCTTTAGAAAACACCAGACCTCTCATCCAGATGTCTTATATTCACACTCAATGCATTAGTTGTGTACTGGTAACATAAACTTGTGTGTTTTTCTTTGCTGGCATCTGAATGAAATCTTCCCGGCAGGCGGAGATGACTGCAAGTTAAAGGGTTGGGATCTTAGAACAGGGCCGTCCTCCCCCACTTTCACCAGCAAGAGGTGAGAAAAAAGAATAAACTAGAATTAAAACACGGTTCAAAAAGCCCCAAAAATAGTTGAGAACGCTTTTCTAACCGCCAAGTCAGTTGGTGCAGCACAGACAAGCTTCTGATGACCACATTAACGTCTCTCTCTCTCCTGTTTAAGGCACTCTATTGGTGTATGCAGTATACACAGTAGTACTCACATTAACGTCTCTCTCCCCTGTTTAAGGCACTCTACGGGTGTATGCAGTATACACAGTAGTACTCACATTAACGTCTCTCTCCCCTGTTTAAGGCACTCTATGGGTGTATGCAGTATACACAGTAGTACTCACATTAACGTCTCTCTCCCCTGTTTAAGGCACTCTATGGGTGTATGCAGTATACACAGTAGTACTCACATTAACGTCTCTCTCCCCTGTTTAAGGCACTCTATGGGTGTATGCAGTATACACAGTAGTACTCACATTAACGTCTCTCTCCCCTGTTTAAGGCACTCTATGGGTGTATGCAGTATACACAGTAGTACTCACATTAACGTCTCTCTCCCCTGTTTAAGGCACTCTATGGGTGTATGCAGTATACACAGTAGTACTCACATTAACGTCTCTCTCCCCTGTTTAAGGCACTCTATGGGTGTATGCAGTATACACAGTAGTACTCACATTAACGTCTCTCTCCCCTGTTTAAGGCACTCTATGGGTGTATGCAGTATACACAGTAGTACTCACATTAACGTCTCTCTCCCCTGTTTAAGGCACTCTATGGGTGTATGCAGTATACACAGTAGTACTCACATTAACGTCTCTCTCCCCTGTTTAAGGCACTCTATGGGTGTATGCAGTATACACAGTAGTACTCACATTAACGTCTCTCTCCCCTGTTTAAGGCACTCTATGGGTGTATGCAGTATACACAGTAGTCCACATCGGGAGCACATTCTGGCCACAGGCAGGTAAGTGAGCATTGATTTCAGCACAAAAAGAGGGTTTAAAAGACCTTGATGTTAAAGGACCCGATGAAAATATGTGTGAACTACTCAATGTTACAAACACAAAGCACCAAACAAACATGTTTATTGTTTCTCTCTCTGTATTCTCTCTCTGAGATGGCCACTGGGCTGTGGTTAAAGGCAGTGCGTTATTTGGGACCGTGCGTTATTTGGGACAGTGCGTTATTTGGGACAGTGTGTTATTTGGGACCGTGCGTTACTTGGGACCGTGCGTTATTTGGGACACTGCGTTATTTGGGATCGTGCGTTATTTGGGACAGTGTGTTATTTGGGACAGTGCGTTATTTGGGACAGTGCGTTATTTGGGACAGTGCGTTATTTGGGACAGTGCGTTATTTGGGACAGTGCGTTATTTGGGACAGTGCGTTATTTGGGACCGTGCGTTATTTGGGACAGTGGGTTATTTGGGACCGTGCGTTATTTGGGACAGTGCGTTATTTGGGACAGTGCGTTATTTGGGACCGTGCGTTATTTGGGACAGTGCGTTATTTGGGACAGTGGGTTATTTGGGACCGTGCGTTATTTGGGACAGTGCGTTATTTGGGACAGTGCGTTATTTGGGACCGTGCGTTATTTGGGACAGTGCGTTATTTGGGACAGTGCGTTATTTGGGACAGTGCGTTATTTGGGACCGTGCGTTATTTGGGACAGTGCGTTATTTGGGACAGTGCGTTATTTGGGACAGTGCGTTATTTGGGACAGTGCGTTATTTGGGACAGTGCGTTGTGTTTAACCCTCTTGTTTTGTAGCTATGACGAGCAGGTGCTCCTCTGGGATGAAAGGAACATGCGTCAGCCTCTCAGTGAGAGCTCTCTGGGGGGCGGAGTTTGGAGATTGAAGTGGCATCCCACCAATGAGCATCTGCTGTTGGCTGCCTGCATGCACAATGACTTCCATATTCTTCACTGTCAACAAGCTCTGGGTGACTGACTGACCGGGACTTGTTCCTGCTCACACAAACTCCACTTTTTACTTTTAGAAGGGTATAATTATTTACAAGGAATGGGTTAGAGTGAAATATAAATGTTGTTAAATGTTTTAACATTTCTACTGTTTCTAATGAACATAGCTTGAGTGATGTTTTGTCATTTCATCACCTCTTCCTCTAGAGGGCAGTGGTGGCGCGTGTTCTGTCCTGGCTTCCTACATCCTCCACAACTCCCTGGCCTATGGCGCCGACTGGTCCCGGCTTCCCCTGGATGGGACACCTCCTCCTCAGGAGCCCACGGTCCCGACCCAGAGCCTCGTGCAGGACCATACGGGGGGGCATCTGAGGATCCAGTATGAATCTCCCACTGCCAGCTTCGACACGTCCTTGGAGGATGACGCAGGACTTTACATACCTGAGAGTTCTGCCCCGGTTACCAGTCCCGCGTCTGGATCGCCCGGCTGTCCCGACCCCCTGGAGGGCAGCCCCTCTGTGTCCTGTCTGATGGCCAGCTGCTCCTTCTACGACCACATGCTACACGTGTGGCGCTGGGACTGGAATCAGACGCAGGAAGTGTGCGCTGGGAAGCATCAGGGGGGAGGAGAGGGAGGAGAGGGAGGACAGGGGGGAGAGGGAGGACAGGGGGGACAGGGAGCAGCGACTAGCAACTGAGACGGGTCAAACATGGAGGACCACACCGTTAAAGGTTGTTTGTTGAGGTTTGGAGGCCGGTGTTTGCTGATTGGTCAATCCCATGAAATCAGGAGGCAGAGACCAACCAATGAGTGTGACCGTAACTCACTGTACAGGGACTCACCTGTAAGGATTGGTTGAGTCAAGTTCAAACACAGGACATCACCTGACTCATATATCTGAATGTCGGCATTCAAGCAAAGAAGCCACAAAGAACCAGCACTGTTTATATCATTGTAATATTTCCAATGTTTTTCAAAATAAGGCTATATTTTGAGTAGATGTTTTGGTCCAATACTGCCCACATTATGTAAAAGTAGCTGCAGTTATGCATCCTAGAAGGGCTACATCGAATGACTTTATATTATTTAGAACTATTGTTGACTTTGTTGATCAATATCATCCCCCTTAATTAATTAATGTATTTAATTGCACACGTTTTAGGTCAGTCACATGTGCATTGATTTTAATAAATGCTTCCCTGATAAGGGAATTATGCGTTAAATACATTTGTTTCTAATTACACAACAACGTTGGGGCCACTATTCTTTTCATGAAAACAGTAATTTAAATTAGATTTAATAGAAAACATGTCAAAATGAATATGTCATAAATTTTACATGGTTAAATGGAAATAATAATTGTGTCCTGACTTCAAAGAAGCCTCCAATTACAGACTTACTTATTTTTGGCATTCTGGTTGTCAGATTGTTGAGGTAATCTGAAGAGGTTTCACCCCCTGAAGGACCTCCTACAACTTGGATTGACTTCATAGGCACTTCTTAGGTGCTCTCAAAGCAAGTAAAACAGGACACCCTTAGACTGTGCAAGGATCCCTCAGAGAGATGGCAGGAACATTAGGATTGGCCAAGTCAACAGTTTGGTACATTCTGAGAACAGCACACACTGAGCACTGCAACACCAAACGGCCAGGACGTCCATGGAAGACAACAGTTGGGAATGATCGTAGAGTCCTTTCCATGGTATAGAAAAACCCCTTCACAACATCCAGCCAAGTGAAAAACACTTTCCAGGAGGTAGGCATATCAATTTCCAAGTTTACCATAAAGAGAAGACTTCAGAATAACTCAGACTGAGGGTTCACCAGAAGTTGCAAAACATTAATAAGCCTCAGGAATAGAAAGGCCAGATTGGCAAAAAATACCTAAAAAAGCCAGCCCAGTTCTGAAACCGTAATCTTTGGACAGATAAACTTAATGTCGAGCTGTGCCAGAATGTTGGGAAGAAATTTGCCTGCAAAACATTCTTAATGTGTGTTAATTTGTCCATTTACATTTGAACACCTGAAATAATGACTGTGTATGAAAATGGTTGCAATTCCTAAATGTTCATACAATATTCCTGACTCCTTGAATTAAAGCTGAAAGTCGGCACTTCAAATGCCTCTGGGTTGTGTCATTGGAAATCCATTGTGACGGCGCACCAAAAAAATGATGTCCAATTATATCCAAACCCAATTGTGTGCACACACACACACACACAATTGCAAAAGGAAACTATGGAAAAGAAATGAAAAGCAACTGTGTATTTGCAAACAGATGGGTGAACCTTGTTCTCTTGACACTTGCTTGTGTACAATTCACGTGGAAACAGAACCTAAATCTCTGCCATGCCGTCTGCATACTGGTACACATGTACCTGTCCATTCTTAATTTGCACATTGATACAACAGGCCACTAGTAACTCCCACACAGCAGGTGGTCCACACACACCCATAGGTGGCACTATAATCCACGCCTAAAGTCTACACCATTGCCCTTCTGTCACCTGCAATTTTCAGGAGGAATCCGGCATTACTGTTGGCAATTCTGTATTGTTATTATTATTATAATGAAACATGTATTAACGCATAATGATACTGGGAGCACCTACCAATATTAAACCATGTTCCATTTTCCCACATGTATGCATGACCCTGTCTGCAAAGGACCACTCGCCCTCACCACATTTCCTAAGAGAATTCCCATTGGCACTGGATGCAGTTTTGATTGCCATCTTGAGTGCTGGTCATATTCCCAACCTCTAGAAGGGGCAGAGTGGACAGCCAGAACAAATTGCAAGGGGTACTTAAGATGGCAGTCAAACCTGCATCCAGTTTCAATATGGATTCCCAGAGGAATAGTGGCATGGGTAAGTGCTGTCTACTTTGCCTTTAGAGTGCCACCGTGTCGCATCTGAACAATTTCAATTTGATTCAAAAGAGTATGTCGTGTCACGCTTTTCTCATATGCATACGTTAGGTTACATCGGTCAACATGTGTGAGGCCGACTCACTTGATAATCTCAGTTCACTTTATGAGTGCTCTATGGGGTTCCCAAACTTTTCCATGACAAGGCCCCCCAAATGCATTACATATTTCAAAATAGTAAATATGTTATATTAACATCATCTGCACTTTATGCACTATCCTAATCTAACTGTTGTAGTAAGTGTACTGTGGGCGTCACATGGATGTATTAAGAGAACGGGGCGTCACCCATATGAATAGTGAAGCAAAACAATGTGACGTCATCAAAACGCGTCCTGATTGATGTGTATCGCGCCTTTCTGAGCGACGGCGTGTGTGCGTTTGTGGAACAGCTGACACAGGCTTAGTGAAGTTTGGGGTTTTTTAACCAGGTATAATTTATTAGGTAAGTCTGATTGTGTCGTTACTTTCCATAATGAAACTCCCTACAGATTGATTTAACTATGTGTGTATATCGGATGCTATCTGATCGTGCTAAAGCGTTAGCTAGTGGACACAGGTACGGTTCTGTCCACATGTACCTGGTCAGGTTCTGTTTATATTAACCTGGTCAGGTTCTGTCCACATGTACCTGGTCAGGTTCTGTTTATATTAACCTGGTCAGGTTCTGTCCACATGTACCTGGTCAGGTTCTGTTTATATTAACCTGGTCAGGTTCTGTCCACATGTACCTGGTCAGGTTCTGTTTATATTAACCTGGTCAGGTTCTGTCCACATGTACCCGGTCAGGTTCTGTTTATATTAACCTGGTCAGGTTCTGTCCACATGTACCTGGTCAGGTTCTGTTTATATTAACCTGGTCAGGTTCTGTCCACATGTACCTGGTCAGGTTCTGTTTATATTAACCTGGTCAGGTTCTGTCCACATGTACCTGGTCAGGTTCTGTTTATATTAACCTGGTCAGGTTCTGTCCACATGTACCTGGTCAGGTTCTGTTTATATTAACCTGGTCAGGTTCTGTCCACATGTACCCGGTCAGGTTCTGTTTATATTAACCTGGTCAGGTTCTGTCCACATGTACCTGGTCAGGTTCTGTTTATATTAACCTGGTCAGGTTCTGTTTATATTAACCTGGTCAGGTTCTGTCCACATGTACCTGGTCAGGTTCTGTTTATATTAACCTGGTCAGGTTCTGTCCACATGTACCTGGTCAGGTTCTGTTTATATTAACCTGGTCAGGTTCTGTCCACATGTACCCGGTCAGGTTCTTTCCACGTGTACATGCATACGGCCAACTACATACTAACATACATACGGCCAACTACATAGTAACATACATACGGCCAACTACATACTAACATACATACGGCCAACTACATAGTAACATACATACGGCCAACTACATACTAACATGCATACGGCCAACTACATAGTAACATACATACGGCCAACTACATACTAACATACATACGGCCAACTACATAGTAACATACATACGGCCAACTACATACTAACATACATACGGCCAACTACATACTAACATACATACGGCCAACGACATACTAACATACATACGGCCAACTACATACTAACATACATACGGCCAACTACATACTAACATACATACGGCCAACGACATACTAACATACAAACAGCCAACGACATACTAACATGCATACAGCCAACTACATACTAACATGCATACGGCCAACGACATACTAACATGCATACAGCCAACGACATACTAACATACATACGGCCAACGACATACTAACATACATACGGCCAACGACATACTAACATACATACGACCAACTACATACTAACATACATACGGCCAACGACATACTAACATACATACGGCCAACGACATACTAACATACATACGGCCAACTACATACTAACATACATACGGCCAACTACATACTAACATACATACGGCCAACGACATACTAACATACAAACAGCCAACGACATACTAACATGCATACGGCCAACGACATACTAACATACATACGGCCAACTACATACTAACATACATACGGCCAACGACATACTAACATGCATACAGCCAACGAGATACTAACATACCTACGGCCAACTACATACTAACATACCTACGGCCAACTACATACTAACATACATACGGCCAACTACATACTAACATACATACGGCCAACTACATACTAACATACATACGGCCAACTACATACTAACATACATACGGCCAACTACATACTAACATACATACGGCCAACGACATAGTAACATACATACGGCCAACGACATAGTAACATACATACGGCCAACGACATAGTAACATACATACGGCCAACGACATAGTAACATACATACGGCCAACGACATACTAACATACATACGGCCAACGACATACTAACATACATACGGCCAACGACATACTAACATACATACGGCCAACGACATACTAACATACATACAGCCAACTACATACTAACATACATACAGCCAACTTCATACTAACATACATACAGCCAACTACATACTAACATACATCCGGCCCACGACATACTAACATACATACGGCCAACTACATACTTACATACATACGGCCAACGACATAGTAACATACATACGGCCAACGACATAGTAACATACATACGGCCAACGACATACTAACATACATACGGCCAACGACATACTAACATACATACGGCCAACGACATACTAACATACATACAGCCAACTACATACTAACATACATACAGCCAACTTCATACTAACATACATACAGCCAACTACATACTAACATACATACAGCCAACGACATACTAACATACATCCAGCCCACGACATACTAACATACATACAGCCAACTACATACTAAAATAAATACAGCCGACGACATATTAACATGCATACAGCCAACTACATATTAACATACATACAGCCAACGACATATTAACATACATTCAGCCAACGACATATTAACATACATACAGCCAACGACATATTAACATACATACAGCCAACTACATATTAACATACATACAGCCATATAGCTTGTAACAAATGACAACAGTGCTTATAAACAATAATCTTTCCAATTGTCTGTGATTTCATCTATTGTTCTGGCAGTATAGACTTATTGTCTAATTTGCATATCTTGTTGCATTGACAAAAACATTCTGCATTCAACTGCAGCTTGAAAGCACCTCAACACACCACAAGGAGTCGTAGAGTGCGAGGTAACACGGCAGGATGTTTTGACTGGCACTGGGATGATTTTGCGCCACCCTAAGCTTACACACCTGGGCACTGTCGTTATGCTGCGGGCAGGATTCATACACCTGTCCTCTATGATTCATTGGTACCGCAAGCCAAGGCAGTGATTTAGAGCGCTCTGTCAATCAGGGAGTGACAGGAAGGCTTTTGGACCGCTCTGTCAATCAGGGAGTTACAGGAAGGCTTTTGGACCGCTCTGTCAATCAGGGAGTTACAGGAAGGATTTTGGACCGCTCTGTCAATCAGGGAGTTACAGGAAGGCTTTTGGACCGCTCTGTCAATCAGGGAGTGACAGTAAGGCTTTTGGACCGCTCGGTCAATCAGGGAGTTACAGGAAGGCTTTTGGACCGCTCGGTCAATCAGGGAGTTACAGGAAGGCTTTTGGTCCGCTCTGTCAATCAGGGAGTTACAGGAAGGCTTTTGGACCGCTCTGTCAATCAGAGAGTGAAATCCAACCTGAATTGGGAAAGATTTGCTAGAAACAGCTTTAAGTCCATGAAGAAACTAATAATGAGCTAATCTGTTGTCTTGACCTACTCGGCTAATAACCAGCTAATCTGTTGTCTTGACCTACTCGGCTAATAACCAGCTAATCTGTTGTCTTGACCTACTCGGCTAATAACCAGCTAATCTGTTGTCTTGACCTACTCGGCTAATAATGAGCTAATCTGTTGTCTTGACCTACTCAGCTAATAATGAGCTAATCTGTTGTCTTGACCTACTCAGCTAATAATGATCTAATCTGTTGTCTTGGCCTACACTCATTCCCTGAAATATACGTTTTTCTTTTTGGTATTTTAGGGTCGACTTCCCAATGCCTCTAGATGGCAGTATAGCAAAGCTGTTCACTATACTGAAAGAATGTTCTGGCTCTGCTGATCTGTGCTCTGCTGATCTGTTCTCTGCTGATCTGTGCTCTGCTGATCTGTTCTCTGCTGATCTGTTCTCTGCTGATCTGTGCTCTGTCCGTCTCTTTGGCTGTTTTTGTCCGTGTAGCTATTTGGTTCCAATTGTGGTGGACATAATTAGCTTTTATTTAGTGACAGACTCGCTGTGTGAGTGTATGCGTGTTGAGATCATGTTTGAGAGTGTGCAATCGTGTGTGTGTGGTGAATGATGATGTTAAGTAAATGCATTTATTAATTCCTTTTACATTGTCATATATCACCTGTTTTGTCATTAGTTCTTACCTCTGTGATGTGCTTTAAGTATGCGCTCGTTTTTTCTCTTGCTAGAAATCTGCCAGTTGTAAAGTGTCAAATTCAAGCACATATCTGATGCAAAAGTGTGTAATTTGAGTCAATACAGAGATATAATGTATAGTCATGCAGTACAGATCTAGCTGTAGAGCCTTTATCTTTAGGGAGACTTTTTGTTAGTTCTTCCTACTGATTGTGATTAGAGAACATTGTCGATGTTTCTGACTCTCTCTCTCCCTTTGTGATGTATAAGGCAGACAGCTTTTGAACTGTGAGGTGGGAGTTGTGAGTCAAGGATGGAACCATTTCTCCTCAGTGTTTCACAGAATCGGGTTGTGCCTTTGTTGTCACTGTGGGCTGCCTCCTTTGGGACCAGGTGTGTGGTTCTGCATGGCACTTTATGACGTCTGCCTGCGTCATTGGTACTAACATGCCAGCCTGTTTGAGTGCTTTTACCTTCGGATGAGGTGAAATCAACAAGGGAAGTAGAAACCAGGCTGGAGGACAGGGATGAAGACTAGGGATGAAGAGTAGGGAGATGAGGGAGACTGGCACTGGGTTTTCAAGTACCATTGTAGGTTCAGGCTATGACAGCCGCGGTTTCTGCAGGTTACTCATTTACATGTTCTTTCATTAAATATGCAATAGAAAAGATTAGCTATTTCTGTCTCTTTGTCTCAAGAGCATGGTCATTGGTATTTCACAAAGAAATTCTAAGTATATATTCCATGTGTTTTTAGTTTTTCCCCGATATATAATTTTAAATGAACACAAAATTCATAATTAAAGAAGAAAGATACTGTGTTTGTGTGCTTCAGCAAAATCACAGCTGAGAGGCATAATGCAGAAGTGATTAGTGAGTGTTTGTTGGTCCTGGGAAGGTAGCGTTTTGAACCTTTTGGTTAAAATGTTCTTATAAACCTGTATACAAGTTTGTCAGTATTATTTCTTTACTTGAGGCCGATTTGTGAGTTGAATACTAATTCTGACCATACGGCCTGAGCAAAACAAATACGAGGCTAATAGGATATTCTAAAGCCTACCAGGATGGTTAATATTTCACTCTGAACAGGCCAAGTTTCCACAATTCCATTAAAACAGGTCAGCGCCTCTGTCTCTACAGCTGACATTCCACTCTCAATGTCATAATCAAGATCCTGGCCTTTCTTCAGTCTTAAGAACTCAGGACAGAACAGAGGATTTGACGCTGATTGGATTACCATAACAGCTTTTTCCAATCACAGTTCTTGTGCATTTATTGGAACTCAGTAACTGGCTGCTTAGCAAACTTTGGTTCTAGTCTGGACCTCGCTAAAAATCTGTCCCACGTTCAGATTAAATTAGCAAAGACTACATTTCAGGTTGGAATCTAGTCCACTGCCTTTTTAGTAAAAAGATAAATATGTTTTACATTTCCCCACACATAAAAAATGCAACTTCTTGATAACAGCTACATTTCTAATTGTATTGTTCTATTTCTATTTTAAGCCATATATTCTTCTGACAGGTTACAGTGTTCTGCCAACTTACTCTCTCTCATCTCTTCCAATTAGATTGCCTGCTTTTCTTAGAGATTTCTATTATTTTGTTATTTAACAGCGTTTGTAGATCTAATGTTCCCTCTTGTTGTATTATATATATATATATATATTTCTCCATCATCCATCCCTACAGGTACATCCAGGTACAGACATGGATAATGCCAGTTCTGTGGTGTTACAGGCCCTGACACACGCCACCAGTCAGGATACTGTTCTACTGAAACCTGCTGAAGAGCAGCTGCGACAGTGGGAGACTCAGCCAGGCTTCTATTCAGTACTGTTGGTAGGTCTACCCCCTATATATACACGTGTGGGAAACTCGGCCAGGCTTCTATTCAGTACTGTTGGTAGGTCTACCCCCTATATATACACGTGTGGGAAACTCGGCCAGGCTTCTATTCAGTACTGTTGGTAGGTCTACCCCCTATATATACACGTGTGGGAGACTCAGCCAGGCTTCTATTCAGTACTGTTGGTAGGTCTACCCCCTATATATACATGTATGTGAGGTAAATATATATTATTATTATTATATGTGTAGGTCTAACCCCTATATATACATGTATGTGAGGTAAATATATATTATTATTATTATATGTGTAGGTCTAACCCCTATATATACATGTATGTGAGGTAAATATATATTATTATTATTATATGTGTAGGTCTAACCCCTATATATACATGTATGTGAGGTAAATATATATTATTATTATTATTATATGTGTAGGTCTAACCCTATATATACATGTATGTGAGGTAAATATATATTATTATTATTATTATATGTGTAGGTCTAACCCCTATATATACATGTATGTGAGGTAAATATATATTATTATTATTATTATTATTATTATATGTGTAGGTCTAACCCCTATATATACATGTATGTGAGGTAAATATATATTATTATTATTATTATATGTGTAGGTCTAACCCCTATATATACATGTATGTGAGGTAAATATATATTATTATTATTATATGTGTAGGTCTAACCCCTATATATACATGTATGTGAGGTAAATATATATATATTTATTATTATTATATGTGTAGGTCTAACCCCTATATATACATGTATGTGAGGTAAATATATATTATTATTATTATATGTGTAGGTCTAACCCTATATATACATGTATGTGAGGTAAATATATATTATTATTATTATATGTGTAGGTCTAACCCCTATATATACATGTATGTGAGGTAAATATATATTATTATTATTATATGTGTAGGTCTAACCCCTATATATACATGTATGTGAGGTAAATATATATTATTATTATTATTATATGTGTAGGTCTAACCCCTATATATACATGTGTGTGAGGTAAATATATATTATTATTATTATTATATGTGTAGGTCTAACCCCTATATATACATGTATGTGAGGTAAATATATATTATTATTATTATATGTGTAGGTCTAACCCCTATATATACATGTATGTGAGGTAAATATATATTATTATTATTATATGTGTAGGTCTAACCCCTATATATACATGTATGTGAGGTAAATATATATTATTATTATTATATGTTTAGGTCTAACCCCTATATATACATGTATGTGAGGTAAATATATATTATTATTATTATTATTATATGTGTAGGTCTAACCCCTATATATACATGTATGTGAGGTAAATATATATTATTATTATTATTATTATTATTATATGTGTAGGTCTAACCCCTATATATACATGTATGTGAGGTAAATATATATATATTTATTGTTATTATACGTGTAGGTCTAACCCCTATATATACATGTATGTGAGGTAAATATATATTATTATTATTATATGTGTAGGTCTAACCCCTATATATACATGTATGTGAGGTAAATATATATTATTATTATTATATGTGTAGGTCTAACCCTATATATACATGTATGTGAGGTAAATATATATTATTATTATTATATGTGTAGGTCTAACCCCTATATATACATGTATGTGAGGTAAATATATATTATTATTATTATTATATGTGTAGGTCTAACCCCTATATATACATGTATGTGAGGTAAATATATATTATTATTATTATTATATGTGTAGGTCTAACCCCTATATATACATGTATGTGAGGTAAATATATATTATTATTATTATTATATGTGTAGGTCTAACCCCTATATATACATGTATGTGAGGTAAATATATATTATTATTATTATATGTGTAGGTCTAACCCCTATATATACATGTATGTGAGGTAAATATATATTATTATTATTATATGTGTAGGTCTAACCCCTATATATACATGTATGTGAGGTAAATATATATTATTATTATTATATGTTTAGGTCTAACCCCTATATATACATGTATGTGAGGTAAATATATATATATTATTATTATTATTATATGTGTAGGTCTAACCCCTATATATACATGTATGTGAGGTAAATATATATTATTATTATTATTATTATATGTGTAGGTCTAACCCCTATATATACATGTATGTGAGGTAAATATATATTATTATTATTATTATATGTGTAGGTCTAACCCCTATATATACATGTATGTGAGGTAAATATATATTATTATTATTATATGTGTAGGTCTAACCCCTATATATACATGTATGTGAGGTAAATATATATATTATTATTATTATATGTGTAGGTCTAACCCCTATATATACATGTATGTGAGGTAAATATATATTATTATTATTATATGTGTAGGTCTAACCCCTATATATACATGTATGTGAGGTAAATATATATTATTATTATTATATGTGTAGGTCTAACCCCTATATATACATGTATGTGAGGTAAATATATATTATTATTATTATTATATGTGTAGGTCTAACCCCTATATATACATGTATGTGAGGTAAATATATATTATTATTATATGTGTAGGTCTAACCCCTATATATACATGTATGTGAGGTAAATATATATTATTATTATTATATGTGTAGGTCTAACCCCTATATATACATGTATGTGAGGTAAATATATATTATTATTATTATATGTGTAGGTCTAACCCCTATATATACATGTATGTGAGGTAAATATATATTATTATTATTATATGTTTAGGTCTAACCCCTATATATACATGTATGTGAGGTAAATATATATTATTATTATTATTATTATATGTGTAGGTCTAACCCCTATATATACATGTATGTGAGGTAAATATATATTATTATTATTATTATATGTGTAGGTCTAACCCCTATATATACATGTATGTGAGGTAAATATATATATATATATTGTTATTATACGTGTAGGTCTAACCCCTATATATACACACGTGTGGGTGACTCAGCCAGGCTTCTATTCAGTACTGTTTAATTGTTGTGTTAATTATCATATATGAAGCCAGTTGTGTTAATTGAGATTGAACCTTCAGTAGATTAAGATACAGACTGAACTACACAACATCCTCCTATTGTGGTTTTGGATCGTGTTCTAGAGGAAAATGGCCGACATTTGATCTGTGATTTTTTTTCACTAAATATAATGCAGAAAGTTGTCTGTTGAAAAAAGTATTTTGGACATTTGCTCTGAAATGATTGAGAAGTAATTAATGAAAGTTATCATCTTAAAATGTTTAACCTCAACTTCAAACAAACATGGATTATTCAGGTTATTACATGTTTTGTATCAGTAGAATTTAGGTGAAAATGTAACACTGTAGGAAATCTAATTTAGTGTTTTAAGATGTGAACAAGCTGCTTATAATACTTTTCTTCAAAGTCTAGGACTTGTTTGCCTTCACTCTGTATAGCCATTAACGATTATGCTAATTTGATAACTTTTGGCTGTTACTGTTGATAAAGACGCTTTATAGAAAACCAACCCAATTAAATGTTAGTTAGGAAGCAGCCTGTGCCTGTCTGACATGATTAAATAAATTCAGTGGCAATTTATTTTGGAAACTGCAATTACATGTTTGCTAGAGAAACACTGCTAACAGAACAAGTGTCTGTCTGATTTGCTCTTGACCAACTGTTGGGACAGTTTATCTCCCACATCTGCTTTTTTGTATTTTTAGTATTTAGACTCAGGAAACGGGTAGATATGTATCAGGCATTATAAATGGAAAACCATAATAAATAATACATTTAGTTATAAATAATTCATTTTACAGTTTTTTTACAGGAAGCTATAGCTTTTGTCTGTATAGACATTTCGCTAATCTTTATCATTCTTTAGTTTAAAATCATATATGCCTGGTTTGGTGCCAAATTAACGCACCAGAAATGACTTATGTTCAGAACTAGTCAAATAAATTGGTATGCATCTCATTTAACTGAATAAATTACAATTAGGCCTAAGGATTTTTTTGTCTTGAAAAATTTAAGGGAACAAAAAATCAAAAATGTCTGTTCCCCCAGGATAAATGGTGAAGTATTTTGGACTACAGAGTGTACATATAAACAGGAAACTAGCATTAAAAGTATTTCTGTTCCCCTGGTGATTTGCAGGTGTCTTGTCAGACTACACCATGAGTCAGAGAAACGTTCACATACCTACTGTTCTGTTGAGTTTTTACGATTAATATTATATAATGTATTTACTGCAATTGTGACAACGTCCACTGTCACTAAAGTCTGTGCTACTTTCTTAAAAGCATCTTTCAGATAAAACAAGGCAGAAACTTGGTAGGACAGTAAAGGTTGGTGGAGAAGCTGATTTGCTTTACAGGCAAGGCAAGGCAATTTTATTTATATAGCACGTTTCAGCAGTGATGCAATTCAAGGTGCTTTACAAAGTACAAAACATAAAGGCAACATTTAAGAACAGATGAAAACAAAAATAAAAGAATAAAATCTGCAATACAGTACAATAAATTAATTAATGAATTAAGAATAAGCATCATTAAAAAGAGGTCTTTAGCCTTGATTTAAAAGAACTGAGAGTTGTTGCGAACTTACAATTATCAGGAAAAACCAAACTATACTTCCAATCAGCTGGACACACCCATTGTGCCAATCTGCCACAACATTACTGCCTAAAGACCAGCCACTACTGCTGAATGTGTTGCTGTCTCACTCTCAAATCCACAGGGTAAAATATAGATAGTGTCTGTCTCTCTGTGTGATTACTGGGCTGTAATCTACAAAGGGGCATTCTGGTCCGTCCTCAGCCAGTTTCCTGTGTAGACTGTCTCTGCTGATCTCTATCCATTAGATATCCGGCACCTTGTTGAAGTATGTGGCTGTCAAGTCTCTGGTCTCCCCACAGAGGCGGCACGCTGGCACACTTTATTCTACCCTCACAACGTTTTTAATCCACTCCAAGCCTGTAACTCCAGCCCTCAGTCTCTGTTGTGTTGACTGACTAGTCGGCACTGAGTTGATAACAGAGAACATTGTTGTTCGCCTTCATCCCTGTGGTTCAAAGTACTCAACACAGCTTTACCACTCAGTTCTCTCGCTGTGAAAACTGTCTGTGTGTGTGTGTGCACTCTTCTGGGAATGTGCCAGTCTGGCTAGGTGCCCACTCCAGACTGCAAGCTCCCAGCATGCACCACTCACACCCTCACCTCCCCTAGACCCACCTCAGGCGCTTGTGTTTATTCATGAGCCCAAAATCTGGCATATGCCCTCCTTTTCCCACATTTTCTGTTTCCTTTCCTCTTGCTTTTTTCTTTCTCTAACTCTTTTACTCTCAATCCACCCTTTTCTCTTCCTCTTATTCCCTCGCCCGTGCACCCCCCTCTTGATGTATGGATGGCCTTGTTTTTAAGCCAATTCATTAAACAATGCTTCTATATTTTACATGTTGATTGATTAATTCACTCTGGCTAGGGTTTCATGCAGTTCTGTTTTCTGTCTTGTAGAATATCTTCAACAACCACATGTTGGATGTGAATGTCCGTTGGCTGGCTGTGCTCTACTTTAAAAATGGCATCGACAGATATTGGAGAAGAGTGGCACCCCAGTAAGTGTTTCCCTTCACTCCGGTTCCTTCTTTCCTCTGTTCCATTAATTAGAGTTTTGATTGGCTAACGCCTATGTTGCTTCTGTCACATCACACATAGTGGTATCTGGTTCAATAGGTAGAACCGCAGATGTCTGGTTCAATAGGTAGAACCGCAGATGTCTGGTTCAATAGGTAGAACCGCAGATGTCTGGTTCAATAAGTAGGACCACAGATGTTTTATTTAGAGTCTCTACCGGCTTTGCACATGTGGACACGAATAAATAATACAGGAACTGCAGTTGTTATCATATAATTTCTACGTCATCTATTCAGTTAGTAGATTATTTTGTTATGAAAGTGTATAGGAAATTGTATTTTGTGTTTAAGTTATCATTCTTCGTGTTTGAAGCCTAATTAGAAGAAACAAACATTTTCATGTTATTTACACCGGGTAAGCAGTTATAGAAATGTTAAACTGTATTGGTATCTGTATCTGTAACTGTATTGGTATCTGTATCTGGTATCTGGGATCTGTATTGATACATATATTTTTTTTGCTCTTTTGGTTGCTAGTGAGTCATGGGATGATTAATGCTTTTGTTTTCTCTGTTTACAGTCCATTCTGCCCTGATCTCAGATCTGTCTCAGTTTGGCTGATATTCTCTCTGTTTACAGTCCATTCTGCCCTGATCTCAGATCTGTCTCAGTTTGGCTGATATTCTCTCTGTTTACAGTCCATTCTGCCCTGATCTCAGATCTGTCTCAGTTTGGCTGATATTCTCTCTGTTTACAGTCCATTCTGCCCTGATCTCAGATCTGTCTCAGTTTGGCTGATATTCTCTCTGTCTACAGTCCATTCTGCCCTGATCTCAGATCTGTCTCAGTTTGGCTGATATTCTCTCTGTCTACAGTCCATTCTGCCCTGATCTCAGATCTGTCTCAGTTTGGCTGATATTCTCTCTGTCTACAGTCCATTCTGCCCTGATCTCAGATCTGTCTCAGTTTGGCTGATATTCTCTCTGTTTACAGTCCATTCTGCCCTGATCTCAGATCTGTCTCAGTTTGGCTGATATTCTCTCTGTTTACAGTCCATTCTGCCCTGATCTCAGATCTGTCTCAGTTTGGCTGATATTCTCTCTGTCTACAGTCCATTCTGCCCTGATCTCAGATCTGTCTCAGTTTGGCTGATATTCTCTCTGTCTACAGTCCATTCTGCCCTGATCTCAGATCTGTCTCAGTTTGGCTGATATTCTCTCTGTCTACAGTCCATTCTGCCCTGATCTCAGATCTGTCTCAGTTTGGCTGATATTCTCTCTGTCTACAGTCCATTCTGCTCTGATCTCAGATCTGTCTCAGTTTGGCTGATATTCTCTCTGTCTACAGTCCATTCTGCCCTGATCTCAGATCTGTCTCAGTTTGGCTGATATTTTCTCTGTCTACTGTCCATTCTGCCCTAATCTCAGATCTGTCTCATTTTTCTCCACATCCTTGCATGACATTGACACCCACCTGTTCCATATTGAAGCAACATCAATCAGAATGAATTATTAAACTGTGTCAGTCTCTATGTAGCTTCAGCTCATATCAGCAATATTATTTTTTTTGTGCTTTGTCTTTTTGTAGAGATTCTGGGTTTTAGGCCAACATTTTTTTGTTTTTTTAGTGGTGCCACTTTATATCTATAACCTATTGTATACTATGGCACATCTCATTGTATTACCAGCACTTTATAACTGATTATGGTTGACATATCTGAACCTGCCACTTCTAGCCTGGTCTCGTTCCCTCTAGCTTTTCTCCCGTTGTCATCGTTACCCCTCCAATCAAGAACGAGTCATGAAACCCGTCCTCTTTCTTGCTACTTCATTAATTCCCATCTTCTCCAGGGCTGCCCACCGCTTCACCATTCTCTGAACATTCTTACCGTTCTTCATCTTTCTTCCTCTGTTTCCTGTTTTCCCTTCTAGCATAGCTAATAATAATATATAACAGTGCACACAAAGACTACAACAACACTAAATCGTTTTTCACGTCCTGCGTCTGGTGGCTTGCTGTCATATGGTGACCTTCTAGCCTTAACGGATTTGTTTTCTCCTGATCGGATTGACGACTATCCAATATTTAAGAGGTTTTTGAAACTTTTGGTCACGGGTTTTGCTTTTTGGGAAATAATGTTGAGGTATTTGTTTGGTCTGTTTTTCTTGTTATAACACACTCGTGATCACTTTGGTTTTCCTCCTTTCAGTATTTACAGTTGGTTCATAAGAGGACAGCACTGACAGCACATGTCTTTCTCACTTTGGTCTCTTTAGGAAATTTGATTTAAAGCATGTGGCGTTCTTCTGGTTATGAGCTGTGTGCCATTTCAAGACACCGGGCGCTGTCAAGCCATCCTAATGCCGCCCGGTCGATAGTGGCGCCCGGTCGATAGTGGCGCCCGGTCGATAGTGGGAGGGTCAGTCTCTCTGACCACCTTAGTTACGTCACAAGCGGATGTTGATATTTGACAAAAAAATATTAAAAACTATCTTCATAGTTCAAATTAATGTGTCTGCATTGTATTATGTGTGTACTTATTGTAACTGAACCGGTCTTTCTGTTTCTGTCTGTCTGCCTGCCTGCCTGTCTGTACGTCTGTCTGCACCTGTCTGTCTCTCTGCACCTGTCTGTCTGCACAGTGCCCTAACGGAGGAGGAGAAGACATCACTTCGAGCCGGTCTCATTACGAACTTCAACGAGCCGGTCAACCAGGTCAGTGGCTCATTTTGCAGTCTGCTTTTTAGCCAATTCCCAGTCTCTCTAGTGCCTGGTGGGGTTATCCTGAGCTGGTCTCTCTAGTGCCTGGTGGGGTTATCCTGTGCTGGTCTCTCTAGTGCCTGGTGGGGTTATCCTGAGCTGGTCTCTAGTGCCTGGCGGGGTCATCCTGAGCTGGTCTCTAGTGCCTGGTGGGGTTATCCTGAGCTGGTCTCTCTAGTGCCTGGCGGGGTTATCCTGAGCTGGTCTCTAGTGCCTGGTGGGGTTATCCTGAGCTGGTCTCTCTAGTGCCTGGTGGGGTTATCCTGAGCTGGTCTCTCTAGTGCCTGGTGGGGTTATCCTGAGCTGGTCTCTCTAGTGCCTGGTGGGGTTATCCTGTGCTGGTCTCTCTAGTGTCTGGTGGGGTTATCCTGAGCTGGTCTCTCTAGTGCCTGGTGGGGTTATCCTGAGCTGGTCTCTAGTGCCTGGTGGGGTTATCCTGTGCTGGTCTCTCTAGTGCCTGGTGGGGTTATCCTGAGCTGGTCTCTAGTGCCTGGTGGGGTTATCCTGAGCTGGTCTCTAGTGCCTGGTGGGGTTATCCTGAGCTGGTCTCTAGTGCCTGGTGGGGTTATCCTAAGCTGGTCTCTAGTGCCTGGTGGGGTTATCCTGAGCTGGTCTCTCTAGTGCCTGGTGGGGTTATCCTGAGCTGGTCTCTCTAGTGCCTGGTGGGGTTATCCTGTGCTGGTCTCTCTAGTGCCTGGTGGGGTTATCCTGAGCTGGTCTCTCTAGTGCCTGGTGGGGTTATCCTGAGCTGGTCTCTAGTGCCTGGTGGGGTTATCCTGAGCTGGTCTCTCTAGTGCCTGGTGGGGTTATCCTGAGCTGGTCTCTAGTGCCTGGTGGGGTTATCCAGAGCTGGTCTCTAGTGCCTGGTGGGGTTATCCAGAGCTGGTCTCTAGTGCCTGGTGGGGTTATCCTGAGCTGGTCTCTAGTGCCTGGTGGGGTTATCCTGAGCTGGTCTCTCTAGTGCCTGGTGGGGTTATCCTGAGCTGGTCTCTAGTGCCTGGTGGGGTTATCCTGAGCTGGTCTCTAGTGCCTGGTGGGGTTATCCTGAGCTGGTCTCTAGTGCCTGGTGGGGTTATCCTGAGCTGGTCTCTAGTGCCTGGTGGGGTTATCCTGAGCTGGTCTCTAGTGCCTGGTGGGGTTATCCTGAGCTGGTCTCTCTAGTGCCTGGGTGGGGTTATCCTGAGCTGGTCTCTAGTGCCTGGTGGGGTTATCCTGAGCTGGTCTCTCTAGTGCCTGGTGGGGTTATCCTGAGCTGGTCTCTCTAGTGCCTGGTGGGGTTATCCTGAGCTGGTCTCTCTAGTGCCTGGTGGGGTTATCCTGAGCTGGTCTCTCTAGTGCCTGGTGGGGTTATCCTGAGCTGGTCTCTCTAGTGCCTGGCGGGGTTATCCTGAGCTGGTCTCTCTAGTGCCTGGTGGGGTTATCCTGAGCTGGTCTCTCTAGTGCCTGGTGGGGTTATCCTGAGCTGGTCTCTCTAGTGCCTGGTGGGGTTATCCTGAGCTGGTCTCTCTAGTGCCTGGTGGGGTTATCCTGAGCTGGTCTCTCTAGTGCCTGGTGGGGTTATCCTGAGCTGGTCTCTCTAGTGCCTGGTGGGGTTATCCTGAGCTGGTCTCTCTAGTGCCTGGTGGGGTCATCCTGAGCTGGTCTCTCTAGTGCCTGGCGGGGTCATCCTGAGCTGGTCTCTCTAGTGCCTGGCGGGGTCATCCTGAGCTGGTCTCTCTAGTGCCTGGCGGGGTCATCCTGAGCTGGTCTCTCTAGTGCCTGGCGGGGTCATCCTGAGCTGGTCTCTCTAGTGCCTGGCGGGGTCATCCTGAGCTGGTCTCTCTAGTGCCTGGCGGGGTTATCCTGAGCTGGTCTCTCTAGTGCCTGGCGGGGTTATCCTGAGCTGGTCTCTCTAGTGCCTGGCGGGGTTATCCTGAGCTGGTCTCTCTAGTGCCTGGCGGGGTTATCCTGAGCTGGTCTCTCTAGTGCCTGGCGGGGTTATCCTGAGCTGGTCTCTCTAGTGCCTGGCGGGGTTATCCTGAGCTGGTCTCTCTAGTGCCTGGCGGGGTTATCCTGAGCTGGTCTCTCTAGTGCCTGGCGGGGTTATCCTGAGCTGGTCTCTCTAGTGCCTGGCGGGGTTATCCTGAGCTGGTCTCTCTAGTGCCTGGCGGGGTTATCCTGAGCTGGTCTCTCTAGTGCCTGGCGGAGTTATCCTGAGCTGGTCTCTCTAGTGCCTGGCGGGGTTATCCTGAGCAAGAAGATGAGCACTTTGTAACACCTTTTTAATATGGTCATTTGGATCTGCCTTTTTAATGCAATCGTTTTGACTCTGCCACTTCTACAAAGGCCTAATATGCCATTCCTGGCCCCCGAATGTTCCACCTCCCTCTGCCAACGCCCGGGAGAGGAGAGTGACTCAGTTATCTGTCACGATCCTTCGATATTGGGTAGTGTATGTGCCACATTAATTAACTTCCTCTGAGACCGGATAAAGTAACCTCACCCTCTGACACATTATCAGCGAGTGCTCTAGAGTGAGCGAGAGCTTGTGACGCCGTGCTCAATTCTGCACCCAATTCTGCACCCAAACATCTATAATTAAGAGGGCAATCGGCTTGCTATCCAGTATTTCCCCCTGTAACTTCAACTAATGCCTAATGCAGCTCATTGGGTTTTGCCCAAGCACACAGCGTTTGCCAGTGAGCACAGTTTATTTCTCCATGAACACAAATCGTCTACAAATAGGAATACATTGTTTAGCCATCTTCAAAGTCAGTGTGGTGATGGTTCTTTGATTACAGAATCAGTTAGTCATTTAGTAAGCGCCTGCTAACTGGAACAAGTTAATGTGAGACCCAACAGAAAAAACATTAAAGAGACCGCAGTGAGAAGTCTATAGTGCTTAGTGAGGTAATCTCACTTTCATACTCGAGGGGGTGTCAGGGGGTGAGGTAATTCATACTCGAGGGGGTTTCAGGGTGTGAGGTAATTCATACTCGAGGGGGTGAGGTAATTCATAATCTAGGGGGTGAGGTGTCCCACAGGGCTGTGTACTTAGCCCACTCTTGTACTTTCTCTTCACCTATGACTGTGTCCCTGTAACAGCTCCAATACCCTCAAGTTTGCAGATGTAGACCAACCACCTAGTGGCTTGGTGTACAGATAACAACCTGACCATCAATGCCATGAAAAACAAATAACTTATCTTGAATTACAGGTCAAGTCCAAAAGCTATTTCCAGGCCCCAGATTGCATTGATAGTACCACAGTGGAACATGTGGCCAACTTCAAGTTTCTGGATGTCCACATATCTGATTACCTTTCCTAGTCCTGGACACCACAACCCTGGTCAAAGAGGCGTAACGATGCCTGAACTTTTTAAGGAAGCTAAAGGTCCACCTATCTACTAACATCCTGGTATAGAAGGCCCACCACCCATCTACTAACATCCTGGTATAGAAGGCCCACCACTTATCTACTAACATCCTGGTATAGAAGGCCCACCACCTATCTACTAACATCCTGGTATAGAAGGCCCACCACCTATCTACTAACATCCTGGTATAGAAGGCCCACCACCTATCTACTAACATCCTGGTATAGAAGGCCCACCACCTATCTACTAACATCCTGGTATAGAAGGCCCACCACCTATCTACTAACATCCTGGTATAGAAGGCCCACCACCTATCTACTAACATCCTGGTATAGAAGGCCCACCACCTATCTACTAACATCCTGGTATAGAAGGCCCACCACCTATCTACTAACATCCTGGTATAGAAGGCCCACCACCTATCTACTAACATCCTGGTATAGAAGGCCCACCACCTATCTACTAACATCCTGACAAACGTTTACAGCTACACGGTCGTGAGGATTCAAACCAATTGATCCTCAGCTTGGTACATCTGATCCTCTAAGTCCCTGCAGCAGGTGGTGAAAACATTGTTGAATCCACTATAGTCTGGAACAGATTAGCAACCAGAACCGCGGCCATATGTCATGGCTTTTTGGCTAACATGAACACAATTTTTGGCCGTGCTGGGTTGTCAGATGATGGGGGTGTTTCCACCCAATTGGGCTGTTTTTATTAACTGTGTTCGGGCAAAAATGAGATTTCCAGGTAGATTTCTCCGATAGTGTTGTACACACGATCATTCATGAGTGTTTGATCATTTAGAAATGTCCTTGTTTTTAAAGATTTGTTGTCCATTAATATAACATGTATTATTTAATATAAAAAGTTAGAAATGTAATATAACATAAAGTTAGAAATACGGTGCAGACATGGTTCATGTTACAAATGACTTTTGTATCTGGAAAGGGCTGATTTCTATAGAATTTCACCATCAGTTTACAGAGGCCCAGTATCTGTAGCCATCAGTTTACAGAGGCCCAGTATCTGTAGCCATCAGTTTACAGAGGCCCAGTATCTGTAGCCATCAGTTTACAGAGGCCCAGTATCTGTAGCCATCAGTTTACAGAGGCCCAGTATCTGTAGCCATCAGTTTACAGAGGCCCAGTATCTGTAGCCATCAGTTTAGAGGCCCAGTATCTGTAGCCATCAGTTTAGAGGCCCGGTATCTGTAGCCATCAGCTTACAGAGGCCCAGTATCTGTAACCATCAGTTTACAGAGGCCCAGTATCTGTAACCATCAGTTTACAGAGGCCCAGTATCTGTAGCCATCAGTTTACAGAGGCCCAGTATCTGTAGCCATCAGTTTAGAGGCCCGGTATCTGTAGCCATCAGTTTAGAGGCCCGGTATCTGTAGCCATCAGTTTACAGAAGCCCGGTATCTGTTGCCATCAGCTTACAGAGGCCCGGTATCTGTTGCCATCAGCTTACAGAGGCCCGGTATCTGTTGCCATCAGCTTACAGAGGCCCGGTATCTGTTGCCATCAGCTTACAGAGGCCCGGTATCTGTTGCCATCAGCTTACAGAGGCCCGGTATCTGTTGCCGTCAGCTTACAGAGGCCCGGTATCTGTTGCCGTCAGCTTACAGAGGCCCGGTATCTGTTGCCGTCAGCTTACAGAGGCCCGGTATCTGTTGCCGTCAGCTTACAGAGGCCCGGTATCTGTTGCCGTCAGCTTACAGAGGCCCGGTATCTGTTGCCGTCAGCTTACAGAGGCCCGGTATCTGTTGCCGTCAGCTTACAGAGGCCCGGTATCTGTTGCCGTCAGCTTACAGAGGCCCGGTATCTGTTGCCGTCAGCTTACAGAGGCCCGGTATCTGTTGCCGTCAGCTTACAGAGGCCCGGTATCTGTTGCCGTCAGCTTACAGAGGCCCGGTATCTGTTGCCGTCAGCTTACAGAGGCCCGGTATCTGTTGCCGTCAGCTTACAGAGGCCCGGTATCTGTTGCCGTCAGCTTACAGAGGCCCGGTGTCTGTAGCCGTCAGCTTACAGAGGCCCGGTGTCTGTAGCCGTCAGCTTACAGAGGCCCGGTGTCTGTAGCCGTCAGCTTACAGAGGCCCGGTGTCTGTAGCCGTCAGCTTACAGAGGCCCGGTGTCTGTAGCCGTCAGCTTACAGAGGCCCGGTGTCTGTAGCCGTCAGCTTACAGAGGCCCGGTGTCTGTAGCCGTCAGCTTACAGAGGCCCGGTGTCTGTAGCCGTCAGCTTACAGAGGCCCGGTGTCTGTAGCCGTCAGCTTACAGAGGCCCGGTGTCTGTAGCCGTCAGCTTACAGAGGCCCGGTGTCTGTAACCGTCAGTTTACCGAGGCCCTGTGTCTGTAACCGTCATGTTACGGAGGCCCTGTGTCTGTAACCGTCATGTTACGGAGGCCCGGTGTCTGTAACCGTCAGTTTACCGAGGCCCGGTGTCGGTAACCGTCAGTTTACAGAGGCCCAGTGTCTGCCACCATCAGTGCTGTATTCCAAGGCCACATGTTTTTGATAAAGCACCTTTATTTTTCGACAAGGCTAATTGATTATTAGAAAACCCTTTGCAATTATTTTAACCCAGCTGATGACTATTTTGCTGATTAGAGAACCAATTTAACTGGCCTTTTTTGCAATATTCCACAGCATCTGTCGGATCTGCAACTGTTGTTTTGATAACAGCAGCTTTATTAAATATTGCCCACAAAACACCAGACTCAACGTCCACAGTGAACAGATGTCTCAGATGTTAGCCTTTCTGGGCATATTTGCAAAGTAATAGCCTCTCCGAATGTCCATTAAAAGGAAAGATAAAGATGGGCAAATCAACACACTGAACAGGGAGAATCTTTTATGGACAAGCAAATTAATCTATGTTTGACGGTGTTCGGATCACAAAGAACATTTGTGAGATGCAGAACAAATGAAAAAAGGCATGTTTCCAGCAGGTTGGAGGTAATATAATGTTCGAGGGGTGCATTGGGGGTTGGTGGTAAAGTAGGAAATGTATTTGCCTCGGTATTTTTATTTGTTTTTCTTGGCCTTATGTTACTTAGTAAAAACTGTATTTTTACATTTTTATTGGCAGTACTTTTGACATGCAGGGTAGAATGCAGTGAACAGTGTCACACCAGACATACAGGGTAGAGTGCAGTGAACAGTGTCACACCAGACATACAGGGTAGAGTGCAGTGAACAGTGTCACACCAGACATACAGGGTAGAGTGCAGTGAACAGTGTCACACCAGACATACAGGGTAGAGTGCAGTGAACAGTGTCACACCAGACATACAGGGTAGAGTGCAGTGAACAGTGTCACACCAGACATACAGGGTAGAGTGCAGTGAACAGTGTCACACCAGACATACAGGGTAGAGTGCAGTGAACAGTGTCACACCAGACATACAGGGTAGAGTGCAGTGAACAGTGTCACACCAGACATACAGGGTAGAGTGCAGTGAACAGTGTCACACCAGACATACAGGGTAGAGTGCAGTGAACAGTGTGAGGGGTGGTGTGTCTGGGAAAGAGATTAAAGTTGACTCATTGAAAATGGTGGCCTGTAACTTCCACTGTCTTTCAATGCGCATGTTTATCACATAAATTTGTGAATTCTGAGAAGGTAATCAGGAATTTAGGGATTTTTAATCTCTGTTTATGGAAATGAAATTATCAATTGAATAAGAACTTATTTCAAAGTTTACAATGTAAATATGTGTTTAGATTTTTGTATATTTTTTGCCAAACACATTTCACAATTCTAGTTGGATCACTGAAGGAACACTTGCATTTCTAATCCGGTCAGGATTGTTACCAAGAGCTAATTTTTCAAAATCCAATTATGAGTTTGTGGAACATCTCCTCGATTGAGCAAAATACATTTTTATATTTCTGTCCTTGGCATAATATTTACAGATCCAATTGTTCTGAAAGTCTTAGTATGCAATATTATGTTATATCAGTATCCATTATTAATGTAAACCTTATGAACAGTGTTTATTAGACGGATCACACGGGAGTTCTTTGGATTCTTGTAAACCTCACTTAGAGTTATTGGAAAAAATAGCAGCCAATAAGAAAGTCAAAAATTACTTTAAAGAAGCTAATGTAAGTCGTGTATAGGAAAGAATCAAAGTATTTCTGATTATAAAAAAGGCAAAGCTCTGATGCTGTCTGAGTGCGTAGGTGAGTGGAGTTAATCACAAGCAGGACTATAAATGGGCTTCTATCGTTTCTATATGGAATACATTATTAACCTCTATTATTTGCTAGAAACATCTATATGCCAAGTATTTAGGTTATGGTTGTACAAGCAACTGTGAATATGTCCACTATCTGGGAAAACGACAAAGTGAAAAAGTCGTTAGTTGTTAATGATTATATTCATCAGACAGAACAGTCACAAACCAAGTGGCATGGTTTTGTTCTGAGTTCTGTTCTGAAACATTGTTGCTTTGATCTTTTTATACCCCAACGTCTGAGCTCCCAAAAATAATGTCTTCTGCTCACTCACGACACGTGCCCGAAATCAAGTCGTCACACAGACATGATAAGAAGATGGAATGCTACGCTGTCATGGCAACCGTAGTTCTGGGTCAACGTTAACAGACCGGATCTAAGAGATCACTTGTTTCTATTTTTCCCCAAATGGAAGGAGCAAAAAAGACGCAAGCAAATTCACCTTGGAGCTGATCTGTAGCTGTGCCATAGATAACAGAGTTTGATATCCTGGCACGTTGGTTATTGTTATCCTGGCACAATCCACTATAAGAACACTTCTTGCTGACCATAATTTGACCTGTCCTTGGCTTCGGTGAACAGTCAGAACATCCAGTTGTCTAACCGTCCATGTATGACACTGGATTTTATATTTTATATTATCTTGTTTCTTGTCAGTAAGCAGAAGAATGTCCTTTCAGGAGTCTATTGGTCGTCATAATGCAATAATGCATGTAAAACACACATCCTGATGTTTAAAATAAAATTAATTGTTTTTGAGGAAAATCCTGCTTCAACCCGACCTATTGTCAGCTCAAGATGAAATGTTAATGATAAGAAAGTAGTTTTATTAGGATAATTATAGTATAAATTCAGAT
>CM055750.1:1166085-1194495 GCA_029465975.1 Dallia pectoralis | reverse complement strand
TATAGAATGAATTCAGATGCTAGGATATTATCATGTAGTTTATTAGGATTAGTTCTAAAATGAATTCAGATGCTAGGATATTATCATGTAGTTTATTAGGATTTGTTATATAATTAATTCAGATGGTAGGATATTATCATGCAGTTTATTAGGATTTGTTATAGAATGAATTCAGATGCTAGGATATTATCATGTAGTTTATTAGGATTTGTTATATAATTAATTCAGATGCTAGGATATTATCATGTAGTTTATTAGGATTTGTTATATAATTAATTCAGATGGTAGGATATTATCATGTAGTTTATTAGGATTTGTTATATAATTAATTCAGATGGTAGGATATTATCATGTAGTTTATTAGGATTTGTTATATAATTAATTCAGATGGTAGGATATTATCATGTAGTTTATTAGGATTTGTTATATAATTAATTCAGATGGTAGGATATTATCATGTAGTTTATTAGGATTAGTTATAGAATGAATTCAGATGCTGGGACTATCAAGTTCCTTTCAAACATAAAGCCGCACTGCAGACATCACTGCCAAAGTCAATAAAATCTGTTATTATGACAAAATAATGATTTTGATAGTAATAGTCATTTTATAAGAACTAATATTTTGAATGCCATGGTTCTATAGAATAGCAGTTGCTTGAGTTCATGTTGTAAAACTTGAATACAGAATCATTTAGTGAGCTTTTATGTTGAGGTCTTTTGTTATCATCTTCAGTCTGTTATTATGTGATTAATGTAACACTTTTCTTAATTCATTGACTCACTCACTTTACTAATTATAATGTACATCATTTCAACATAACATTTTAATCGTCTGACGATCCCATTAGCCATGTTGCTACGGCTAACCTGTTTACTTTGGTTTGTTTGCTAACAGATAGCCACCCAGATAGCGGTGCTAATTGCTAAGGTGGCTCGTCTGGACTGTCCCCGTCAGTGGCCGGAGCTAATCCCCATCTTACTGGACTCTGTGAAGTGTCAGGATGGACTGAGGCAGCACAGGGCTCTACTCACCTTCTATCACGTGACCAAGACTCTGGCCTCTAAACGCCTGGCTCAAGACAAACGCTTGTTTCAAGACGTGAGTGCTCTACTAATCTTTCAATCTCCCTTTTCTTTTACGGCCCCTGTTTTGGTTCTCCTGTTGGTCTTTGCCTGTGTTTATAATCACCTTTCTGTTTTTGTTGAGCTTTCGTTTGATGTAATTCTTGTTCCCAATCTCGGTCTTTAGGGGTCGCTGTTTAGCTGTGTGCCGTCGTCTTTACTATGCTGTTAATTTGTGTGTGTGTGTGTGTCTGTATGGGATTGTGTGTGTGTCTGTATGGGATTGTGTGTGTGTGTAGGCATCCTGGTGGGAACAGATGCTTAGACTCTGAAGGAAGACCATTTCGTCTCCATGTTTTTTCGAGACGATAACACTCCAGTATTAAAAATGATACAAATCCAGGACGCGTGTGTGCGTGCGTGCGTGTTTGGTCACACTGTGTGGATAATATTTTAGAGGATAATCTAAGGCATATTAAAATATACGTTTCTAATGAAACAGGAAGTAATGATGATTTCTGTACTAAATTACCCGCGAACAAATTCCTAAGATGCCGTCTAACAGCACTGGCCAATATTGATGGAGTGGCTCATACAGAAACAGTGAGGAAATCACATGAGAACCTGTCTACAAGACAAATGTACCAGCAAGTAGAAGAGCATTTTCATCCTGTGTTTACAGATTGTTGGTTCCTTTCTTTAGTATATCTTTGAAATTTAGCAGGCATCCATTTTGTATCTGAATTGTACACAATAAGATCTGTTTCTAGTGCCTTCTTCAGCCCACAAGCAGTGCATTTGGGGGAGGATGCTGGCCGAATATTTGTCTTATTTTTGTGTGGGGCGGGGAGCTTAACTTCGTGAGTTTCCCCAGAAAGGATTTAACAGCTCTCGTCAAGATCTATTAGCCCGTCAATCAAACGGCTAGACAATGCAGAGGCAGTAACATATCCCCCAATATCATGGCCTCTATTCTCTTATCTCTGCCTTAACACCAGCAGCGTACAGTCAACGATCTAAACGACCGTGTTTAGTGTCACGACCTGGCCCAACGCCGGGACAAATTATTGGGAGACGACGCAAGGGCAGTTATAATAACCGAAATACAATTTATAAAATGGACAAACTCACAACCAAGAAGGGGGAGGGGGAGCTCCTCAGCAGGCGTGGCCAATCTTCCTGATGGACATCCCGGCTCCATCCACTCATTTTTGTCAGAAAACAAGGAAAAAAATATGCCAGGTGGGAGGGGCCGCCACATTAGCAAGGTGCAAAAAAAACAGGAAGTAACTCTCATCCAGACCACCCAACACGACTGACACTTTATAAATCATTTATATAGTTATTAATTGATTCATATTGGATTTGAACTGATTCTGACTCGATTCTTGAGAAAAACTCATTCTTGCAGTTACAGAACTGAATACGTGTTTCTGTGGTGTCGGTTCCTGAATCAAGACAGCATTTATTTGGAAAGGAAATAAATTCCAATGCATTTGATTTTGAAATGTTTTTTTTTGCGTGATCAAATTCTCTTTTATTGGTTGTTTCTTTTGCAATAAAGATTGTTGTTTTTGAGAG
Source organism: Dallia pectoralis (assembly GCA_029465975.1). Taxonomy (NCBI): domain Eukaryota; kingdom Metazoa; phylum Chordata; class Actinopteri; order Esociformes; family Umbridae; genus Dallia; species Dallia pectoralis. The sequence goes on along the minus strand of CM055750.1, from coordinate 1,191,850 downwards.
CATTTAGGCTATTTGACTGATTCGTCAGTCGCTAGCTGTTATCAAATTGCATACAGAATAATGTTTGTACAAGCATTTAATTAGCATATTTCGTTTACAAAGACTTGATAAAGAACATTGACTATTTGAGGAGAACGTTACATTTTGTTAATGGATTATTCAAAACCACAAACAAGCCACTTGTTGACATAATTAGTCGACCCAAGTTTGGACATTTAAGAAATCCTATTCTAGGCAAGTTCACCATCCTAGTTTCGATTGTTTAGCTATGGCGGTCACACAATAGGTAGTTAGCTACAACGTTCTGGACAGACATAAACAAATTAACAAGCAAGCTAATTATAATATCATATAATGCTAATTGCTAGTCATCTTAGATTTGCCATTACGCTTGTTAAACGAAACACCATGTTATACGAGCCAGTGGGTTCCCATGCAGTGAATAGTCATTTTCCAAGGGTTTTTCTTAAAAGCAGTTTTGGTATTGTAATTACATGTATATTCAAATTAAATCACAACATATTGTGATTGAATCTGGACCTTGTTAATCTGAATCACATTGGGAGATCAGTTCTGACACCCAGCTGCAGTTCCCACACATGAATTTAGAGACAGGAATGTGTTGGCAAACTTTCCATCTTCTCCTTTTGTTAATGAGTAGGAGAGTGTTATCCGTCTCAAGTCCTGCTGTGTTCCACAGACTGGGAGTCTGCTGAGGAAATGAGCTGCACTTTGCTTCAATGGTTAGTCGGTTTGAGGATTATAGACTAGAATGAGGGGGTATTTCTGATGCTGTATGCAAATGGGAGAAAATTGTTTGTAGTTATTGAAATCCTTTTGCAGTCGTCCTGACTCACATACTGAAATGCTCGTGCAATATTTCATCTAGCTATTTTGTTTGTATGGATCTCTTTCTTGTCCCCTCCTTACTGCTATCTTTTTACATTCTCTTAACCAATTTATTTTTCTCTGCGTTTTTACATTCCGTTGTTTGAAAAACAGGGCTTACATTTGTTTGTGTCGACGGTGTGTTACAGCATGAAATCAAAGTGTGGTTCGAAATTGAATAAGGAGTTTTTGTGATTCATGTGGTGGTTATGTGTGGATGTGGTCACTGACATGACCAGGGGATGTGGTCACTGACATGACCAGGGGATGTGGTCACTGACATGACCAGAGGATGTGGTCACTGACATGACCAGAGGATGTGGTCACTGACATGACCAGAGGATGTGGTCACTGACATGACCAGGGGATGTGGTCACAGACATGACCAGGGGATGTGGTCGCAGACATGACCAGGGGATGTGGTCGCAGACATGACCAGGGGATGTGGTCGCAGACATGACCAGGGGATGTGGTCGCAGACATGACCAGGGGATGTGGTCGCAGACATGACCAGGGGATGTGGTCACTGACATGACCAGGGGATGTGGTCACAGACATGACCAGGGGATGTGGTCACTGACATGACCAGAGGATGTGGTCACTGACATGACCTGGGGATGTGGTCACTGACATGACCTGGGGATGAGGTCACTGACATGACCAGGGGATGTGGTCACTGACATGACCAGAGGATGTGGTCACTGACATGACCAGAGGATGTGGTCACTGACATGACCAGAGGATGTGGTCACTGACATGACCAGAGGATGTGGTCACTGACATGACCAGAGGATGTGGTCACAGACATGACCAGAGGATGTGGTCACAGACATTATACAATATGTGTTTAACTAGGTGTTTAACCAGGATATGTGTTTAACTAGGTGTTTAACCAGTATATGTGTTTAACCAGTATATGTGTTTAACTAGATGTTTAACCAGTATATGTGTTTAACTAGATGTTTAACCAGTATATGTGTTTAACTAGGTGTTTAACCAGTATATGTGTTTAACTAGGTGTTTAACCAGTATATGTGTTTAACTAGGTGTTTAACCAGTATATGTGTTTAACCAGTATATGTGTTTAACTAGATGTTTAACCAGTATATGTGTTTAACTAGATGTTTAACCAGTATATGTGTTTAACTAGGTGTTTAACCAGTATATGTGTTTAACTAGGTGTTTAACCAGTATATGTGTTTAACTAGATGTTTAACTAGGTGTTTAACCAGTATATGTGTTTAACTAGGTGTTTAACCAGTATATGTGTTTAACTAGGTGTTTAACCAGTATATGTGTTTAACTAGGTGTTTAACTAGGTGTTTAACCAGTATATGTGTTTAACTAGGTGTTTAACCAGTATATGTGTTTAACTAGGTGTTTAACCAGTATATGTGTTTAACTAGGTGTTTAACCAGTATATGTGTTTAACTAGGTGTTTAACCAGTATATGTGTTTAACTAGATGTTTAACCAGTATATGTGTTTAACTAGGTGTTTAACCAGTATATGTGTTTAACTAGGTGTTTAACTAGGTGTTTAACTAGGTGTTTAACCAGTATATGTGTTTAACTAGGTGTTTAACCAGTATATGTGTTTAACTAGATGTTTAACCAGTATATGTGTTTAACTAGATGTTTAACCAGTATATGTGTTTAACTAGATGTTTAACCAGTATATGTGTTTAACTAGGTGTTTAACTAGTATATGTGTTTAACTAGGTGTTTAACTAGGTGTTTAACTAGGTGTTTAACCAGTATATGTGTTTAACTAGGTGTTTAACTAGGTGTTTAACTAGGTGTTTAACTAGGTGTTTAACCAGTATATGTGTTTAACTAGATGTTTAACCAGTATATGTGTTTAACTAGGTGTTTAACCAGTATATGTGTTTAACTAGGTGTTTAACCAGTATATGTGTTTAACTAGATGTTTAACTAGGTGTTTAACCAGTATATGTGTTTAACTAGGTGTTTAACCAGTATATGTGTTTAACTAGGTGTTTAACCAGTATATGTGTTTAACTAGGTGTTTAACTAGGTGTTTAACCAGTATATGTGTTTAACTAGGTGTTTAACCAGTATATGTGTTTAACTAGGTGTTTAACCAGTATATGTGTTTAACTAGGTGTTTAACCAGTATATGTGTTTAACTAGATGTTTAACCAGTATATGTGTTTAACTAGGTGTTTAACCAGTATATGTGTTTAACTAGGTGTTTAACTATGTGTTTAACTAGGTGTTTAACCAGTATATGTGTTTAACTAGGTGTTTAACCAGTATATGTGTTTAACTAGGTGTTTAACTAGGTGTTTAACTAGGTGTTTAACCAGTATATGTGTTTAACTAGATGTTTAACCAGTATATGTGTTTAACTAGATGTTTAACCAGTATATGTGTTTAACTAGATGTTTAACCAGTATATGTGTTTAACTAGATGTTTAACCAGTATATGTGTTTAACTAGGTGTTTAACTAGTATATGTGTTTAACTAGGTGTTTAACTAGGTGTTTAACTAGGTGTTTAACTAGGTGTTTAACTAGGTGTTTAACCAGTATATGTGTTTAACTAGGTGTTTAACTAGGTGTTTAACTAGGTGTTTAACCAGTATATGTGTTTAACTAGGTGTTTAACCAGTATATGTGTTTAACTAGGTGTTTAACCAGTATATGTGTTTAACTAGATGTTTAACCAGTATATGTGTTTAACTAGATGTTTAACCAGTATATGTGTTTAACTAGGTGTTTAACCAGTATATGTGTTTAACTAGGTGTTTAACCAGTATATGTGTTTAACTAGATGTTTAACCAGTATATGTGTTTAACTAGGTGTTTAACCAGTATATGTGTTTAACTAGGTGTTTAACTATATGTGTTTAACTAGGTGTTTAACCAGTATATGTGTTTAACTAGGTGTTTAACCAGTATATGTGTTTAACTAGATGTTTAACCAGTATATGTGTTTAACTAGATGTTTAACCAGTATATGTGTTTAACTAGATGTTTAACCAGTATATGTGTTTAACTAGGTGTTTAACTAGTATATGTGTTTAACTAGGTGTTTAACTAGGTGTTTAACTAGGTGTTTAACCAGTATATGTGTTTTTAACTAGTATATGTGTTTAACTAGGTGTTTAACCAGGTGTTTAACTAGGTGTTTAACCAGTATATGTGTTTAACTAGATGTTTAACCAGTATATGTGTTTAACTAGATGTTTAACCAGTATATGTGTTTAACTAGGTGTTTAACCAGTATATGTGTTTAACTAGGTGTTTAACCAGTATATGTGTTTAACTAGATGTTTAACTAGGTGTTTAACCAGTATATGTGTTTAACTAGGTGTTTAACCAGTATATGTGTTTAACTAGGTGTTTAACCAGTATATGTGTTTAACTAGGTGTTTAACTAGGTGTTTAACTAGGTGTTTAACTAGGTGTTTAACTAGGTGTTTAACCAGTATATGTGTTTAACTAGGTGTTTAACCAGTATATGTGTTTAACTAGGTGTTTAACCAGTATATGTGTTTAACTAGGTGTTTAACCAGTATATGTGTTTAACTAGGTGTTTAACCAGTATATGTGTTTAACTAGATGTTTAACCAGTATATGTGTTTAACTAGGTGTTTAACCAGTATATGTGTTTAACTAGGTGTTTAACCAGTATATGTGTTTAACTAGGTGTTTAACCAGTATATGTGTTTAACTAGGTGTTTAACCAGTATATGTGTTTAACTAGGTGTTTAACCAGTATATGTGTTTAACTAGGTGTTTAACCAGTATATGTGTTTAACTAGGTGTTTAACCAGTATATGTGTTTAACTAGGTGTTTAACTAGGTGTTTAACTAGGTGTTTAACCAGTATATGTGTTTAACTAGATGTTTAACCAGTATATGTGTTTAACTAGATGTTTAACCAGTATATGTGTTTAACTAGATGTTTAACCAGTATATGTGTTTAACTAGGTGTTTAACTAGTATATGTGTTTAACTAGGTGTTTAACTAGGTGTTTAACTAGGTGTTTAACCAGTATATGTGTTTAACTAGGTGTTTAACTAGGTGTTTAACTAGGTGTTTAACCAGTATATGTGTTTAACTAGGTGTTTAACCAGTATATGTGTTTAACTAGGTGTTTAACCAGTATATGTGTTTAACTAGGTGTTTAACCAGTATATGTGTTTAACTAGATGTTTAACCAGTATATGTGTTTAACTAGGTGTTTAACCAGTATATGTGTTTAACTAGGTGTTTAACCAGTATATGTGTTTAACTAGGTGTTTAACTAGGTGTTTAACTAGGTGTTTAACTAGGTGTTTAACTAGGTGTTTAACCAGTATATGTGTTTAACTAGATGTTTAACCAGTATATGTGTTTAACTAGATGTTTAACCAGTATATGTGTTTAACTAGATGTTTAACCAGTATATGTGTTTAACTAGGTGTTTAACCAGTATATGTGTTTAACTAGGTGTTTAACCAGTATATGTGTTTAACTAGGTGTTTAACTAGGTGTTTAACTAGGTGTTTAACTAGGTGTTTAACCAGTATATGTGTTTAACTAGGTGTTTAACCAGTATATGTGTTTAACTAGGTGTTTAACTAGGTGTTTAACTAGGTGTTTAACCAGTATATGTGTTTAACTAGGTGTTTAACCAGTATATGTGTTTAACTAGGTGTTTAACCAGTATATGTGTTTAACTAGGTGTTTAACCAGTATATGTGTTTAACTAGGTGTTTAACCAGTATATGTGTTTAACTAGGTGTTTAACCAGTATATGTGTTTAACTAGGTGTTTAACCAGTATATGTGTTTAACTAGGTGTTTAACCATTATGTTTAACTAGGTGTTTAACCAGTATATGTGTTTAACTAGGTGTTTAACCATTATGTTTAACTAGATGTTTAACTAGTATATGTGTTTAACTAGGTGTTTAACCAGTATATGTGTTTAACTAGGTGTTTAACCATTATGTTTAACTAGGTGTTTAACCAGTATATGTGTTTAACTAGGTGTTTAACCATTATGTTTAACTAGATGTTTAACCAGTATATGTGTTTAACTTTAAACTTAAGGTTTCATTAACTGAGGAAAGGCTTTCATGTTGGTTAAAACTCCTTTTCAAACTGCTTTACATGAGAACTTTCTGGTTTTACATATTAATAATGGATTGATTTATTTAGCTCCTCCCATGGGTGTTTCTAAGAGGATTATATTTTTATATTAATTTATAATTCCTATTATCCAGGTGCTGTAGGCTTAACACTCAGTGTGTCTGCTCTAGGTTTCTGGATAGACCAGAACAGAAGTGAGCATGTAGAGTGACACAAGTCTCTGAATAGAGAACAGAAGTGAGCATGTAGAGTGACACAAGTCTCTGGATAGAGAACAGAAGTGAGCATGTAGAGTGACACAAGTCTCTGGATAGAGAACAGAAGTGAGCATGTAGAGTGACACAAGTCTCTGGATAGAGAACAGAAGTGAGCATGTAGAGTGACACAAGTCTCTGGATAGAGAACAGAAGAGCACAAACAAACTTCCCCAAAATAACCATTTGTCTGGAGGCTTGGAGCCGTTGTGGAGGGCTTTAATATGCCAGATCAACATGGGAGAAGAGAAACAAAATAACATTCAGACATCTTATTATTGTAATTCCTGCCTATAAAAATAATGGGGCCTGCTCTGTGTGTCGCTCTGTGTGTCGCTCTGTGTGTCGCTCTGTGTGTCGCTCTGTGTGTCGCTCTGTGTGTCGCTCTGTGTGTCGCTCTGTGTGCCGCTCTGTGTGTGCCGCTCTGTGTGTGCCGCTCTGTGTGTGTCGCTCTGTGTGTGTCGCTCTGTGTGTGTCGCTCTGTGTGTGCCGCTCTGTGTGTGCCGCTCTGTGTGTGCCGCTCTGTGTGTGCCGCTCTGTGTGTGCCGCTCTGTGTGTGCCGCTCTGTGTGTGCCGCTCTGTGTGTGCCGCTCTGTGTGTGCCGCTCTGTGTGTGTGCCGCTCTGTGTGTGTGCCGCTCTGTGTGTGTGCCGCTCTGTGTGTGCCGCTCTGTGTGTGCCGCTCTGTGTGTGCCGCTCTGTGTGTGCCGCTCTGTGTGTGCCGCTCTGTGTGTGCCGCTCTGTGTGTGCCGCTCTGTGTGTGCCGCTCTGTGTGTGCCGCTCTCTGTGCGTTGCTCTCTGTGCGTTGCTCTCTGTGCGTTGCTCTGTGCGTTGCTCTGTGTGTGTTGCTCTGTGCGTTGCTCTGTGTGTTGCTCTGTGTGTGTTGCTCTGTGATCTAGGAGACTCTTGCTACAGCCTCAATTGTGTTTATGTAAGCAACCAAAGCCTACACAGAGTTCTGTTTGAACTTAGATTTTTGCCTTTTGATTTCCCCTTTCTTACTCCTCCACTTATTGGTTACCCACGAGGAAAGACAGAAGGCATCGTCTCTGATGAATTCTTAAAAAGACCTCTTCGGTTTTATTAGTGAAACCTTTTATGTATATTTAGTGTGACTGCATCAAAGCGACGCTGTGGTGGTGCTGTGATGGTGGTGGTGCTGTGATGGTGGTGGTGCTGTGATGGTGGTGGTGCTGTGATCATCACAGCACCACCACCATCACAGCACCACCACAGCACCATCACAGCACCACCACCATCACAGCACCACCACAGCACCATCACGGTGATGGTGCTGTGGTGGTGCTGTGGTGGTGTTGATATGGTGTTGATGTGATGGTGCTGAGATGTATTTTTTTCCTAATGAATGATCACTTGGTGACTCCCTTGACGGTTTGCCTGCAGAAGTGAATGTAGGAAGCCAATGCCTCTTTGATCTGTGTCCAAACTGTGTTTTTTAATATGGAGCACTGATGTAAGTCAATACATTAACTTTCATCATGTCTGTTCTGAGAACAGTGCTAGTGACCAGAACTACTTCAGTTGCCAGGTCGCCGTGGCAAATGAGAATCTGTTCTCAATCAGCCTACCTGGTTAAATAAAAGTTAAATAAATAAAAATGACACTTCAGCTGTATTCCTATCTACATCCTTATATTGGTTTTCTTTTGGCGTCATTTCACAGCGATAACGTTCTTCCTGGAGGGAGAGGATTTAGTTGTTATGCCTTTTTTCTTAGATTATTGTATCATTGAAGTTGAAGTGCAACATTCAACTTCAGAGGATTCTTTCTTTGCAGTATAATATGCCAAGTCACAAAATGGTACATAATAAGATGGAACTACTCTACAGAAACATTTTGAAATGTGCAGAATTTGTCTATTGCATCTGTGATTGTCTCGATTACCATAAAAATGTCTCTGACACACTGGATTCACTGTTTTGTTGCTGTTTGTTTACCTGTGTGTGTGTGTGTGTTTCAGCTGGCGTCAGGGATCTACACATTTGCCTGCTCTTTGTGGAACCACCACACAGATTGTTTCCTCCAGCAGGTCATGTCTGGAGACCAGGCCCAGGCCCTCAGTTCACTAGAGAGGACACTTCTATCACTTAAAGGTAGCTGGAAACACATGCACACTTCTGTTAGACATATTTCTATATTATTTGGTGCCTTAACCCACACTTCTGTTGGACATATTTCTATATTATTTGGTGCCCTAACCCACACTTCTGTTGGACATATTTCTATATTATTTGGTGCCCTAACCCACACTTCTGTTGGACATATTTCTATATTATTTGGTGCCTTAACCCACACTTCTGTTGGACATATTTCTATATTATTTGGTGCCCTAACCCACACTTCTGTTGGACATATTTCTATATTATTTGGTGCCCTAACCCACACTTCTGTTGGACATATTTCTATATTATTTGGTGCCCTAACCCACACTTCTGTTGGACATATTTCTATATTATTTGGTGCCCTAACCCACACTTCTGTTGGACATATTTCTATATTATTTGGTGCCCTAACCCACACTTTCAATTTTCTATATTAGTTGGTTTAGAGACACTTGTTTTGGGGGAATCAGCATTAGATATGACCCATCCTAATTATCTCCAAACAACTATGACTTTGATGGATCAATAAATAGGTTGATGGAACATTTGAACTGTGCCAAACATTGTGCTCTATTTCCTCCCAGATCTTCATAAGCTGACACTATGTGCTCTATTTCCTCCCAGTTCTTCATAAGCTGACACTATGTGCTCTATTTCCTCCCAGTTCTTCATAAGCTGACACTATGTGCTCTATTTCCTCCCAGTTCTTCATAAGCTGACACTATGTGCTCTATTTCCTCCCAGTTCTCCATAAGCTGACACTATGTGCTCTATTTCCTCCCAGATCTTCATAAGCTGACACTATGTGCTCTATTTCCTCCCAGTTCTTCATAAGCTGACACTATGTGCTCTATTTCCTCCCAGTTCTTCATAAGCTGACACTATGTGCTCTATTTCCTCCCAGTTCTCCATAAGCTGACACTATGTGCTCTATTTCCTCCCAGTTCTTCATAAGCTGACACTATGTGCTCTATTTCCTCCCAGATCTTCATAAGCTGACACTATGTGCTCTATTTCCTCCCAGTTCTTCATAAGCTGACACTATGTGCTCTATTTCCTCCCAGTTCTTCATAAGCTGACACTATGTGCTCTATTTCCTCCCAGTTCTCCATAAGCTGACACTATGTGCTCTATTTCCTCCCAGTTCTTCATAAGCTGACACTATGTGCTCTATTTCCTCCCAGTTCTTCGCAAGCTGACACTATGTGCTCTATTTCCTCCCAGTTCTTCGCAAGCTGACCGTACACGGATTCCAGGAGCCTCAACAGAATGTGGAAGTGATGGTGAGTGTGGAAAACCATGAGGATGTTCTGTAGGAAAGTAACTGGAGTCTCTACTAGAGCCATAATATACCGTTTTTATAACACAATGACCACCACGTTCCCCCCAGTGCACATGCTCACCCCCTGGGGAGTAGCGGAGGTTCTGATTGCATAGCCCGAGAGCTTTCTTCCATCAGACCAGACCCCTCGCCGAAAAAAATGCAATTCCTGGAACAGTTAATTCAATTTCGCGTTAATCGGCCGATGAAAAGGCGTGTGGGCTTGCGTGCCTTTAGGTGGGCGAAGAGCTGTTGCTCCAATAGCAGAGCTTGATCCATGTGAACCAGTCATTTAAACCCACCTGTCCGTCATAACGGAGGCAGCATGCGATTGAACCGTGCACTTGTTCGCTAATGAGAATGTCAACGAGACGCAGACTTTAAAGAGGACCCGGGGATGTGGCGTGCTGATTGGCTACGTGCCAGTCGTCTGTCAAGTGATCATTTGAGCCACTTCCTCGTTATCTGTTTAAAGGAGCTTCTCACCCTGGCGCCCACCGTGGCACCGTAGACGGGCATATCCGCTGAATAAACCCTCCACGATCTCACCGGAGACGTGTCGCTTGTTGCCTCGTTATTGCGCGGGAACTCCACGGGGAAAGTGCCCTCAATGAATCGGATTTTAATGAGTTCCCTTTCAGACGCTGCTCCTGTTGCAATCCTGTCATAGATGATAGATTGAACAAACTGATGTAGGCGGAAATTCACGTGGGCACATAGGATAATCTCCCCACCCCCCGCCCCACACACAAGCTCGACCCCCATACACACACACACACACACACACACACACACCTAATTTACTTTCTGAATGACTATTTCCATTTAGAACGTTCTTGGGGGATGTGCTTGTGTTGGGGGCTCTATCAGTTTGGTCACACATCAGGTCAGTCGGGTCGTTGGCATCCTTTGTTACTCCAACAGATCCCAATAAACAGACGTGTGCTCGCCATCGGATTAAGAAGCTTATGCAAGTTCATTGCAATCAACTGTTTTGGAGAATCGCGGTCGATGGCTTTATAAACAAATTCCACTTGTGGATGTAGCCTCAAGCTCCCAGCATGCACCTCTGGTACACTCTCATCCACGGTCTCCAGACGTTTTTATCCTGTATATGACTGATTAGTCTCCTACAGCAATGACCTCAAATGACCTGGTAGTCACGCCTCACGCTGCATCTAGGAAGGTAATGTTTTCAACGTGGCTAATTAATGATTTATAGAGGCCTGTCCTTAGTGTCATTAAGGCACCATTGACGCGCGGTTTTCGATGACTGACGGTCATCAGGTTGAGCTGGCAGGTCCATTTACACATTAAAAAGACATCAAGACAAATGAGTTGGTCATTTAAAAATGGAGAAGAGAACTGGTACATTTGAATATTTAATGGGTTGATGCATAGGGTCTATATGAAGTGTCAGGGTACTTAGTCAAGCACCGATGCTGTTTTAATTTGGCATACGATATATTCAACTTATGCTCACACATACATCAGTTTCTTTAACATGTAACTGTGTTCATCCAATTTAAGGCTAGGATGTGTTTTTATTCACCTAATTAACATTGCAGTTTGGTCAAAGACATCGGAGAGTATTTATAGTTACAAAACTCAAAACAATTATGCTTTTAAAAAAATGCGTTTGCAGTGTGGGGTAAGAAAAATACATCTATTTCTCTATCCATGTATTTAATCTAATTGATGCCTTAATAGAACCATAGTAATGTAAAACCCAGATCTTAGCTTAGGTTCCTGCCCTGATAGAACCATAGTAATGTAAAACCCAGATCTTAGCTTAGGTTCCTGCCCTGATAGAACCATAGTAATGTAAAACCCAGATCTTAGCTTAGGTTCCTGCCCTGATAGAACCATAGTAATGTAAAACCCAGATCTTAGCTTAGGTTCCTGCACTGTTGGGAGACGATTCACTATGGAAGTTGAAGCTTTTCTTTGCAGCCTTGTTTGCTCAGTTTAACACATATTTGTATTATCTTATCTTTTTATTTAAATAATGAAATAACATGGAAAAACACTACCTGTTAACCTGCTGCCTCAGATGACAGCATACTTTTGTTTCTAAAACTGAGTTAATGCTGATTTGTAGACAGTTAATTAACTTTCTCATCTATCTGATGGTGTAAATGAGTAAACTATTTGTCCATGTTGACGGCTCATGACGTTTTAGGCGATGCTAGCTAGCAGGCTATTTGGAAAGCACTATTTTACATTGATTTGTTTGTCAGTTAGTTCGAAGGTATACTTTTGAATATGTTTGTGAGGATGGCGGCTACTGATTAATTAATTTTTCTATGCATAGTATGTTTTATTCAAATAATTAGCTCAAACCGGTGGTTGGTGATGCCTCTGGTAACTGGTCAAGCGACAGAATCTACCAGCACAACGTTATGTTTTATAATGTATTTATTCCACAGAAATGCCTTCTGCAAACAAATTCAGAAGTTATCCAAAGGCCTGTGATTTGGCAGAAGTGATAGTCATTATTTGTTATGTGACAGTAAAAGCTTAAAACTGAAAAACGTATTTAATCTTTCAGGTAGCTGCACACAATAGTTCTACCCATAATTGTGTGCTTTTTAGGTCAGGTGCTGTGAGTCTAAAATTCATACCACAGGTTCTGAAGTTGAGTTTAGGATGTCTGATTGCACGTAATCTGCTCAGTGAAGTGGACGATGCACTCAATCCCATATGAGTTGAGCTCTCTGAACACTCTACAGTCCCTGCATAAGATTATGGACGCATTTCCTGAAATATTTCCCTTCAGATCTGATGCGAATAAAAATAGGCCAATTATCTTCTTTGACATGTATATATTTTTACAGTATTTCTTTTTGAGACTACAGAGACCCAAACACTGTTCATATCAGATGCTTGAGCATAGTGAATGAGTTCATGGTGAAAGCCCATTCTGACAGCATCCTCTGGTTATCACGTTTATTCCAGATGTTTTGGCGGTTTTGTCTCATGTACGATTGTTGCACTGTAGTTGTCAATAATGATGGAATTATGGATATGGTTTATAGGGACTTGGTTAGTGATTTATTCACAGCCAAAACAAAAGTCTATGTATTCATTAATATGTGGAGTAAAAAGTGCAATTGAATGTTGGACTCTTCTCATGGTGGCTTTTATTGTTTGTCTATTATTGAATTATATTATGGTCAACGCATTCTGTCCAGCTATTATCCAGTTATGAATGAGTCCAGCTGATGTGCGTGTGCTCCTTTCCAACAGCATCTATGTCATAGGCATCTATGTAGCAATTAATTAGGTGACGTTTGTAAATGACTTCCTGTAGGAGGTGACTGTCTCCTTGACCTGACCTGGAAATAATTATCTTGATGCCATTAATTAGGAATTGCTTTTGAACAGGTTAGATTCCAGCTGATTATAACTGATGAACCCCTTGTACTTTAGAACAGAATTACAGTGATGTATAATATGTTTAGGAGATGTTTTACAGCCTTGACACATTTTAACATCAGCTGAAAATCAAACCAGTTCTGACAAGGTTAATGGTCGAGTCATTTCTAAAATCTTCAAATATTTTAGTACAGGTCAAGGCTTTGTTGATTTATAATCTAAGGTGAGATCTGCATCTTTAGTTTGGCTGACCTGCTCATACATCATTCTTCCTACAGGGCAGCTACATGTTTTCTCTGAAGCTCCTTGTAGTTCATATAATTTAGAGACTAATTATCGGACAGCACTCCATACTGTGAGAACTTCAGAGCGTTATCATTGCATGAATTGAAGATGTCTTTTTGTGATGGTTATTCAATCAATATTTTCCCATTAGGGCAGTTCATCTGCAATTTCTGTCTGAGTTAATTTGGAGACCCGAGGAGATGCCACAACGTTGAACAAATTGTCTGTCAACTTTAATAACGTTTTCTCCTTGCGTCCTGTTTGCAACTCAACTGTCAAGTTTGATAAAAATGATTTTATTCAGCATCACTCAGATACTCCGACGTAATTGAGCGTATACTTCTCCCCCAATTTATTTGTCTTGACACTTTTTTATCCTCGATAAATCAACTTTACTTTTCTGTCAGTTTCAAACCCAAAACAAAGTTAGCTTCTCTGAGGGGTATCTAGTTTGCTATCTCTGCAGTCCTTTTACACTAACCAAACCCAGCAATATGCTTTCTGCTGTTTCTCCACACTTTCTGTCTCATTTTGACACTGCTGGTACCTGTTCACGCAGCCTGAGGCCTTAAGAATGTGATACATTTTTGTAGGAAGTCAGATATTCCACTCAACTCCTCGGCGAAGAGGAAGGTTAACGTTCTCCAAGTTCCCGTTTCTATATTTTCTTACTCTGCAGGATATCTTTGTGAATCAGTCTTGGCTGTGACAGTTTATTAACGATGGCTGCTCACCATTGGCTTTTGCCTGGTATAATTGATTTGGCGTTTTATTACCAGCTAGAGTCGAATCAAACTGGAAAGCCTGTGGATGTGCTTTAAAAGGGGACGATTTCACAGCACTGTGAATAGATTCACTGGCATTTTCTACATAGCCAGTTATAGATGAAGGTAACTGCATACCATGTCATTCCTGCACACAGTGTTCTGGTACCTCTAGTCGATTTCGTTCTCCATCATAGGGTTTAAACTTTTTGGGCTGTTCTGATTGTGTGTGTGTGTGTGCGTGTGCGTGTGCGTGTGCGTGTGCGTGTGCGTGTGCGTGTGCGTGTGCGTGTGCGTGTGCGTGTGCGCGTGCGCGTGCGCGTGCGCGTGCGCGTGCGACCGACCGACCGACCGACCGACCGACCGACCGACCGACCGACCGACCGACCGACGATACACATGACGAGTTCACATTGACCAGCTTTCCTAATCGTGTGAAAAGCAAATGACCATCGCTATGCACCTGAAGTAACCATCAGTCCACACTCATCCACTCTGTCTCCTCTTTGTCACCAGTGCTTCCTGAATGCTGTGTTTGAGAGACTGAAACAGTTCCTAGAATGCAGTAAGTATTCTGAAGTTTCTTACTTTCCTTTAGTTCCTGAGATGGGTCATCGTAATGCTAGCGGATACAATGACATTATGGAGCAAATATCTTCACAGAGCCCTGAGCTCAACCCCATTATGGAGCAAATATCTTCACAGAGCCCTGAGCTCAACCCCATTATGGAGCAAATATCTTCACAGAGCCCTGAGCTCAACCCCATTATGGAGCAAATATCTTCACAGAGCCCTGAGCTCAACCCCATTATGGAGCAAATATCTTCACAGAGCCCTGAGCTCAACCCCATTATGGAGCAAATATCTTCACAGAGCCCTGAGCTCAACCCCATTATGGAGAAAATATCTTCACAGAGCCCTGAGCTCAACCCCACTGAACAGCTTTGGGATGAATGTGAACTGCGATGGTGAGCGAGGACCTCTTCTTCTACTGACTTCACCAATGCTCTTCTGGCTGTATGGTCACACATTCCGGAAGTGGTGCCCCAAAAGAGTGTTTTGTAATGTTATATAGTGTATTGCAGCATAATGTAGTGTATTACAGTGTATTACAGTGTAATCTAGTGTAATCTAGTGTATTGTAGCATAATATAGTGTATTACAGTGTAATCTAGTGTATTGTAGCATAATGTAGTGTATTACAGTGTAATCTAGTGTATTGTAGCATAACGTAGTGTATTATAATCTATTACAGTGTAATCTAGTGTTATCTAGTGTATTGTAACATAATGTAGTGTATTAGTGTATTACAGTGTAATCTAGTGTAATCTAGTGTAGTGTAGTGTTATATAGCGCATTGTAGCATAATGTTGTGCATTATAGCCTATTGTAGCATAATGTTGTGTATTATGGCGTATTGTAGCATAATGTTGTGTGTTATGGCGTATTGTAGCATACTGTTGTGTATTATGGCGTATCGTAGCGTAATGTTGTGTATTACAGTGTAATCTAGTGTGTTCTTGTGTAATGTAGTGTATTAGTCAAAGTTTTATTGTGTGTTTGGATATATCATGTTATTCCCTCTAGTCATTCCAGATGTTATTCCCTCTAGTCATTCCAGATGTTATTCCCTCTAGTCATTCCAGATGTTATTCCCTCTAGCCATTCCAGATGTTATTCCCTCTAGCCATTCGAGATGTTATTCCCTCTAGCCATTCCAGATGTTATTCCCTCCAGTCATTCCAGATGTTATGTTATGTTCATACATGACATTCTTCACTCTCCCACCCACACTCCCATAGTGTGGTCAAGGTAAAAGAGTTTAGCTACAAGGGTGTGTTTGGTACTTTAAGAGGTGAGGCCAGATGACAGGCTGATGTCCCCCTGTAGTGAAAAGCATTATGGGTCCCCTGCCTCTGTATCTCTCCTCTAGCACTCTTCTGATGGTGCTACTTGCATCAGATCGCTGGATACTTAAACATCATTTCCTCCAGTGCTTCTATTCCATTATCTGCTTTATTGCAGCTGGACAGGGAGGGAACATCTGGTGTCTGGTATTGATGATCAGTGAGGGGGTGATATCAGAGTTACATGTCAATCTGATATTCCTCATGACGGTTACATGATGATAGTTGTCAGCTGATATTCCTCATGACGGTTACATGATGCTAGTTGTCAGCTGATATTCCTCATGACGGTTACATGATGCTAGTTGTCAGATGATATTCCTCATGGCGGTTACATGATGTTAGTTGTCAGCTGATATTCCTCATGACGGTTACATGATGCTAGTTGTCAGCTGATATTCCTCATGACGGTTACATGATGTTAGTTGTCAGCTGTTATTCCTCATGACGGTTACATGATGCTAGTTGTCAGCTGTTATTCCTCATGACGGTTACATGATGCTAGTTGTCAGCTGATATTCCTCATGACGGTTACATGATGCTAGTTGTCAGCTGATATTCCTCATGACGGTTACATGATGCTAGTTGTCAGATGATATTCCTCATGGCGGTTACATGATGTTAGTTGTCAGCTGTTATTCCTCATGACGGTTACATGATGCTAGTTGTCAGCTGTTATTCCTCATGACGGTTACATGATGCTAGTTGTCAGCTGATATTCCTCATGACGGTTACATGATGCTAGTTGTCAGATGATATTCCTCATGGCGGTTACATGATGTTAGTTGTCAGCTGTTATTCCTCATGACGGTTACATGATGCTAGTTGTCAGCTGTTATTCCTCATGACGGTTACATGATGCTAGTTGTCAGCTGATATTCCTCATGACGGTTACATGATGCTAGTTGTCAGCTGATATTCCTCATGACGGTTACATGATGCTAGTTGTCAGCTGTTATTCCTCATGACGGTTACATGATGCTAGTTGTCAGCTGTTATTCCTCATGACGGTTACATGATGTTAGTTGTCAGCTGTTATTCCTCATGACGGTTACATGATGCTAGTTGTCAGCTGTTATTCCTCATGACGGTTACATGATGTTAGTTGTCAGCTGTTATTCCTCATGACGGTTACATGATGCTAGTTGTCAGCTGATATTCCTCATGACGGTTACATGATGCTAGTTGTCAGCTGTTATTCCTCATGACGGTTACATGATGTTAGTTGTCAGCTGTTATTCCTCATGACGGTTACATGATGCTAGTTGTCAGCTGTTATTCCTCATGACGGTTACATCATGCTAGTTGTCAGCTGTTATGTCAATCTGATATTCCTCATGATGGTTAATGTAGATGATGCTAGTTCTCACCTGTCATGGTTCCACTCGTGTTACTTCCAGGTCGGCAGGTTGGTCCCGGCAGCCTGTGTCGAGAGAAGTTAGAGAAGACTACGATCCTCTACACTAAAGTGGTGAGTCAGACCAATGAAGACCATGCAGGCATTTGTGTTGCTATCTACTCTGTTGTTTCAATGTGGCCTCGCTTACCCCGGGAGGTCTAACCCGGGAGGTCTAACCCGGGAGGTCACTGACGAGCTTCTTTTTTCTACTTCTACTCTGTTTCTATGGTCTATTCTCTTTCTATTTTCCATCTTTTCATTGTCGTCCTGTTTGTTTGTCTCCTATTTTTCCCGTCTTCCTTTTGTTCTCTCTTATTTCCCTCTGACCAGCTGTTGGACTTCCTGGAGCTCCACCCGTATGCGTTCATCTCCCTGATCCCGCGCTCTCTGGAGTTGGCCGTAGGCTACATGTTCACTCCGGCCGGCGAGGGCCTGGCGTTCGAGCGCTTCACCGTCCAGTGCATGAACCTCATCAAGACCATCGTCAAGAACGACGCTTACAAACCATGCAAGAACATTGAAGGTTGGTCCAGGATGCACCAGGTGTGGTCCCGTAGAAGGTGGTTAGGGGTGGAGGGTTGGAGGGGGTGGGTGTAGAAGACTACGTGGGAGCGGTAAGTGAAAGCCAGGAGTGAAAATGAGGTTAGTGGAGAGTGAATAGAGACAAATGGAAGGAGGCATCATGTTTAATACAGCCGCCTGAGCGCTGCTGCTGTGGAACACTCAGTGTGATTCATCAATGCTATTTAAGGATTCTGCCTGTGCTGAGTGCCAGTGAGTTGAATCTGTGTGCTGAGTGCCAGTGAGTTGAATCTGTGTGCTGAGTGCCAGTGAGTTGAATCTGTGTGCTGAGTGCCAGTGAGTTGAATCTGTGTGCTGAGTGCCAGTTAGTTGAAGCTGAGTGCCAGTGAGTTGAATCTGTGTGCTGAGTGCCAGTGAGTTGAATCTGTGTGCTGAGTGCCAGTGAGTTGAATCTGTGTGCCAGTGAGTTGAAGCTGAGTGCCAGTGAGTTGAATCTGTGTGCTGAGTGCCAGTGAGTTGAATCTGTGTGCTGAGTGCCAGTGAGTTGAATCTGTGTCCTGAGTGCCAGTGAGTTGAATCTGTGTGCTGAGTGCCAGTGAGTTGAATTTGTGTGCTGAGTGCCAGTTAGTTGAATCTGTGTGCTGAGTGCCAGTGAGTTGAATATGTGTGCTGAGTGCCAGTGAGTTGAATCTGTGTGCTGAGTGCCAGTGAGTTGAATCTGTGTGCTCAGTGCCAGTGAGTTGAATCTGTGTGCTCAGTGCCAGTGAGTTGAATCTGTGTGCTCAGTGCCATTGAGTTGAATCTGTGTGCTCAGTGCCAGTGAGTTGAATCTGTGTGCTCAGTGCCAGTGAGTTGAATTTGTGTGCTCAGTGCCAGTGAGTTGAATCTGTGTGCTCAGTGCCAGTGAGTTGAATCTGTGTTTCTCTCAGCAAATCTTTATAGTTTTGATGAATAGTGGCAGGCAGACAGACAGACATACAGGAAGGCAGGCAGACAGGCAGGCAGGCAGACAGGCAGGTAGAGATGGGTTTAATTTCTCTGTTTGGTTTGAGGCTTAGTGGTGGAAGGTTAGTTTTGATTGTGTGTGTTTTAACTTGCTGTCTTGGTCCCATGTCTCAGACAGTAAGCCTGAGAGTCTGGAGGCCCACAAGATCAAGACTGCATTCTTCACACACCCCACCCTCACAGAGATTGGGCGGCGTCTCGTCTCCCACTACTTCCTGTTGACAGAGGAGGAGCTCACCATGTGGGAGGAAGACCCAGAAAGCTTTGGTATCTCACTTATACATATTGCTCTTAGATGCCTTCCACTGTATATCACTGCTACTAAAGCCTTTCACTATTGCCTTGCCATCCTCATGTTAGCTCTGCCAACATGTCTGTCTTAATGACCACTGTAATGCGCTGATTTTACCAATGAAAACTTTTATTTTTCGTCCTTGCCTTTATGCCTCCCCATCTCACCTTGTTATTCATGTTTTGTATTTACAGCTGTTGAGGAAACAGGGGGTGATTCCTGGAAATACAGTTTACGGGTGAGTGAACATATTCTCCTAGTAGATGGCAGTGCGGCGAGGCAGACTGGCTCACCACAGGCAAGCCTTCAGAGCAGCTCTGATCTCCCTGTAATGCCACTGACTAACAGCGTCACTCATTGATTTCCACAGTCACACTAAAGCTAATTACTTCTCTATTTCATCATATCCCTGTTGGACTTGATTGCTTGGGAGTCCTTGACTGGGTTACCCAAGGATACCTCAGCACCCCCACTGTGGCCGGGAGACCGACTCAGTCTTAGTTCCCAGGAATTCAGAAAGTTCCCAGGAATTCAAAACATTCCCAGGAATTTCCATTCTCATCCTCTCTATGTTTTAAGACTCTCTGTGACAAATGCTGATGACTTTCAGACTGGAATTTGGAATGGGATTTAGTGAACCATACGAGGTCCTAGTGGTGTAGTGAAACATACGAAGTCCTAGTGGTGTAGTGAACCATACGAGGTCCTAGTGGTGTAGTGAACCATCGAGGTCCTAGTGGTGTAGTGAACCATACGAGGTCCTAGTGGTGTAGTGAACCATATGAGGTCCTAGTGGTGTAGTGAACCATACGAGGTCCCAGTAGTGTAGTGAACCATACGAGGTCCCAGTAGTGTAGTGAACCATACGAGGTCCCAGTGGTGTAGTGAACCATACGAGGTCCCAGTAGTGTAGTGAACCATACGAGGTCCCAGTAGTGTAGTGAACCATACGAGGTCCCAGTAGTGTAGTGAACCATACGAGGTCCCAGTAGTGTAGTGAACCATACGAGGTCCCAGTAGTGTAGTGAACCATACGAGGTCCCAGTAGTGTAGTGAACCATACGAGGTCCCAGTAGTGTAGTGAACCATACGAGGTCCCAGTAGTGTAGTGAACCATACAAGGTCCCTGTAGTGTAGTGAACCATACGAGGTCCCAGTAGTGTAGTGAACCATACGAGGTCCCAGTGGTGTAGTGAACCATACGAGGTCCCAGTGGTGTAGTGAACCATACGAGGTCCCAGTAGTGTAGTGAACCATACGAGGTCCCAGTAGTGTAGTGAACCATACGAGGTCCCAGTGGTGTAGTGAACCATACGAGGTCCCAGTAGTGTAGTGAACCATACGAGGTCCCAGTAGTGTAGTGAACCATACGAGGTCCCAGTAGTGTAGTGAACCATACGAGGTCCCAGTAGTGTAGTGAACCATACGAGGTCCCAGTAGTGTCGTGAACCATACGAGGTCCCAGTAGTGTAGTGAACCATACGAGGTCCCAGTAGTGTAGTGAACCATACGAGGTCCCAGTAGTGTAGTGAACCATACGAGGTCCCAGTGGTGTAGTGAACCATACGAGGTCCCAGTAGTGTAGTGAACCATACGAGGTCCCAGTGGTGTAGTGAACCATACGAGGTCCCAGTAGTGTAGTGAACCATACGAGGTCCCAGTGGTGTAGTGAACCATACGAGGTCCCAGTAGTGTAGTGAACCATACGAGGTCCCAGTAGTGTAGTGAACCATACGAGGTCCCAGTAGTGTAGTGAACCATATGAGGTCCCAGTGGTGTAGTGAACCATACGAGGTCCCAGTAGTGTAGTGAACCATACGAGGTCCCAGTAGTGTAGTGAACCATACGAGGTCCCAGTAGTGTAGTGAACCATACGAGGTCCCAGTAGTGTAGTGAACCATACGAGGTCCCAGTGGTGTAGTGAACCATACGAGGTCCCAGTAGTGTAGTGAACCATACGAGGTCCCAGTAGTGTAGTGAACCATACGAGGTCCCAGTGGTGTAGTGAACCATACGAGGTCCCAGTGGTGTAGTGAACCATACGAGGTCCCAGTGGTGTAGTGAACCATACGAGGTCCCAGTAGTGTAGTGAACCATACGAGGTCCCAGTAGTGTAGTGAACCATACGAGGTCCCAGTAGTGTAGTGAACCATACGAGGTCCCAGTAGTGTAGTGAACCATACGAGGTCCCAGTAGTGTAGTGAACCATACGAGGTCCCAGTAGTGTAGTGAACCATACGAGGTCCCAGTAGTGTAGTGAACCATACGAGGTCCCAGTAGTGTAGTGAACCATACGAGGTCCCAGTAGTGTAGTGAACCATACGAGGTCCCAGTAGTGTAGTGAACCATACGAGGTCCCAGTAGTGTAGTGAACCATACGAGGTCCCAGTAGTGTAGTGAACCATACGAGGTCCCAGTAGTGTAGTGAACCATACGAGGTCCCAGTGGTGTAGTGAACCATACGAGGTCCCAGTAGTGTAGTGAACCATACGAGGTCCCAGTGGTGTAGTGAACCATACGAGGTCCCAGTGGTGTAGTGAACCATACGAGGTCCCAGTAGTGTAGTGAACCATACGAGGTCCCAGTAGTGTAGTGAACCATACGAGGTCCCAGTAGTGTAGTGAACCATACGAGGTCCCAGTAGTGTAGTGAACCATATGAGGTCCCAGTAGTGTAGTGAACCATACGAGGTCCCAGTAGTGTAGTGAACCATACGAGGTCCCAGTAGTGTAGTGAACCATATGAGGTCCCAGTGGTGTAGTGAACCATATGAGGTCCCAGTAGTGTAGTGAACCATATGAGGTCCCAGTAGTGTAGTGAACCATACGAGGTCCCAGTAGTGTAGTGAACCATACGAGGTCCCAGTAGTGTAGTGAACCATACGAGGTCCCAGTAGTGTAGTGAACCATATGAGGTCCCAGTAGTGTAGTGAACCATACGAGGTCCCAGTAGTGTAGTGAACCATATGAGGTCCCAGTAGTGTAGTGAACCATATGAGGTCCCAGTAGTGTAGTGAACCATATGAGGTCCCAGTAGTGTAGTGAACCATACGAGGTCCCAGTAGTGTAGGTTATCGGTTAAGACCTCCTACAGATGAGAGTTCCAATTCAACTTCAATCTATTCAGGTTTCCAGTCTGGATCTCATCAGCCCATCTGCTCCACCCACCCTCCCTCCCTCCCTGCCCTCCCTCCATCCACCCTCCCTCCATCCTCCCTCCCTCCCTGCCCTCCATCCACCCCCCCTCCCTGCCCTCTATACATCTTCCCTGCTGCCACCTCCACAGATGACTAATGCCAGGTGTTTCTCCTGGTCAGACCACCTCCACTGTGGTGGTATGCCGTTAGCACAATTGGTCCGACAGTCTCGTCCAAGTCAGTTAGGTGATGTCTAAGTGAGGGTTCTTGTGCAAATCAATGTCATCAGTAATTGGATAATTTTTAGCCAATGGGATCAAAGCCAGAAAGCGGTTTTCTGTAGTACGCTTTGCCCACATGTGGTCTTGCCCAACCCATCGATTTGATTGTTTGTTGCCTTTGAAAAGACCCGGAACAGTGTCCAGATCCCAATAATGGGAAAGGCTCCTGTCCCTGCCCTGTTTCTGGACTGTCTGTACAACCCTGTTCTGGACTGTGCCTCTCCATATAACCCGGTTCTGGACTGTGCCTGTCCGTACAACCCGGTTCTGGACTGTGCCTGTCCGTACAACCCGGTTCTGGACTGTGCCTGTCCGTACAACCCGGTTCTGGACTGTGCCTGTCCGTACAACCCGGTTCTGGACTGTGCCTGTCCGTACAACCCGGTTCTGGACTGTGCCTGTCCGTACAACCCGGTTCTGGACTGTGTCTGTCTGTACAACCCGGTTCTGGACTGTGCCTGTCCGTACAACCCGGTTCTGGACTGTGCCTGTCCATACAACCCGGTTCTGGACTGTCTGTCCATACAACCCGGTTCTGGACTGTGCCTGTCCATCCTCCCTTGGCAATAGTTAATTGATTTTCATGCCAGTACTGACTCAGATGGACTGGATCCCAAATAGAGGTCATGTGTGTTGACACTTTCTGATGTTTTTCCCATCATGCTCTTGGCCAGCCTTGTACAGAAGTGTTGTTCCTGGACATCTTCCATAACTACAGCCAGACGTTAACTCCTGTGTTACTGGAAATGGTTCATAATCTACAAGGTACGTATATTTATCTGTTATTCTTTAAAGATTATCACCGGGGGGGGGGGTAACTTAGGTACGTCTATTTATCTGTTATTCCTTAAAGATTATCACCGGTTCTTTAAAGATTATCACTGGGGGGGTTGTAATTTAAAGGTACGTCTATTTATCTGTTATTTCTTAAAGATTATCACCGGGGGGTTGTAACCTAACAGGACATTCTGTTTGAAGGAGAAACAATTGTTTTATCTCCAAAAAACAATTGGTCATTTTGTATTCTATGTAAATGTCGCAGAACCATTCTGTAGGGTCAGTTTAGTACCACAGCAGAACCATTCTCTAGGGTCAGTTTAGTACCACAGCAGAACCATTCTCTAGGGTCAGTTTAGTACCACAGCAGAACCATTCTCTAGGGTCAGTTTAGTACCACAGCAGAACCATTCTGTAGGGTCAGTTTAGTACCACAGCAGAACCATTCTCTAGGGTCAGTTTAGTACCACAGCAGAACCATTCTGTAGGGTCAGTTTAGTACCACAGCAGAACCATTCTGTAGGGTCAGTTTAGTACCACAGCAGAACCATTCTCTAGGGTCAGTTTAGTACCACAGCAGAACCATTCTCTAGGGTCAGTTTAATACCACAGCAGAACCATTCTCTAGGGTCAGTTTAGTACCACAGCAGAACCATTCTCTAGGGTCAGTTTAGTACCACAGCAGAACCATTCTCTAGGGTCAGTTTAGTACCACAGCAGGACCATTCTCTAGGGTCAGTTTAGTACCACAGCAGAACCATTCTGTAGGGTCAGTTTAGTTCCACAGCAGAACCATTCTGTAGGGTCTATTTAGTACCACAGCAGAACCCAGCTTTGGATAAAAGCGCTATATAAAAGCGCAGCATTCTCAACCGTTCTGTAGGGTCAGTTTAGTACGTGTTTTCTGGTAGAGATGTAAGTCAGCAGTTGGAGTGAGGACAAATTGGCGGACACTAGATTGGAGAATGTGATGTTAGCCAAGTATTGATCGTGAGGTTCCTTTCAGGGTCCAACAGCAGCCTGGGGGGAAGATGTCAGCTGGACTAGCCAACAGTCAGTCAGGCAGAGACGATTCCATTATATCTGTGCACAGCTGTTGACTGTCTCTCTCTCTGTCTGTCTGTCTGTCTATGTGTCTGTCTATGTGTCTGTCTGTGTGTCTGTGTGTGTGTCTGTCTGTGTGTCTGTCTGTGTGTCTGTGTGTGTCTGTGTGTGTGTGTGTGTGTGTGTGTCTGTGTGTGTCTGTGTGTGTGTGTGTGTGTGTGTGTGTGTGTGTGTGTGTCTGTGTGTGTGTCTGTGTGTGTGTCTGTGTGTGTGTCTGTGTGTGTGTCTGTGTGTGTGTCTGTGTGTGTGTCTGTGTGTCTGTGTGTCTGTGTGTCTGTGTGTCTGTGTCTGTGTGTGTGTGTGTGTGTGTGTGTGTGTGTGTGTGTGTGTGTGTGTGTGTGTGTGTGTGTGTGTGTGTGTGTGTGTGTGTGTGTGTGTGTGTGTGTGTGTGTGTGTGTGTGTGTGTGTGTGTGTGTGTGTGTGTGTGTGTGTGTGTGTGTGTGTGTGTGTGTGTGTGTGTGTGTGTGTGTGTGTGTGCGCAGGTCCCTCTAACCTGGAGGACCCCGTACAACTCCTAATGAAGGATGCCGGTAAGCGTATGTTATTTCATCCTTGCTGCTTTAAGGTCACGACTCTCTGCAGCGTCAGACGTTGCTTTGTTTTTTAAAGCAGAAGCATTCTGAGGAGAGGGCATATCTTATAGCATATATGTTCGCCTTCAGATCGGTACCGTGTCTGGATACAGAAACAGGGATTTGGATTATCAGCTAGAACCCACTTGTGCTGAATTTAGTCAGACATTATTGAAAATTTTCATTCAAAAACATAATTCTTAATGTTTTGTGCTCATATGTGCCTCGTATGTCCCACCCACAGTTCACAGTTTATAACGCGGTGGGACTTCCTGTCTTAACTGTTCACAGTTTATAACGCGGTGGGACTTCCTGTCTTAACTGTCCACAGTTTATAACGCGGTGGGACTTTCTGTCTTAACTGTCCACAGTTTATAACGCGGTGGGACTTTCTGTCTTAACTGTCCACAGTTTATAACGCGGTGGGACTTTCTGTCTTAACTGTCCACAGTTTATAACGCGGTGGGACTTGCTGCATATGAGCTTTTCGACAATGTCGACTTTGGGCAGTGGTTCAAGAATCAGCTTCTCTGCGAGCTACAAGTCAGCCACAACAGGTATGTCCTAACATGTAATAACAACCATGTAATAACAACCATATAATAACAACAGGTATGTCCTAACATGTAATAACAACCATGTAATAACAACCATATA
>CM055750.1:1091085-1161085 GCA_029465975.1 Dallia pectoralis | reverse complement strand
CACCCCCTGTCACCCCCCCTGTCACCCCCTCCTGTCACCCCCTGTCACCCCCTGTCACCCCCTGTCACCCCCTGTCACCCCCCTGTCACCCCCTGTCACCCCCCTGTCACCCCCCTCCTGTCACCCCCCCTGTCACCCGTCACCCCCTGTCACCTCCCCTGTCACCCCCTGTCACCACCCCCCCTGTCACCCCCCACCTGTCACCCCACCTGTCATCCCACCTGTCACCTCACCTGTCACCCCCTGCCACCCCCCCCTCCTCTCACCCCCTGTCACCCCCCCCGTCACCCCCTGTCACCTCCCCTGTCACCCCCCTGTCACCCCCCCCACCTGTCACCTCCCCTGTCACCCCCTGTCACCCCCCCCACCTGTCACCCCACCTGTCACCCCACCTGTCACCCCACCTGTCACCCCACCTGTCACCTCACCTGTCACCTCACCTGTCACCTCACCTGTCACCTCACCTGTCACCTCACCTGTCACCTCCTGCCTCCTAAGTTTCAGGCTAAAGAGCCGCAGTGATAAATCACAGGGATGCCATAGTGATCCATCAAAGGTGTAGAGGGGTGTATCGTAGCTGTTACATCTGGGCTGGCACATCTGGGCTGGCACATCTCAGAGATGTTTCCCACTGTGTGGTGAGTTGATTCCCACTGTGCCGTACCAGTATGGTGAGTTGATTCCCACTGTGCCGTACCATTTCATCTGATCCCAACGGTGGGATTGAAATCTTCAGAATCCTGTAGCCCCCCTGTTGTTACTGTCATAATGGTCCACAGATGTGGCGGAGACAGGCTGGATAAGAGGGTGATGAGATCATGGGACAGTGCTCTGCTCTCCCAGTCTTCTCTGAGATGTCCAGCACGTCCCATGAGAGGACCAAGCCAGACAGCTCTACTCTAATGCCAGTGTGCTAGAGGGTCACCCTGAGATGTCCAGCACAGCCCATGAGAGGACCAAGCCAGACAGAGTTTCTAATCTTCATGGGAAGGCTGGATCCTCATGTTTTAACAACAATTTCTTCTTGCTTTGGAGCACCTGATCTAATAATCTCAGACGCCCACATGCATTTAGTAGTCATTTCATTTTATAGTGATAACATTTTACCACCCCCCAGAGCCAGGTTCCTCTCTAGGTTTCTTCCTACCCACTGCATCAAGTTGTAGCTTGCTCTGTGGGGTTTCAGGCATGGAGTCTAACATGGTCCGCAGCTCATGTTTGGATACGTTTGTGGCCTGCTAGCCAGATATGTAAATGACTCATGAGAGACACGTAGGGGAGTTGGCTAACTGATTTGACTACGCGGCTAAGTTACTGTTTGACAATAAATTACCGTCGTTACTTGTGGCGTCGCTATAATTGTGGTTTTGTTTTTCCAAATGTGATTAATTAACAGTATGATTTGAGTGAGATGCCCACAGACATTCAGCGTTGGCACTCTGAACGCCTCTGGCACATCCACACCTATTAAAGTGGATATAAAAGCCTGTGGGTTCATTAGATAGATTTGTTTGCCTTTGAAAGTAATGATGGAATACTCATTTGCTTGCGTGCTTGGAAATGTACCGCATATTAATTACGCTGGGTGAAGTTTGATCTGGTCTGGACCGATAAATGGAACAAACAGCATTCTGCTAAATGCCACCTTTATCCACTGGTTTAGGTTGCTACAGTTCTTTTCTTGTTCTCTTCCTTCCCCATCATGAACTTTGTCAGGTTGTGTGATATGTTATAAGTCTTTGTGAATTTCAATTCACCGCGAGCTTTGTCACGTGTACGTGTCATTTGCTTTATTTTTGTTTTTCTCACTTCTTCCCTGAATACTATTTTAAATACTAATCTGAATGCTAGTTGTCCCTGTGGGGTTTTGCGGGGTTGTGTAGAACAGGAGAGACCAGCAGGACACATTTAGTCGTTTGTAATATCCTGTCTGATAACACGCTTTCTTCCCATCTTAGTGTCTATTTTCTTTGGGCGCCACCACACACACACACACACACACACACACACTGGTGTGTAAGGTTAGCCTGGCTGTCTACAGGTAATGGGGTGTAGTGATAGAGCTGTGTGTCTCTCTGACACAAATGAGTGCGTTATCTCTGACAGGCACCAGCCATGACTAAGGTGAATATGTAGGACATAAAGGATTAGCGACCCTGTTAGACTCTGAGGTTTGCCTCTGCAGAGGAAGGCACAGTCGTTTCATGTTTTCTAACTGCACTTCCTGTGGTAAAATGAATGACTCACTGCTTCACCGTCTCCCTGTCACTGAAATGAGTGGAGGCGGTTTGACTGATGGGGCTTTGGTGCATGAATCCAATCTGCAACCCGGCTCAGTTTATACCACATGAACGTGTGTCGGCACCTCCCTTTCTTCTCCCCCTCCCTCTGTAGGCCAGAGCCATTCTGATTGGTTCTCCCTCTGTAGGCCAGAGCCATTCTGATTGGTTCTCCCTCTGTAGGCCCGAGCCATTCTGTTCGGTTCTCCCTCTGTAGGCCAGAGTCATGCTGATTGGTTTCCCACATCCTCTTGGCTTGATACATGCAGATTGGTTGTCCTCTCCTTCACTCATCTATAGGTACAAGCTGATTGGTTGTCCCCTCCTTCACTCATCTATAGGTACAAGCTGATTGGTTGTCCTCTCCTTCTCTCATCTATAGGTACAAGCTGATTGGTTTTCCTCTCCTTCTCTCATCTATAGGTACAAGCTGATTGGTTGTCCTCTCCTTCACTCATATATAGGTACAAGCTGATTGGTTGTCCTCTCCTTCACTCATATATAGGTACAAGCTGATTGGTTGTCCTCTCCTTCACTCATCTATAGGTACAAGCTGATTGGTTGTCCTCTCCTTCTCTCATCTATAGGTACAAGCTGATTGGTTGTCCTCTCCTTCACTCATATATAGGTACAAGCTGATTGGTTGTCCTCTCCTTCACTCATATATAGGTACAAGCTGATTGGTTGTCCTCTCCTTCACTCATATATAGGTACAAGCTGATTGGTTGTCCTCTCCTTCACTCATCTATAGGTACAAGCTGATTGGTTGTCCTCTCCTTCTCTCATCTATAGGTACAAGCTGATTGGTTTTCCTCTCCTTCTCTCATCTATAGGTACAAGCTGATTGGTTGTCCTCTCCTTCTCTCATCTATAGGTACAAGCTGATTGGTTGTCCACTCCTTCTCTCATCTATAGGTACAAGCTGATTGGTTGTCCACTCCTTCTCTCATCTATAGGTACAAGCTGATTCGCCGGCGCGTCATCTGGCTGATAGGTCAGTGGATATCGGTGAAGTTCAAATCTGATCTGCGTCCGCTGCTCTATGAGGCCATCCTAAGTCTGATGCAGGACCCCGACCTCGTGGTGAGAAACACACACACACACTAGTGCCACACACACACACACACACACACTCACACACACACACTCACAGGGGAGCGCTACACACACACACACACACACACACACACTCACAGGGGAGCGCTGTGATTAATCTGTCATACAGACGTTCATGTAGTGCTAACTGATCTGAACAGGTGATGCTAACATTTAATAATGCCGGACAAATGGCCAGGGCTTGTTCACTTGTGATCTACGTTGTGTGAACCATTTTGTTCACTAATTAGTGAGATGGTTCTAAGGAACGTTCTGTCTGTTATGGTACATTATACTGTATTACAGGGGAATATGAGTCCGCTCTGGTCCTGATGACTTTGGACTGAGGCTTTCTTTATTATAGCAGTAACCCCAGTTGATCTCTGCAGTAACACCATGGTTTGTAACCAGTCACCATATCAAGCAGGAAATACACATTCTTAAGAATTTTATCATGGTTAATATTATAAGATGGTTCAAAATACCACTCTCAAAATGTGTGC
The DNA here is from genome assembly GCA_029465975.1 of Dallia pectoralis. Classification (NCBI taxonomy): domain Eukaryota; kingdom Metazoa; phylum Chordata; class Actinopteri; order Esociformes; family Umbridae; genus Dallia; species Dallia pectoralis. The sequence continues at coordinate 1,157,208 of CM055750.1, read as the reverse complement.
AAGATCAGGCATTTGCATGATTTTGCTGTGAATTTGTGTCCTCTTTTTGGTGCATTCAATATGTGACAAATTGGTAAAAGATAATGTAGCTGTTGCTTGTTGACAAACACATGGTAATATCAGAGTTGGCTCCTAGCCAGATGTGAGAGATCAGCACACGCTCACGCAACCATGAGACATGCTATTGATGATGTGAGTCACGCAAGTCTTCAATACTCATCCGGGAAGATGCCGGGAAGATACCGGGAAGATGCCAGTGTGGCAGTTCTCACTCATGGTTTCTGTTCAGTTTTCACTCATAAAACAGCCACCCCCTCTGAACCGTAATCCATGATGGATTCTCGCCAGCCACTTGGACTTGTTTTCCTCCCTTATTTATCATCTCCTTCATCAGATCATTTGTTTCTGTGGTGGACGTGAAGCTCCATCACCGTGGCAGTGGGTCATTTCATATAATAAATGAGACGGAGGTGTTCGTGCTCCTTAACTCTGAAGGAGGTGCTGTTGTGACCTCACTCGTCACACCCGTGACCCCACTCGTCACACCCGTGACCCCACTCGTCACACCCGTGACCCCACTCGTCACACCCGTGACCCCACTCGTCACACCCGTGACCCCACCCGTCACACCCGTGACCTCACCCGTCACACACGTGACCTCACTCGTCACACCCGTGACCTCACTCGTCACACCCGTGACCTCACTCGTCACACCTGAACACCTTAACAGTTCATCTAAAGCCTCTCTTATCCATAGCATCTTAAAGCACTTTGTGACTACTCTATTGTAAATAGGGCTTTATAAAATACATCTGATTGCTTGAGTACCACTATTATGTTCAATTCCAGAGTGTTTTGGCAGAGTACCAATAATTTTGTCTTTTGTTCCCCAGGTGCGGATTGAGACGGCCACAACACTGAAACTCAATATCCTTTAATTGATTAACGTCTCTGGAGACACTTGAAGCTTTTTCAACTCTTGTTGTTTTGTACCTCTTTCTAAAAAACACTGCAGAGTTGGTTGTCCCGCTTGTAAGTCTCTGGTCAGTCTCTGGTCAGTCTCTGGTCAGTCTCTGGTCAGTCTCTGGTCAGTCTCTGGTCAGTCTCTGGTCAGTCTCTCGTCAGTCTCTCGTCAGTCTCTCGTCAGTCTCTCGTCAGTCTCTCGTCAGTCTCTCTTAGCCTTAACACGCCATCACCTGTGGACGACTTTGAGTTCCGGACAGAACAGTTCTTACCGGTAAGTTGTTTAGATTTTTTGGAAGGAAGCTGTGTGTTCGACTGGCCTTGCCATTTTTTTTATTCTAACATAGTTTTGTAAGTTCATGCTGTGGATTCAACAGTACTTATACTATAACGTCAAAGGTTAAAGTGCTGTCTGACTCAACCACAGATGATCTACAATGAATGACTGAAGAAGGTTCATCATTATGAAATAAACCCAACAATACATAGAAATAGCCAGGTTTAGCCAGGTTAGACAGCTCTCTCTCTGTCCAGACCCACATAAACAAACTCAAGCCTCCTTCACTCACAAACTGTTCTTGGTGAAGATGACTAATTATACCAATGTTTGTCTCTCTCTCTGTCTCTCTAGTATCTGGAGCCCATGTTCAGCTTGCTGTTCTCTCTGTCTCTCTAGTATCTGGAGCCCATGTTCAGCTTGCTGTTCTCTCTCTGTCTCTCTAGTATCTGAAGCCCATGTTCAGCTTGCTGTTCTCTCTCTGTCTCTCTAGTATCTGGAGCCCATGTTCAGCTTGCTGTTCTCTCTCAGTCTCTCTAGTATCTGGAGCCCATGTTCAGCTTGCTGTTCTCTCTCTGTCTCTCTTGTATCTGGAGCCCATGTTCAGCTTGCTGTTCTCTCTCTGTCTCTCTAGTATCTGGAGCCCATGTTCACCTTGCTGTTCTCTCTCTGTCTCTCTAGTATCTGGAGCCCATGTTCAGCTTGCTGTTCTCTCTCTGTCTCTCTTGTATCTGGAGCCCATGTTCAGCTTGCTGTTCTCTCTCTGTCTCTCTAGTATCTGGAGCCCATGTTCAGCTTGCTGTTCTCTCTCTGTCTCTCTAGTATCTGGAGCCCATGTTCAGCTTGCTGTTCTCTCTCTGTCTCTCTAGTATCTGGAGCCCATGTTCAGCTTGCTGTTCTCTCTCTGTCTCTCTTGTATCTGGAGCCCATGTTCAGCTTGCTGTTCTCTCTGTAGTATCTGGAGCCCATGTTCAGCTTGCTGTTCTCTCTCTGTCTCTAGTATCTGGAGCCCATGTTCAGCTTGCTGTTCTCTCTCTGTCTCTCTAGTATCTGGAGCCCATGTTCAGCTTGCTGTTCTCTCTCTGTCTCTCTAGTATCTGGAGCCCATGTTCAGCTTGCTGTTCCAGCTGTTGCAGCAAGTAAATGAGTGTGACACCAAGATGCAGGTTCTCCACGTCATCTCTTGTGTTATTGAGAGGGTCAGCATCCAGGTATGTGGTTTCCATATGTAGTTACAGAATATATATTTCAAATTTAAGGTAGCCAATTCTTGCCTCAGTGACAGCTGTGAACTCTTGTCATTCTCTTAACCAGCTTCATGAGGTGGTGACCTGGAATGTCTTGCAATTTACCGGAATCTTTTTAACGGTTGTTTGTGGAATTTATTTTCCCTCAATGCGTTTGAATAAATCAGTTATTTTAGGGTTGGCTAAGGTTGGTTTACTTCATAATCAAATTGCTGCAAAGAGACCACTAACGACCCAGATAAGACACTTGTATGGGCCATGAAACAAAAATAGATTTTTTCCCAGTGTGAATCTGTCCTTCAGTCTGACAAGTCCAAATGGTTTTGAAAATACCAAGAGTGGGCAAAAACATAACTGTATTTTTATTAGTGAAACTAAAGAAATAACCATGAACTTCTAGGTGTGTGTAAAGTTTGGACTGATATTGTATGTTTTTTCATTTTTATTCCTAATGCATTTCATGCAGTGTTTAAATAAATAACTTTCAGGTGTTTAAAATGGTTATTGCTCACATTTGTTATTACGCTACGCACATGAAGTCCACTTTAATCACCACCCCTGCTCACATATGAGGTTACTGACGGGTTGGTTGGTACCAAATCAGAATTAATTCAGGATCCCACCAGATCCATTTGTACTACTCTGTAGGCTACATGGTTCCAGATTATTTAACCCTCTACATTTCAGGTCACAGCATTTGCTTGTTTTTCAAAACGATGTCACTGACGCCCTCTGGGTCTCAACCGTACTCGACCTTCGGTCTGCATTAGAAACCCGAGGGAGAACCAGCCTTCAACATTGAAACATGTTCTAGTTAATTATTGAAGAGCATCCAATTACCAGCAGCTTTACCTCTCTAACGCCTGCTCTTCCCACAGAGGCAGACTCATGCCAACATTGTGTAAAGGATGGCATTTGGCGCGTTGGTGCTGTGTGCGTTGGTGCTGTGTGCGTGGCGTCCTGTGGTCTTAAGCCTGAGGCGCTGCTGATGTGCAACTCATAAACATTCTTCAAGGTTGCCAGGTCTGGGATTGCTTCTCAGCAGCAGAGATGTGTTTGGATATGCAGTCAAATAAAAGTCTAGCACGCCGGCTCAAAATACCACAGTATTATAGATAATGAGATGCAGGAGCATCCATCACCTGCCCCACCCAGGGGACGGCCCCCGGTATTAAGGACGGCCCCCGGTATTAAGGACGGCCCCGGTATTAAGGACGGCCCCCGGTATTAAGGACGGCCCCGGTATTAAGGACGGCCCCGGTATTAAAGACGGCCCCGGTATTAAAGACGGCCCCGGTATTAAAGACGGCCCCCGGTATTAAAGACGGCCCCCGGTATTAAGGACGGCCCCGGTATTAAGGACGGCCCCCGGTATTAAGGACGGCCCCCGGTATTAAGGACGGCCCCCGGTATTAAGGACGGCCCCCGGTATTAAGGACGGCCCCGGTATTAAGGACGGCCCCCGGTATTAAGGACGGCCCCCGGTATTAAGGACGGCCCCCGGTATTAAGGACGGCCCCCGGTATTAATGACGGCCCCCGGTATTAATAAGGACAGCCTCCGTGTGAAACCCATATGCAACACGTCTCTTTACTCGGCCCTTTACTCGTTTTTATTTTAACAGTTGAGTATTCTTTTGCAGAAGTGTTATAATATGTTATAAGTGTTATAAGTTATCTATGTGCTATTCAGATGTTTATGTAATATAACCCGTCTGCAGTGTTTTTTGATGCCCTTTAAACTTCACCTCTAATATTCTGTCAGGGGGTCGACTGGGATGAGGTCACATGTTGTTGACTGGTTTATGGCTGCCGATCCGCTCTGTATGAACTGTATATATATATATATATATTATATATATAAGAGCCCAGTCACATGAATATTTCATCACAGCTCACAGGGAGGTATTAAGGCCGTAAAAGAAAGTATTCATGGGATTGGAGAAGGATAATGACACCCAGGCTTGAAAGTGAGAGATAATATTTAATATAGTTTTCTCTCTCTATTCACTAATTAAATTACCCTCTATAATGGCTCGGTTGGCGCGGCGCATCTTCTGTAGAGATCTGTCAACGGGGACACCCTTTCTGCCTCCCTCGGCTCATATTATAAGATGTTCCAGTCTTACTGGGTTCTTTAGCCCTTCTGCTCCTTAAAAATGTGTAACGGTGCAAGAAATCCAATCAGTGGGCTGTGGAAAAAGTGAGGGTGGGTAGAGAAGGGTTGATGGACAGATGTTGAGGGAGAGAGGGGGATAGAGAGAGGGAGGGAGGGAGAGAGAGAGGGGGGATAGAGAGAGGAAAGGAGGGAGGGAGGGAGAGGGAGCGGGGGGTGAGGGAGAGAGGGGGAGAGGGAGAGAGGGGGAGAGGGAGAGAGGGGGAGAGGGAGAGAGAGAGAAAGGAGGGAGGGAGGAAAGGAGGGAGAGAGGGAGAGGGGATAGAGAGAAAGAGGGAGGGAGGGAGGGAGGGAGGGAGGGAGGGAAGGAGAGAGAGAGGGGGATAGAGAGAGGAAAGGAGGGAGGGAGGGAGAGGAAGAGAGGGGGGAGAGGGAGAGAGAGAGGGAGAGAGAGAGGAAAGGAGGGAGGGAGGGAGAGGGGGAAAGGAGGGAGAGAGGAAAGGAGGGAGAGGGAGAGAGGGGGGAGAGAGAGGAAAGAAGGGAGGGAGAGAGGGGGGAGAGAGAGGAAAGGAGGGAGGGAGAGAGAGGGGGAGGGAGAGAGGGGGGAGAGTGATTTAGAGTGGATGGAAAATTGGTAGGGAAAACAGTCTATAATTCAACGTAATTTTCAAGTGGCCAAAGATTTTTAGTTTTTTGTCCCGTTGCGCCGAGGTTGTTTTTAACGAGCGGCTGCCGCTGATATTCAGATATATTCCTCGATTTCACAGAGAAAATATGATGTGCGGATATATTCCTCGATTTCATAGAGAAAAGACAGCATCTTGATTCAGCCGAGATATTCTCCTCTGTCACCATGACTCCAGCTAATGAAGATGTCCTTTAAATGTCTCTGTCAGCTTTTTCTCTGTGTGTTTGTGCGTCTTACTCTCAACTCACGAGGCCCTTCAAAGTACAGTTTTATATGTGTGATTCGTTAGCGGAGGTTAATTGGGCGTTTACTAATTCTGTTCCTATCGACAAACAGCGAATAAGCACATCTACAGGGAACATTAGAAGCCAGTTAGTCTGTTTGTGTTGCACATCTACAGGGAACATTAGAAGCCAGTTTGTCTGTTTGTGTTGCACATCTACAGGTTGGGTTCTGGCTGTTTAGGAGAGAACGTGTACAGAAATCATGAACGGCATGTCAAGATAATAAACTGTGCACGTCATATAAATGGTTTTGCCTGAAGGACAGACTTGCTATGTATTTAATGCAACAGGTAAAAACGATGTTTCTGCGTCAGACATAGTCCTTGGTATACGCCCAGAGCATCCGGTATCCGAACGATTTATCGTGTGAACAAGGCCTTTGTGTTCCTGTGTCTGTCGCCGTTGTTTTCTATTCTGGCTTAAAGTGTTGTTGATTTCTATTCTGTGTCTGTTGTTGATTTCTATTCTGTGTCTGTTGTTGATTTCTATTCTGTGTCTGTTGATTTCTATTCTGTGTCTGTTGTTGATTTCTATTCTGTGTCTGTCGTTGATTTCTATTCTGTGTCTGTCGTTGATTTCTATTCTGTCAGTGTCTGTCGTTGATTTCTATTTTGCCTGTGTTTCCTTTAGATCCGTCCATATGTAGGCTGTCTGGTCCAGTACCTGCCTCTGCTCTGGAGACAGTCAGAGGATCATAATATGCTTCGCTGTGCCATCCTCACCACTTTAATTCACCTGGTCCAGGTATGACCCATCTGTATGTGTGGCCTCATCCTGGATGAGCTCCTCAGGTCTTCTGCAACTGGGTGACATATCATGGTGTAAATATAGATGAGCTGATCATGGATCTGTGTATATGTGATTGACAGACCAGGATAATAAGTCCAGAGTCTATACGTGTTATTTTCTCAGTGTGAACCAGAGAGCATCACACTCTAACCTCCACCATAACCCCTCTGTATAATAGAGCACCACACTCTAACCTCCACCATAACCCCTCTGTATAATAGAGCACCACACTCTAACCTCATTTTCTTTGTGATGTCACTTAGGGCCTGGGTGCAGAGAGTAGGAACCTCTATCCATTCCTGCTTCCAGTGATCCAGCTGAGTACAGATGTTTCTCAACCACCCCACGTCTATCTGCTGGAGGACGGACTGGAGCTCTGGTACGCCTCTGTTTTACATAAAGTGTTTGGATACAAATCTGTGCCAAGACTCTTCCATGTAGATTGAACCAATGTCTGGTGGAACACTGAAAAGTTCCCCTGTTAAACCAACCAGACATGCATTGATTTTAATACATTTATCCTCTAGAGGTCATTCCCCCACACTTCTTTTACTCCGAAGCACCAATCACTGTGTTCTAATGTGGCACAACTCAACCCAAAGCTGGGACATCTCAATACTTCATGTTACAATACATGCAGCACATGACTCAGACCAGAATAATAGAACGAGGAGTGGGAGGATCCAGTGCCCAACTGAGCAAGAGGACAAATACATCAGTGTGTCTAGTTTGAGAAACAGACCTCACAGGTTCCTAAACTGGCAGCGTCATTCAATGATTCCCGCTAAACACCCGTCTCCACGTCAACGTTAAAGAGGTGTCTGTGGAATGCTGTCCTGTCAGGCAGAGTTGCTAAAAGAAAAGCACATCTAAGACTGGCAAATAAATGATACGTAGTGGCAGAAGAACCGAGAGACTGGAGAGTGGAAAATACAAGAAGTGTTACGGACAGAGATATCCAAGTTTGAGGTGTTAGGATCACATAGAAGAACATTTGTGAGACTCAAACAGAATGAAAAGGATCTGGAGGACTGGCTGACACCATCTGCCAGGTATAATGGAGGACTAGTGGTGTTAAAGTAGGAGATTGGCACAGAGTAAAAGTGGTGTTGAAAAGGGAAGGCTGTCACTCAACTTTGCAATGCCACCTCCTGTTGATGGTGCTTGACTGGGGCCAAGGTCCTGCTACATCAGTACAATGACCCAAAGCACAGCTCCAAACTATTCAATAACTATTTAGGGAAGAAGCCGACAGCTGGTATTCTGTCTATAACGGATTGGACAGCACAATCACCCGATCAACTGACTGATCTGGGAATCTGGAGTGCATAGCATAATTATACACTAAGAAAAAGTTCAAGAATTTAGCAGTATTTGCATTTTACTACTGTCCATAATTGACTGTTTTGCGATTGTTAAACGAAGAAGAAGTTGAACTTGAGTTCATCCTGTCACACTCATCCTGTCACACTCATCCTGTCACACTCATCCTGTCACACTCATCCTGTCACACTCATCCTCAGATGTCATCCTCAGCTGTCACACTCATCCTCAGATGTCACACTCATCCTGTCACACTCATCCTGTCACACTCATCCTCAGCAATAAGGGTTTCTGTGATGTGATGGGCGATCGTTTCTAATGAGACGTTTATCCACATGTTGGCCCAGGGAGTTGAGTCAGATCACACTCTTAAAGGCACCTACCATCTGCTCACTACTGCCACACACACACACACACACACACACACACACACACACACACACAGAGACACACACATACACATACACACACACACACACACACAGAGACACTCTCTGTAGCTCTCTGTCTCTCTCTCTCTCTGTGTGTCTCTCTCTCTCCCCCATAATCTCATTTTTTCACTCTAAACCCATAGAATATTCCAGAGTGTAGAGCGATGATAGTCTCTCTTGATTTTGCCTTTTAATTCTGTCCGATAAACAGTTGTGACCTGTCTATGTGTTTACCCCATTTAGTTGAGTCATTTGTGTCAATAGTGCCTTGCTTTTTGTTCGTCGCTTAGTCACTCTTGCAGTCTCTCTCTCTCTTTTGTCTCGCTGTCTTTCAATCTCTCTCGCCCCCTCACAACCATCTCTCTCTTTCACTTTCATTCGCTTCCTTTCTTTTCCAAGTTCGTTAACGATTTCTCTGACGACGTTGAGGTGTGCAAATGCCTACATGTGTGAGTAGAGCTCTGAAGGGAAAATAACCACCAGTGTTGTAGACTGGTTTCAAAATGTCCTCGTCACACTTGTACACACTTGTATTGTGTACGGCCTGTTTTCAAAAGCTTATTGGGGCTTGTCTTTTGTTCCTCACATTATAGGCGGACGGTTGCACATGGTTAGCAGTGATAAGAGGCTATTCTCCTATAAACCAGCTTATAAATCAGGACCAGTCTGGCCACGGTCCACGGCGGGCCAGTTTGACACACATGGGCTTTAAACACCTCCTCTCATTTGGTAGCGGGACCAGGGGTTACAAACCCTGTGTGTGACCAACCAGGGCCGTAGATTGGGTTTGGTTCCTCTTTTATGCTCAAGCCACCTCAGGCATTTATCTATGGGGCTCTGAATGTTCACATGCAGGGTTTTACTTTCTAAAGATACTGTGTGTCTCGAACAGTAATGTTCTCAAACAGGGAAGACGTTGTGGTGTTTTGTAGTTTCCTCTAGGACTAGTGCAGTTTCCTGTAGGACTAGTGCAGTTTCCTCTAGGACTGGTGGGGTTTCCTCTAGGACTGGTGGGGTTTCCTCTAGGACTGGTGCGGTTTCCTCTAGGACTGGTGCGGTTTCCTCTAGGACTGGTGCGGTTTCCTCTAGGACTGGTGCGGTTTCCTCTAGGACTGGTGCGGTTTCCTCTAGGACTGGTGCGGTTTCCTCTAGGACTGGTGCGGTTTCCTCTAGGACTGGTGCGGTTTTCTCTAGGACTGGTGCGGTTTTCTCTAGGACTGGTGCGGTTTTCTCTAGGACTGGTGCGGTTTCCTCTAGGACTGGTGCGGTTTTCTCTAGGACTGGTGCGGTTTTCTCTAGGACTGGTGCGGTTTCCTCTAGGACTGGTGCGGTTTTCTCTAGGACTGGTGCGGTTTTCTCTAGGACTGGTGCGGTTTCCTCTAGGACTGGTGCGGTTTCCTCTAGGACTGGTGCGGTTTCCTCTAGGACTGGTGCGGTTTCCTCTAGGACTGGTGCGGTTTCCTCTAGGACTGGTGCGGTTTTCTCTAGGACTGGTGCGGTTTCCTCTAGGACTGGTGCGGTTTCCTCTATAGTGTTTCTGGGTTGGAGTGCTCCCGTTGTGTCCCTTTGCTCCTCTGTCCCCTCCTCACAATGTTCCTCCTGTAATCTCCCCTCAGGTTGGTGACGTTAGAGAACAGTACGGCCGTCACCCCAGAGCTTCTGAGAATCTTCCAGAACATGCCGGCTCTCCTGGGTGAGTTTGACAGAGTTGACAGTGGAGTTGTTTGATTGTCACGGTGCAGCTTTGAATAATTATCATATGTTTTACAACTCTTGGATATAAATACGTGCTGATAAGATTTCGGTGAAAACAACAGAAATGCACTTTGTTTTTCTCACCGCCTGATGGTGAGAGGATGTGGATCACGTATGTAATTGATTGTGTAATTAATAATGATAGTGTTACTATCTCTCTTCTCTGTGTCCATCTGAGGTAATTAGTGGTCATATTTACTGTCTCTCTTCTCTGTGTCCATGTGAGGTAATTAGTGGTCATATTTACTGTCTCTCTTCTCTGTGTCCATGTGAGGTAATTAGTGGTCATATTTACTGTCTCTCTTCTCTGTGTCCATCTGAGGTAATTAGTGGTCATATTTACTGTCTCTCTTCTCTGTGTCCATGTGAGGTAATTAGTGGTCATATTTACTGTCTCTCTTCTCTGTGTCCATGTGAGGTAATTAGTGGTCATATTTACTGTCTCTCTTCTCTGTGTCCATCTGAGGTAATTAGTGGTCATATTTACTATCTCTCTTCTCTGTGTCCATCTGAGGTAATTAGTGGTCATATTTACTATCTCTCTTCTCTGTGTCCATCTGAGGTAATTAGTGGTCATATTTACTGTCTCTCTTCTCTGTGTCCATCTGAGGTAATTAGTGGTCATATTTACTGTCTCTCTTCTCTGTGTCCATGTGAGGTAATTAGTGGTCATATTTACTGTCTCTCTTCTCTGTGTCCATGTGAGGTAATTAGTGGTCATATTTACTGTCTCTCTTCTCTGTGTCCATCTGAGGTAATTAGTGGTCATATTTACTATCTCTCTTCTCTGTGTCCATCTGAGGTAATTAGTGGTCATATTTACTATCTCTCTTCTCTGTGTCCATCTGAGGTAATTAGTGGTCATATTTACTGTCTCTCTTCTCTGTGTCCATCTGAGGTAATTAGTGGTCATATTTACTATCTCTCTTCTCTGTGTCCATCTGAGGTAATTAGTGGTCATATTTACTATCTCTCTTCTCTGTGTCCATCTGAGGTAATTAGTGGTCATATTTACTGTCTCTCTTCTCTGTGTCCATCTGAGGTAATTAGTGGTCATATTTACTATCTCTCTTCTCTGTGTCCATCTGAGGTAATTAGTGGTCATATTTACTATATCTCTTCTCTGTGTCCATCTGAGGTAATTAGTGGTCATATTTACTATCTCTCTTCTCTGTGTCCATCTGAGGTAATTAGTGGTCATATTTACTATCTCTCTCCTCTGTGTCCATGTGAGGTAATTAGTGGTCATATTTACTATCTCTCTTCTCTGTGTCCATCTGAGGTAATTAGTGGTCATATTTACTGTCTCTCTTCTCTGTGTCCATCTGAGGTAATTAGTTGTCATATTTACTGTCTCTCTTCTCTGTGTCCATCTGAGGTAATTAGTGGTCATATTTACTGTCTCTCTTCTCTGTGTCCATCTGAGGTAATTAGTTGTCATATTTACTGTCTCTCTTCTCTGTGTCCATCTGAGGTAATTAGTGGTCATATTTACTATCTCTCTTCTCTGTGTCCATCTGAGGTAATTAGTGGTCATATTTACTGTCTCTCTTCTCTGTGTCCATCTGAGGTAATTAGTGGTCATATTTACTGTCTCTCTTCTCTGTGTCCATCTGAGGTAATTAGTGGTCATATTTACTATCTCTCTTCTCTGTGTCCATGTGAGGTAATTAGTTGTCATATTTACTGTCTCTCTTCTCTGTGTCCATCTGAGGTAATTAGTGGTCATATTTACTGTCTCTCTTCTCTGTGTCCATCTGAGGTAATTAGTGGTCATATTTACTATCTCTCTTCTCTGTGTCCATCTGAGGTAATTAGTGGTCATATTTACTGTCTCTCTTCTCTGTGTCCATCTGAGGTAATTAGTGGTCATATTTACTGTCTCTCTTCTCTGTGTCCATGTGAGGTAATTAGTGGTCATATTTACTGTCTCTCTTCTCTGTGTCCATCTGAGGTAATTAGTGGTCATATTTACTGTCTCTCTTCTCTGTGTCCATGTGAGGTAATTAGTTGTCATATTTACTGTCTCTCTTCTCTGTGTCCATCTGAGGTAATTAGTGGTCATATTTACTGTCTCTCTTCTCTGTGTCCATGTGAGGTAATTAGTGGTCATATTTACTGTCTCTCTTCTCTGTGTCCATCTGAGGTAATTAGTGGTCATATTTACTATCTCTCTTCTCTGTGTCCATCTGAGGTAATTAGTGGTCATATTTACTATCTCTCTTCTCTGTGTCCATCTGAGGTAATTAGTGGTCATATTTACTGTCTCTCTTCTCTGTGTCCATCTGAGGTAATTAGTTGTCATATTTACTGTCTCTCTTCTCTGTGTCCATCTGAGGTAATTAGTGGTCATATTTACTGTCTCTCTTCTCTGTGTCCATCTGAGGTAATTAGTTGTCATATTTACTGTCTCTCTTCTCTGTGTCCATCTGAGGTAATTAGTGGTCATATTTACTATCTCTCTTCTCTGTGTCCATCTGAGGTAATTAGTGGTCATATTTACTGTCTCTCTTCTCTGTGTCCATCTGAGGTAATTAGTGGTCATATTTACTGTCTCTCTTCTCTGTGTCCATCTGAGGTAATTAGTGGTCATATTTACTATCTCTCTTCTCTGTGTCCATGTGAGGTAATTAGTTGTCATATTTACTGTCTCTCTTCTCTGTGTCCATGTGAGGTAATTAGTGGTCATATTTACTGTCTCTCTTCTCTGTGTCCATGTGAGGTAATTAGTGGTCATATTTACTATATCTCTTCTCTGTGTCCATCTGAGGTAATTAGTGGTCATATTTACTGTCTCTCTTCTCTGTGTCCATCTGAGGTAATTAGTGGTCATATTTACTGTCTCTCTTCTCTGTGTCCATGTGAGGTAATTAGTGGTCATATTTACTGTCTCTCTTCTCTGTGTCCATCTGAGGTAATTAGTGGTCATATTTACTGTCTCTCTTCTCTGTGTCCATGTGAGGTAATTAGTGGTCATATTTACTGTCTCTCTTCTCTGTGTCCATCTGAGGTAATTAGTTGTCATATTTACTGTCTCTCTTCTCTGTGTCCATCTGAGGTAATTAGTGGTCATATTTACTGTCTCTCTTCTCTGTGTCCATGTGAGGTAATTAGTGGTCATATTTACTGTCTCTCTTCTCTGTGTCCATCTGAGGTAATTAGTGGTCATATTTACTATCTCTCTTCTCTGTGTCCATCTGAGGTAATTAGTGGTCATATTTACTATCTCTCTTCTCTGTGTCCATCTGAGGTAATTAGTGGTCATATTTACTGTCTCTCTTCTCTGTGTCCATCTGAGGTAATTAGTGGTCATATTTACTGTCTCTCTTCTCTGTGTCCATCTGAGGTAATTAGTGGTCATATTTACTGTCTCTCTTCTCTGTGTCCATCTGAGGTAATTAGTAGAACAAACAGCACTTTAGCTGCTCTCCATGATGTCAGTGTTTACTTTCTGCCCTCAGCGGATGTGACCGAAGTAAATAGACAGACTTGAGTGAGCCATGCTCCAAAGTGAAATGAAAGTCGTTTTACCTTGACATGGCCTCAGAAGAACATTTTCACCAGTCCATATTTAATTTATTCTGTGTCGCACAATGGACTAAAATGAGTCATTTACTGAGCTCTATTACTGTCAGTCAGAAGTTGAAACAGAAACTTGTTCTGTAAAAGGTGTTGGGGGCAGAGAAATATAATCGCTCACATTTTCTTTTTACTGGCCATCCGTGATATCAATAAAAGCATTTCAATTTCTTTTTAAGCTCTATATCATTTGTTTTGTTAACAAGCATAGATCCTGGTTCCTAATTAGTAGAACTATGTGTCATACATGCTGAAGTTGTCAGTGAATGCATGTTGTTTGAGAAGTAAAAATAAAGAGTTCTCATTTTCCTTTCTGAGTTTGTGGTACACTAATGAGATTATTATTTATAACTGTTACTGTCATAAGTTTTGCTTTGGCAATTAGGCTTTTCTTTTAGTTGACAGTTAAAATACACAGTTTATAGGTGTGAATTCCACGCAATCTTCTTGAAAAATACTTTCACAGACTAGTCATAAACAATGTTGTGAAATTGGACTTGTTTCAGCTGACTGCTACAGCCTTGCTATGCTTTATAATAATTAGCAACAATCAGAAGTCTGCGCTGAAATGAATGGACCTATTTAGCACCTCTATCTCTTTCATTGTAAGTAAATATGAGCCGTAACTAATTGTTTTGCATCTCTCTGGGTTTGAATAACTATTATTATGACAATGATCTTCCTCATCTTATGAAGGATACGATATTAGACAACATGTTTCAGTTTCTCTGACTAATATCTCTGTAGTGTCAGTTTCTCTGACTAATATCTCTGTAGTGTCAGTTTCTCTGACTAATATCTCTGTAGTGTCAGTTTCTCTGACTAATATCTCTGTAGTGTCAGTTTCTCTGACTAATATCTCTGTAGTGTCAGTTTCTCTGACTAATATCTCTGTAGTGTCAGTTTCTCTGACTAATATCTCTGTAGTGTCAGTTTCTCTGACTAATATCTCTGTAGTGTCAGTTTCTCTGACTAATATCTCTGTAGTGTCAGTTTCTCTGACTAATATCTCTGTAGTGTCAGTTTCTCTGACTAATATCTCTGTAGTGTCAGTTTCTCTGACTAATATCTCTGTAGTGTCAGTTTCTCTGACTAATATCTCTGTAGTGTCAGTTTCTCTGACTAATATCTCTGTAGTGTCAGTTTCTCTGACTAATATCTCTGTAGTGTCAGTTTCTCTGACTAATATCTCTGTAGTGTCAGTTTCTCTGACTAATATCTCTGTAGTGTCAGTTTCTCTGACTAATATCTCTGTAGTGTCAGTAATTGCTGCCCTACTTTTGTTTCCAATTCCATAACTGAAGTATCGGGTTACAATCCGTCATGTTCTGGGAAACGCATCAAGGCTGGCATTTTATTGTGTGGTACTACTCCCGTGTGTGGTGCTGTCGTGTGTGGTACTGCTGCCGTGTGTGGTACTGCTGCCGTGCGTGGTGCTGCTGCCGTGCGTGGTGCTGCTGCCGTGCGTGGTGCTGCTGCCGTGCGTGGTGCTGCTGCCGTGCGTGGTGCTGCTGCCGTGCGTGGTGCTGCTGCCGTGCGTGGTGCTGCTGCCGTGCGTGGTGCTGCTGCCGTGCGTGGTGCTGCTGCCGTGCGTGGTGCTGCTGCCGTGCGTGGTGCTGCTGCCGTGCGTGGTGCTGCTGCCGTGCGTGGTGCTGCTGCCGTGCGTGGTGCTGCTGCCGTGCGTGGTGCTGCTGCCGTGCGTGGTGCTGCTGCCGTGCGTGGTGCTGCTGCCGTGCGTGGTGCTGCTGCCGTGCGTGGTGCTGCTGCCGTGCGTGGTGCTCCTGCCGTGCGTGGTGCTCCTGCCGTGCGTGGTGCTCCTGCCGTGCGTGGTGGTGCTGCCGTGCGTGGTGGTGCTGCCGTGCGTGGTGGTGCTGCCGTGCGTGGTGCTCCTGCCGTGCGTGGTGCTCCTGCCGTGCGTGGTGCTCCTGCCGTGCGTGGTGCTCCTGCCGTGCGTGGTGCTCCTGCCGTGCGTGGTGCTCCTGCCGTGCGTGGTGGTGCTGCCGTGCGTGGTGGTGCTGCCGTGCGTGGTGCTCCTGCCGTGCGTGGTGCTCCTGCCGTGCGTGGTGCTCCTGCCGTGCGTGGTGCTCCTGCCGTCAGCACCTCACTGTTATAATAGCACATTGTAATTTAAAATAACTGTCTGTAAATCCAAAAGTTATGTAATCTACACCCGCATGTCAAGAAAATGACGAGCCATTCATCAGAGTCTGGTTCTCATCTAGGTTCCTTCCTCGGCTCCAACCTTCTTGAGGAGTTCTCCCAAACCACCGTGCATCAGTTTCTTTTTGCTTGCTGTTATGACTTTGTGCTTGCTGATGTACAAGGCGCTTTATAAAGTACATGTTATAGATTTCAGGGGATTGCCATGTATTTTGAGTGTTTGACTTGGATGGACAGATGTTTATCTGAAGAACGACCTGTCTGATTAATCCAACTCCTAGTGGTTGTGGGATGGTCAATGTCCAGACACACGTGTTCTCTGAACTAAATCAAATGGTTCTTATCACAGGAAGTCTCGAATCCTCATACCTTGCTGCAAACATATTCGCTCTTCTGCCACAAGGAGGCGTTATATGGGCGGCAAGCTGGCCTGGTGGTTAGGGACGAGAGGTCTGGAAGGTCCCAGCAGAGGACACAATTCAGTTGAAGGCATTTAGTTGTTATTAATCTTGGTCTATTCCTATAGTGCAGTCTGCATTAAACCCGGCTATCATAATGACACCGCTAGCTGGGATGCAGTGATCATACTGGGGCCCAGATTGACCAAGTTGATCCAACCAGCATTAGCATAGAATGTTACCCGTAAGTGGGTTTTCCTAAATAGCCTATAGCCCAGTCATTGAGCTCATATTGACAGTCTGTGCTCTAACCTGTGCTCTAACCTGTGCTCTAACCTGTGCTGTGGCACTGGTCCTCTCTTATATCACCTTGCAGTTGACTTGTATCTGGACTCTGCAGCTGTCCCTAGTACCCAGATGTGTGTGTCAGCAACCAGATGTGATATCGGATCATAACTTTACACTCACAGAATATTCTCACCAACATCGTAGAAATTGTTTCGAATAAATGCATTTTAAATAGCTGTTTCATTCCACTGCCGAAATGGCTTCCCTCACTTTGGTCGTAATGTAGGAAACGAGTAGGGTACGTGTTTATTCTACAGGGTACGCGGGCCCCGGGCAGACCCCCTAATATCTGTTGTGTTGGGATGACGTTTCTCGTCTGCCGTTGTCTATTTACAGCCTCCTCATCCGCTCTGACTCATTTAGTTACGCAGCGTATCTAAGCTCTTGAATGCCTATCAAATGGTGTCTATTAACACCTGCTGATTAGCCTCTAACCCGCTCCTGCTCTGAGCGCCACCTGCAGTGTCCACCTAATGATGGTCACCACAGGGGGGCACGTCCTGTGGCGTTGACATCTCCATAACGCTCTGTCATATGTTGCTTCCGCTAGCAGCCACTGGTAGTCACATAGATTGTTCTAGTGATTTGCACGCTAATTGTCTTACAGTAGCACATGAAGAAGGACCTTTGATGTCTGTGGGAAAGTGGCACTTTAACACTCCGGGACACGTTTAATGACGTAGGGGAAGTTTACGCTCTGAATCTGCTTAGCGCCTTCTCCCATCAGCCATGTATGGGGTCAGTCTTTCATCTATTAGCTGTTCTCCATCACCCTTCTGGCCTCTTCAGGACTAATGGAAAGTGTGACACTTCTTAACGAGGTTTTCCGCAGTTCTAATGAATTTCACAACTGGTGACAGCTCCTTCTAATTAGTCATGCTGCAATCTGCACTTTAGGTTACACGGTAACTCAGTCTGCTGTTAACAATGCTAGTTTTAAGATACACATTTATTAATCGAGTAAATACGCTTTTTTCTATTTTAATTCTGTTTTGACATGTCAGCCGCACGCAGTAGTTCAAACGGCAATATGTATGAATCGTGTGCATGAATGTGGTTCTCCAGAGTGGCTGTGCCTGTATGAATCGTATACATGAATGTGGTTCTCCAGAGTGGCTGTGCCTGTATGAATCGTGTGCATGAATGTGGTTCTCCAGAGTGGCTGTGCCTGTATGAATCGTATACATGAATGTGGTTCTCCAGAGTGGCTGTGCCTGTATGAATCGTATACATGAATGTGGTTCTCCAGAGTGGCTGTGCCTGTATGAATCGTATACATGAATGTGGTTCTCCAGAGTGGCTGTGCCTGTATGAATCGTATACATGAATGTGGTTCTCCAGAGTGGCTCTGCCTGTATGAATCGTATATACATGAATGTGATTCTCCAGAGTGGCTGTGCCTGTATGAATCGTATACATGAATGTGGTTCTCCAGAGTGGCTCTGCCTGTATGAATCGTATATACATGAATGTGATTCTCCAGAGTGGCTCTGCCTGTATGAATCGTATACATGAATGTGGTTCTCCAGAGTGGCTGTGCCTGTATGAATCGTATATACATGAATGTGGTTCTCCAGAGTGGCTGTGCCTGTATGAATCGTATATACATGAATGTGATTCTCCAGAGTGGCTGTGCCTGTATGAATCGTATATACATGAATGTGGTTCTCCAGAGTGGCTGTGCCTGTATGAATCGTATATACATGAATGTGATTCTCCAGAGTGGCTCTGCCTGTATGAATCGTATACATGAATGTGATTCTCCAGAGTGGCTGTGCCTGTATGAATCGTATATACATGAATGTGGTTCTCCAGAGTGGCTGTGCCTGTATGAATCGTATATACATGAATGTGATTCTCCAGAGTGGCTGTGCCTGTATGAATCGTATATACATGAATGTGATTCTCCAGAGTGGCTGTGCCTGTATGAATCGTATATACATGAATGTGATTCTCCAGAGTGGCTGTGCCTGTATGAATCGTATATACATGAATGTGATTCTCCAGAGTGGCTGTGCCTGTATGAATCGTATATACATGAATGTGATTCTCCAGAGTGGCTGTGCCTGTATGAATCGTATATACATGAATGTGATTCTCCAGAGTGGCTCTGCCTGTATGAATCGTATATACATGAATATGATTCTCCAGAGTGTCTGTATGAGTTGTATACATGAATATGATTCTCCAGAGTGGCTCTGTCTGTATGAAAAGATATTTGTTTTAGTCACCGCTGGCAGTCATGTATCATTTTTGTGTGTATTTACAATCCTGTTTGTGTCTGGGCCTAAATGTACTTCCTGATTCATGTGGTGAGATCTACAGTGGTTTGATAAAGAAAGATTAAAGGTCTCTGATCTAAAGATTTTGTTCCAAATCCTTTTACCACACACCTTTAAGCCTCCATGCTTACTGAAAGTGTGGAACTCCACATACAAGCCGGTCCTCATACATTTATGTACATTTCTTTATAATTGACCTCATATGCTCTTAGGTGTGTCTGTCTTTTTCTGGTCAATCAATATAGCCCAGTAGGCTTTTATCATCCTTGTGTTTGTACATTTTGATCAGCGGATGACCTTGATCTGTGAGTTCTCTGGAGCCTGTTGGCAGATGCTGTGTTTGTGTGGGCAGGATCCCCGTCACCTTCTGTTGTGATATAGACTTCATTTATAATTGATGTCACTGTTTGTTTTCCATCCATCTACACCCAGTGCCTCATAAAGTCAAAGTGGAAGTCCAATTACAGAAGTATGTGCCAATTTAATGTGTATGTAAACACATGTCTCATTTGCATAAGTATTCAGACCCTTTTGTCAATTTAATGTAAATGTTCCGGTTCCCCAGGTTCCCCAGGTCCCACAGGTTCCCCAGGTCCCACAGGTTCTCCAGGTCTCACAGGTTCCCCAGGTCCCACAGGTTCCCCAGGTCCCACAGGTTCCCCAGGTCTCACAGGTTCCACAGGTCCCACAGGTTCCCCAGGTCCCACAGGTTCCCCAGGTCCCACAGGTTCCCCAGGTCCCACAGGTTCCCCAGGTCCCACAGGTTCCCCAGGTCCCACAGGTTCCCCAGGTCCCACCCAGTTCCACATAGGGATGTTGGTTGTAGTTGCATCAGCATTCTAGCACTTTTCTTTTTCTGGTCTCAATATGAATGCTCTCCATCCATAGACAGTTTGGTATTGTCACATTATTAGAGGATTAATCCTTTGTACCACCAGAAATGTGTGTCATTGTTCCGGTTATAAGGCCTTTTACATGGTGCCACAAACTATGCCATGCTCTCATTAAAATATAGAGAAGTCATTAAAAATGGAAGGAAAGCCACTTTGATGACATTTATCCAGCGCACGTTGATCATCCCATCAGTACACATTTCCGTATTACATAGGATCCTTAGGTCATGCCTCTCTCAATGGGTAATGATATTTAATCATTCTTGGCGTTTATTAAAATAACACTTCTATCACACAGTTTGGATATTGGTGTGACCCATTTGGTCACCACCCCACACACACCACCAATAACGCCCCCCCCGCTGACAATGTGACATCGTTTCATTTGATGTGTGTGGCGGAATGATAATGGGATCTTTTAATTTCAGGCCTGGTGAGGAGGTGGAAAAGGTTGATTGGTTCATTGTCCTGCTTCAAAGGAAGCCAGACAGAGACACAATGGCTGGTGAATCTTCCTTATGTAGCCAGATCGTACAACCTAACAGAATATATGCTTTTACATGGATACCAGGCAGAGATTTGCCGGTTATGCGGAAAACAGACTTAACTAGGACCTTTATACTCTATATCAAGAGCTGTGACAAAGCATTCTATCAAGAAGAAGTATGATATCAAAATGTATTTTTGCCTGGTGTTGTTTTGTGTAGACTGTGGCCTTCTACTCTCATGCTAATGCTATCGCTAAGCTTATGGGTTCTGTCAGTTGTCCACCAACACTCTAAATGACAGGAGATTGCCTTCGTTTTAAATTCTCCCTCTATTTTGACGTGTTAATCTCTGTGACGGTCTTGTATGTTTGGCCCACACAGGAGAATGAGATGCCTTTCTTTAACCTTCATCTGTTTGGGTTGTGACGCTCAGATAAGAGATCTCTATTCAAAAGAGGCTTTATCCCAAATGGCAGGGATTATAAAAGTTAATTCTTAAGACATCTTACAGATCGACAAAGATTACCACACTATAGGACAATGTCTCCAATCCGTTTGAATTAGTTGATTTTCGGTATATAACAAACTAGTTTGGATGGAATTTGAAGTAGCTTCAGATATCTTTGTTTATTCAATCTATTAACTTTTTTGGATTTATCTTGTTACGCCTCTCTAATGTTGCAGTAGATTGTTTGGTTAGAGCCCATTCACCCGATTCTATGGTGGCAATTCTCAATCAGGTGAAATGATTCCTGATTCTCGATGTTCAAACTGTTAAAATGATTCCTGATTCTCAATGCTTGATCAGGTGAAATGATTCCTGATTCTCGATGCTCAAACTGTTGAAATGATTCCTGATTTTTGATTCTCAATGCTCTAACAGGTGAAATGATTACATTTTTTAAAGCAGATTTGCTCAATGTTTTTCAGGGTGCTTGGATGATGCTTGTGGAGCACAATTTGTGTTTAGTGCCACTTATTCTAAGTGGAATCGAGAACTTGAAGCTGTTTGTTCTTGATCCAACTCAATGGTGCTTTGTCCATGTGCTTGGGTTTATGGATCTGCTGAATGGTGATTCCCCTCCCAAGCTTTTGTTTTTTCAGCAAACTTCAGCTGGTACTTATGTAGTATAACCCAATATATTCGCCATTCTTCCCACATTCTTTTGCCCCCGATGAGAATCATTCCCACAGCATGATGCTGTTGCCACCACTTGGTGCTTCTGTAACACAGTGTGTTGAATACTTATGGAACCAATACAGTTTTATATATATTTTTTCCCAACATAAAATCTGTGTCACCATGGTATTTAAAAAATATATTATAAATTATATACAAGTCAAAATTTTTTTGTAAATATACCATTTTTATTCCATATGAAATTTGGAATCGGTTTGGTGTGTGGACACTTCCTGTACGTGTCTTCGTCCATTACAGTGGTCACATGCATTAGACAGGCACTTAAAATAAGTTAATCAGTGAGAATGTGAAAGCACATATTTGTCTCCACATTTAACCTGATCCCTATAAAGTGTAGAGGTGCTGATATATGCCACCACGAGTGACCAGGGAGCACTTCAGGTTAACTGCCTTGTTCTGGGCCAGAACGGAAGATTCACCATGCTTTCTCCAAACTAGCCAGTTTTTGATGTCACATTTTATTACTGCTAGGCCACCTGTTGTAGAAGTGTCAGCAAATATGCAAATTGCTTGAGTAAAAACGAATCAACTACTGTCATATCATTAGCCCAGTAACAGGTTATGTTTCTTTTATTCATTGTTAATTGCTCATTCATTGTCATGTGCTATCCATCACCCCCCCCCCTGTACATGTTTTTTTAAATCATTTGATAAACTACATGAGAGCCTTTAGGTGTATAGAATTAAAGAACACACTGCAGTGTGTTTTATGGCTAGTGGGAACATGTTAGTCAGCTTAAGCTTGCCAGAGTCCTGACATAGGTCCCAACTAGTCATAACGCACAATGGCTTTTCTTTATGATCTGGTTGCATTCTGGATAGTTCTGAGGACATCTGTAAGTATTTCAGTACTGGACTGGACCACACCGCATGTTCTACTGCTGTTTGTAAACTGGTACGGACCTGTTGGGCTTCTGACTTTATAGAGGACCACCTATGTAGACCTTTTCAGTTTGCTATTTCACTCTACCTTTGACATTTTTGCTGTGACATTTCAGAGGGTGTCCTCTAATCTTTTAATAACCTCGGCCATCTTGTTGGTTGATGCTAGTTCTATGTGTTGCTAGCTTGGTAACGAACACCTGCGCTACGTGGCTGTTATGAAGTTTTTCAGGTCTTTAGTTTCTGGTATTTAATGAGTCTAAGTGTTATATAAACCCTGTTCATTATGTTACACCTGTTACCTTATTATTCACTGTGCTGGCAGGCACAATATCTGACAAGAACTGTTCTGTTGCCCCATTTACTTATGCATCGTTCTTGTCCTTCCATGTTACACAACATTACATGCAAATATCTACAGTTTCTACAATCTAACACCATAACCTGTAACCTTACATGCACACGGTATGCCATAAGCCACATCATACTTCCAATAAATCTTATGTCATGTACACTCGCATGTTAATAAATTAATCTGTCTGCAGTAGGACACAGTTGTGAGAAGTATCTATCTCTTTGTGTTGCTACGGTCTCTGGCAGCCAAACCTACTTGCGTGACTGGAACGCTCACGGCTCACACGTAACACGAGTCACTGGTGCGAAACAGTTGTTCTGTGCCCAAAAACACAATTCACTCGAATTACTTCAGAGTACGTCGCCTTATTCAGTCAAAAAGACCGGTAGCTGGTTTGCTTGACTGCATAACAAATTTTCAATACACAATTATGATCATATGGAAAATTGCTGTTTTCAAAGCACTGTGGCAGTTTAGTTTTGGAACTGGACTGAGGACAATCTGAGACTGTTAATTCTTTATTGGCTATTACAGGTTGGCCTTTTGGGTGACTCCATCAAAGATTTGTCAACTAATCCTCAGCTTGGTGTCTGTCTGCTGGAATGTCATGATGACCCAGATCCGTCTCAATCGAGGAGTGGAGATTTGAAAGAGATTTGCTTTGCAAGTGGTTATCATTAGTTATTATCTCAGCCTATTGTATAAATGAAGGGTTCAATCTACCCCGTTAAGGTCCTGTAATGAGAAGTCTGCGTTCTGTAGTTTGCGAGTGGTCACACTCATCATATTCACCTCTTTTTTATGTTGTTCACAGTGTGGTCACGGTGTGGTCACGGTGTGGTCACGGTGTGGTCACGGTGTGGTCACGGTGTGGTCTCTGGGTCACATGGTCTCTGGGTCACATGTTATCAGTCAAACTCACATTTTCTCTCTCCCAGTCCTGTCTGCCATTTTGCCGTGTGCATTTTCAACCCTGTCACAGTCGCTCACAAACCTGCAGGCAACATTTGGGAAAGTATCTCAGTATCCCCAACAGGCAATGAAGCTGTCTCATGGATGGCTATAAATGAAGCTGTCTCATGGATGGCTATATCAGTGAAATCCAAGTCCCATTCCTGCTGGTCTCCACCAGATGCCGAGGGCTAGACGGTATCTTCTGGGAATGTTTTTATCAAACCCTATGCAGCTGTTGTCTGCAATCCTAAGGCCTACCTTACTATCGACCCTAAGGCCTACCTTACTATCGACCCTAAGGCCTACCTTACTATCGACCCTAAGGCCTACCTTACTATCGACCCTAAGGCCTACCCTACTGTCGACCCTAAGGCCTACCCTACTGTCGACCCTAAGGCCTACCCTACTGTCGACCCTAAGGCCTACCCTACTGTCGACCCTAAGGCCTACCCTACTGTCGACCCTAAGGCCTACCCTACTGTCGACCCTAAGGCCTACCCTACTGTCGACCCTAAGGCCTACCCTACTGTCGACCCTAAGGCCTACCCTACTGTCGACCCTAAGGCCTACCCTACTGTCGACCCTAAGGCCTACCCTACTGTCGACCCTAAGGCCTACCCTACTGTCGACCCTAAGGCCTACCCTACTGTCGACCATAAGGCCTACCCTACTGTCGACCCTAAGGCCTACCCTACTGTCGACCCGACTCAGTATGTTTGATTGTGATTAAAGGGGACTTGTTTTGTGTTATAAACAGTTAATCTATTCTTTGCGTTAGTTTCGATAGTGCTGAAAACCGGAAGAAAAAGCAAATAATGATAAATAATTGATAAATATCAATGATAAATAATTGTCAGTGTGCAACGTACGAAATGAATACTTTTTCCCGTACTATTTATACACACACACACACAGACACAAACACTTCCTATTAACACACACACATATACTATTTACACACACACACACACACATATACTATTTACACACGCACGCACACCCACACACACACGTATACTATTTACACGTATACCATTTACACAATTGATGAAAGCTTTACCAAGTTAATGTGTTGGCTTTGCATTACTTTAAACCGAGCAGCACCATTTCTTCTTTCTGTACAGGAATGCATTTCATCACATACGGATATTCATATGAGTATCCCCAGAGGATATTACTATATGCACAGCTTATCAGCTGGGAGGGAGGGAGGGTGAATGGGAGGGGGAGGGTGAATGGGAGGGGGAGGGGGGAGGGAGGGGGTGATTGGGAGGGAGGGAGGGTGGTGTAGGAATGGGAGTGATGTCAGGGTGGCGTCAGCCAGAATCCGAGCCTGTCATTTACCTCCCGTCTCGGTTTCTTTTCCGTTTCCAATTAATATAAATGTGCTGCTGATGGGTTTTCACATGTAATCACATGTGGATGGAGTTCCTATCTCACACACAGATCACAGGTCAAATCCTTTAAATGTTATTTTATAGTGACTAAGGCGCTTAACTGGTAGTATAGTTAATGAATAAAGCTTATTATTAGCGTATTGTGTTTGTGGTAACTGATGGCTTTGTATTGTATTTCACTATTAGTACACATAATGGTTTCGTGCTTTATATTACTATATATTACTATGAGTGTTCACTTTACATTATACTCCTAATTTCAAATATATTTACCTGAACACGTTTTATTTGGCATAGTTTATTGACCATCTGAATTTCACCAGCATTTAATTGAGCTCAACATCGTGTTTTATTCTTTTAACGAGGTGGTCCTTTAGAAATGATGTTGTTCCCCACCAGGTTGTGGTAAATGTCCTGCCTACTGGATTATACATTATTTAAAACCATTTGGTATTGTATGTTTAAATAAATCAGCCTGAAATGATGAGAAACTTCTTCTCCACCGTGGACTGCTCCCAGTCGCCTGTGTGTGGCAGAGTTTGTCCAACAAACTGACATGGAAATTAACATCCAAGGGTGAGTGTTTGGTTCAAGGGTTGTTTTCTGACACAAATGTCAAATTCAAGTGTCTTGTTAGCTCAGCTCCAGGAAGGAGAGGAGTTGGACTCCAACAGAAACAGCTCAATTGGATAAAGTATTGAACACTCATGTGTAGTACAGATCCCATATATATACCAGTACTATGTAGTACTATGTTCTATAACATTCTGCCATACAGAGCCTTGTCTAGATCTATCGAATTCCAAGGCATGTGGACTCTCATCTTCAGCTCATCCCACAGGTTTTCTGCAGGTACTGTAATGACCGTGGCAAAACCTTGATTCTGTGTTTGTTGAACCATTTTCTGTGCTTATTTTGAGATGTGCTTTAAAACATTTCCCTACTGAGCGTTTGAACCACGTCTCAGGTTAAGCTCCTGGTACAGAGAGTCAGGTTTTTCAGCCATAGTTAAATGGGCATTTTCAATCGTTGAGCTTTCATCTTTTAGCCATTTCCTGATTTGTGCTACAATCATTTGTTGCTCATCTCTTCTTCTTCACATCCCTGTTAGCTCAGACCTGGGTGTGGATATTAGTGGAGGCCACTGTATTTTAAAAGAATAAAAAACAAATAACAAATTCACTGTGTCGTCATATGGGGTCTGGGGGGTGTCGAGTCTGGGGGGTGTCGAGTCTGGGGGTGTCGAGTCTGGGGGGTGGTGTTGTAGCTCCAAGCTGAACCTCTTGGGGATGTTTAAACAATTTAAAGGCATCAATGACCACACTTAGATCTTAGGACTTTTCCACCTGAACACCAACTCCTTTAGTTTTCCGTCTTGTGATTTTTTAATCAAATGTTGTGTCTTCTTCTTTAGCAGGCCTTCAAGCGCAAATATGGGGATTTGTGGCTGCACTTGTGTCTGTCATGTTCCTCTGTTAAATCATTGAGGTGTGTGTGCGTGTGCGTGTGCGTGTGCGTGTGCGTGTGCGTGTGTGTGTGTGTGTGGGTGTGGGTGTGGGTGTGGGTGTGGGTGCGTGTTTGCGAGGCAGTGCGCTGCACTCTGGTGATGATTCACTTCCTCGGGCACATTAATTAAATAGTTACAGGATTAAGTGACGCACTGTAGCTGTCTTATTTAGCTGTAGCCCTGAGCGGACGTGAAGAGTGTGGGAGGGGTTTACTGTAGCTGTTTTATTTAGCTGTAGCCCTGAGAGGATGTGAAGAGTGTGGGAGGGGTTTACTGTAGCTGTCTTATTTAGCTGTAGCCCTGAGAGGATGTAAAGAGTGTGGGAGAGGTTTACTGTAGCTGTCTTATTTAGCTGTAGCCCTGAGAGGATGTAAAGAGTGTGGGAGAGGTTTACTGTAGCTGTCTTATTTAGCTGTAGCCCTGAGAGGACGTGAAGAGTGTGGGAGGGTTTACTGTAGCTGTCTTATTTAGCTGTAGCCCTGAGCGGACGTGAAGAGTGTGGGAGGGGTTTACTGTAGCTGTTTTATTTAGCTGTAGCCCTGAGAGGATGTGAAGAGTGTGGGAGGGGTTTACTGTAGCTGTCTTATTCAACTGTAGCCCTGAGAGGACGTGAAAAGTGTGGAAGGGGAGAGGTTTACTGTAGCTGTCTTATTTAACTGTAGCCCTGAGAGGATGTAAAGAGTGTGGGAGAGGTTTACTGTAGCTGTCTTATTTAACTGTAGCCCTGAGAGGATGTAAAGAGTGTGGGAGAGGTTTACTGTAGCTGTCTTATTTAACTGTAGCCCTGAGAGGATGTAAAGAGTGTGGGAGAGGTTTACTGTAGCTGTCTTATTTAGCTGTAGCCCTGAGAGGATGTAAAGAGTGTGGGAGGGGTTTACTGTAGCTGTCTTATTTAGCTGTAGCCCTGAGAGGATGTAAAGAGTGTGGGAGAGGTTTACTGTAGCTGTCTTATTTAGCTGTAGCCCTGAGAGGATGTAAAGAGTGTGGGAGGGGTTTACTGTAGCTGTCTTATTTAACTGTAGCCCTGAGAGGATGTAAAGAGTGTGGGAGGGGTTTACTGTAGCTGTCTTATTTAGCTGTAGCCCTGAGAGGATGTAAAGAGTGTGGGAGAGGTTTACTGTAGCTGTCTTATTTAGCTGTAGCCCTGAGAGGATGTAAAGAGTGTGGGAGGGGTTTACTGTAGCTGTCTTATTTAACTGTAGCCCTGAGAGGATGTAAAGAGTGTGGGAGAGGTTTACTGTAGCTGTCTTATTTAACTGTAGCCCTGAGAGGATGTAAAGAGTGTGGGAGAGGTTTACTGTAGCTGTCTTATTTAACTGTAGCCCTGAGAGGATGTAAAGAGTGTGGGAGGGGAGAGGTTTACCCGTTCAGTCAACCGTTTTTACACGGGTGTATTCTGAAGAGTTATTCTGGAGAATTACCGGTTACCATATTAATGCCATGCTCTGCCAGAATGCCCATTTGCAATTTACATAACGTAATTGTTTTAGTATATTCCAGTATTACACCCATATAAAGTGTGACCTGAACTTTAGTTCCAGTTTTGTACCATCATTTGGTTTCATAGGAGTCATGCCTGGTGATTGGATGTGCTTGAATGAGCTATGTGTTGCTATTTAAACTCCACAATTCAAGTCCATTTCACTCCAAATATTGCTTGGTTATCCTTAATTAACTTCAGTTCCTTGGTTAATCTGGGTCCATGGTCTGATAAGGTCACAAGCCTAACGGAGCTCATCATCCTGAGAACATTCTTCCAATTGTCAAGCATGGTGGTGGCAACATCATGCTATGGGGATGCTTTGTCACAACCTAGAATGACTGGAAAAATGGAGCAGCAAAGTTTAGAGAAGTTTTGGAAGTGATCCTATTTAAATCCGCAAGAGACCTAGGACTTAGAAGATGCATGTTACAGCAGGGCAGCAACCCCAAACGTAAAGACAAAACCATAAACAGAGTGGCTTAAAACACAGTCCTATCCTGGTCCGCAAACCAATTGAGGAAATGTGGAAGGAGATAAAAATTGTAAAGAAAAGTAAAGAAAGTCCCCATCAAACTTGTCAGTGATTTAGCAATTATGTCTTCTCTCTCTTCACTCCTTGTCTCTAACTTTTTTCTTTCTTTTTCAATCTTCTCTCGCTGTCTCTTTTTTCTCCTCTCTTTTTTCTCCCTCTTTTTTCTCCTCTCTTTTTTCTCCCTCTTTTTTCTCCTCTCTTTTTTCTCCTCTCTTTTTTCTCCTCTCTTTTTTTCTCCAACTTCTTTCTCCCTCTTTTTCTCCCTCTTTTTTCTCCCTCTTTTTTCTCCTCTCTTTTTTCTCCTCTCTTTTTTCTCCCCTCTTTCTCCCTCTACATCCCCTTATCCATTTTCTCTACTGTCTCTCTTGTCTTTCTCTTCACTTTCTCCCCATCAAACTCTATCGAATCACTCTCTCTTTTCTCTCTCAACCACACTTCCTCATTCTTTCTCAAGGCAAACTCGTTAAAATGACTGTTTGATCATACAGAATTGGTATGGAAATACACTGGAATAGTAGCAAGTTCATGACGGTGTTCTTTGGCAAACTGATTGTGTGTGTGTGTGTGTGTGTGTGTGTGTGTGTGTGTGTGTGTACACGATGAGTTTAAAGTGGTCAGTATCCAAAATCTATAAACTAGTTCCCTGCCCGGTAACACACACTCTCTATTCCTCTGCTCAGCTCGTAGACCTGAATATTCATGAGGCTAGCCCGGTTGAGATGCTGATTTATACATTGATATCATGAGGTACGTATGTAGAAGCAGATGCTGAGAATTACATTGGCTTCATTAACCCACATGTGCATATGGTTACGTAGCATATGGTTATGTAGCATACGGTTATGTAGCATACGGTTACGTAGCATATGGTTACGTAGCATATGGTTATGTAGCATACGGTTATGTAGCATACGGTTATGTAGCATACGGTTACGTAGCATACGGTTACGTAGCATACGGTTACGTAGCATACGGTTACGTAGCATACGGTTACGTAGCATATGGTTACGTAGCATACGGTTACGTAGCATATGGTTATGTAGCATACCGTTACGTAGCATACCGTTACGTAGCATACCGTTACGTAGCATACGGTTACGTAGCATATGGTTACGTAGCATACGGTTACGTAGCATACGGTTACGTAGCATACCGTTACGTAGCATACGGTTACGTAGCATACGGTTACGTAGCATACGGTTACGTAGCATACGGTTACGTAGCATACGGTTACGTAGCATACGGTTACGTAGCATACGGTTACGTAGCATACGGTTACGTAGCATACGGTTACGTAGCATACGGTTACGTAGCATACGGTTACGTAGCATATGGTTATGTAGCATACGGTTACTCTGCTCGTCACACAAACAGACATCCAGTATGAACGGACCCCTTGCTAATGACGGACAAAACAGGCTAAGAAAAAAAGCCTTTAATTCTTGTTCGTCAGCGTGGTCTTTTACAATATTAGATGTGTAATCCCCTAACTGAAGCGAAATTGGTTACGGAAATGTGGCTTCCACACTGTGTGTTTCTCCAAACTTCCTGAAACAGCTTGACATTCCTGTGAACTAAATGTAATATAAATACTTGATCTACCGATTGAGATATAATAGATAGATAGATATAATGGTGTAATCATAATTGTATTGTTTACAGAAAGACTGTTATCACGACAAGTCATTGTCAGAAGTTTTTACCTTCTTTTTTTACCAATGATAGTTAAGTTTGAAAACTGAGAATTTCTCCGATTTAAAAACGATTGAACGTGTGAATGCTTTGGCCTCATAAGAGTTCCCACTGCTCAACCACCAATACATCTGGATATAATTAATTTCGTCCTACTCTCCACTTGCAATAGGTTTGAATTGTGAGGAGAATCTCCTGTGCACAGGCCTATTTAGGTCACTACAGTTTTACTGGATAGAAGTCGGAGCTGGGATTGTGCTATTCCGAGTCGATCCCTCGTTGTTTTGGCTTTGAGCTCGCGATCCCTGTTGTGTTTTATGGTTAAATTAGTTTTTCACTTCACTTTTCTCAGAAGGCATCAGGATTTGCACTGAAATATCTTGGTATTTGGACCAATGAATTGTCCTTTCTGTTCTGATCCGAGTCCCTACTATCGTGGAATTATTTAAAGGGAAGAGAAGCAGCACCACAGCATGATGCTGCCGCCACCTGTTTGGCTGAAGGCACTGTTTAATTTAGCTGATGAGCAGTGTTAGCTTTGCGCTACGTTATGTATTATGAATAAAGCCAAAAGGTTCTTATCTGGCCACAACACATTGATCCAGAAGGGTTTGGGTGATTATAAGATCAGTTTTGTAGATAATTGTGCTATGCAATGTTTGCCCAGTTCTTGACTGAAATTCTTGCATGTCTTTTTAAGCAGTTGTTAACCTTTAGTAGCTGTCCTGTTGACCTTTCTCCTTGCTCCTTTCTCCTTGCCCTGTCATACGTTGGCCCTTTTAATGTCCTGGTTTGTCATTTTGTGTACATGATTTGTACCGGTTTAATCTGATTAATTCCAAAACTCATTATAAAGGGGAGGATTTGTATGTGTGGAAATCTGGAGGAATGTATATTGGACGTTACTGTCTGTATATTGGACGTTACTGTCTGTATATTGTACGTTACTGTCTGTATATTGGACGTTATTGTTTGTATATTGGACGTTACTGTCTGTATATTGGACGTTACTGTCTGTATATTGGACGTTACTGTCTGTATATTGGACGTTACTGTCTGTATATTGGACGTTACTGTTTGTATATAGGACGTTACTGTTTGTATATTGGGCGTTACTGTCTGTATATTGGGCGTTACTGTCTGTATATTGGGCGTTACTGTCTGTATATTGGGCGTTACTGTCTGTATATTGGGCGTTACTGTCTGTATATTGGGCGTTACTGTCTGTATATTGGACGTTACTGTCTGTATATTGGGCGTTACTGTCTGTATATTGGACGTTACTGTCTGTATATTGGACGTTACTGTCTGTATATTGGACGTTACTGTCTGTATATTGGACGTTACTGTCTGTATATTGGACGTTACTGTCTGTATATTGGACGTTACTGTCTGTATATTGGACGTTACTGTCTGTATATTGGACGTTACTGTCTGTATATTGGACGTTACTGTCTGTATATTGGACGTTACTGTCTGTATATTGGGCGTTACTGTCTGTATATTGGGCGTTATTGTCTGTATATTGGGCGTTACTGTCTGTATATTGGACGTTACTGTCTGTATATTGGGCGATATTGTCTGTTCACTAACTTGCTAGAGTAGACATGTCTGAGTTTTCACAGTACTTCACAATGCTGTATGTCTTTGACATCGTTTTTTAAGTTGGCTTTCGCACAAAGCAGGGAATTGTTATTTTTGATATTTATTGTATTGTTATTTTAGATATTTATTGTATTGTTGTTTTAGATATTTATTGTATTTAGGGCAGACCTTAAAAGACCACAATCGTAGATTGTTTAAGGTGGGGCGAGTTCAAGTGTGTGTGCGTCTGTGCGTCTGTGCGTGTGTGCGTGCGTGTGTGCGTGTGTGTGCGTGTGTGTGTGTGTGTGTGTGTGTGTGTGCAGATGTCAGCAAACTCTTCCTAGATGACCGTGAAGACAGACGTTTTAACAGTGATGTGTAGTGGCAGGTGGCTGATCCAAACAGCCCACTATAAACACACACCACACTCACACACACTCATAGCTTATTTCTGACAGTAATACGAGGTGGCAGGGTTACTGATCTTAACGCCTGGAATAGTAGTCTTCTTCCATCCTCAGAAACAAACACACTTGACATCCACCCCACACGCACACACACACCACACACATACTGTTTGCACTCTCACACACACACACACACAGACACACACACACAGACACACACACACAGACACACACACACAGACACACACACACAGACACACACACACAGACACACACACAGACACACACACACACACACACACACACACACAGACACACACACACACACACAGACACACACACACAGACACACACACACACAGACACACACACACAGACACACACACACACACAGACACACACACACAGACACACACACACACACACAGACACAGACAGACACACACAGACAGACACACACAGACACACACAGACACACACAGACAGACAGACAGACACACACACACAGACAGACACACACACACAGACAGACACACACACACACACACACACACAGACACACACACACACACACAGACACACACACACAGACACACACACACAGACACACACACACAGACACACACACACAGACACACACACACACACAGACACACACACACAGACACACACACACAGACACACACACACACACAGACACACACACACAGACACACACACACACACACACACACAGACACAGACAGACACACACAGACAGACACACACAGACACACACAGACAGACAGACAGACACACACACACAGACAGACACACACACACAGACAGACACACACACACACACACACAGACACACACACACACACACAGACACACACACACAGACACACACACACAGACACACACACACAGACACACACACACACACACACACACACACACACACAGACACACAGACACAGACACAGACACACACACACACAGACACAGACACACACACACACAGACACACACACACACAGACACACACAGACACAGACACACACACACAGACACACACACACACACAGACACACACACACACACAGACACACAGACACAGACACAGACACACACACACACAGACACAGACACACACACACACAGACACACACACACACAGACACACACAGACACACACACACACAGACACACACACACACAGACACACACAGACACACACACACACACACAGACACACACACACACACACAGACACAGACACACACACACCAGTATGGCTCTGGGACTGTGGCCAGTCCATTTATTTTGTCTCGGTAGAATGAACTTCAGTAAAATAATCTCTTTTTAGCACACTATGATCAACAACATGGTTACAGTTTCTAGGTTTCATAACGATTCGAAAATGATCATCATTAATACCTTGATAATTTGTTTCTCATTTCCATAATAAAGCTTTTGTTCCCTGGTGACTAGAAGTGCATCGTGTTCACAGGAGGAAGAGTCTCTTTCCATTTCACTGATACTTTGATGCTTTCTACTTTGACTAATCAATGTTCTGTCGTTAGTGTTTCTTCCCTGCTGAGATGAGGACTCGGTTCCAACCTTAATCTCAGTGACCAAACATGCATGCCTGAACTTTAAATTTAAACACATTAAATCTAAATCTAACCTCTAATGCTTGACTTTAATTATTATTAATTAAATTTTAAATCCAACCTTTAGCTTAAACAAATGTTTGCATTCTGGATTTTTATAGGTGAAGCTGTTGAACTTAAATGACTGCACACAAGTTGTGCCATTAGTTTGGCATTAGTGTCCCATTTCATCAAATCTGACATGTTTGGACCAACTGAGGTTAAATACTGATTGTACTTCTAGCTTGTGCGCATACAAACAACATATCACAGATCCACTCCCTCAAATGCTGTTTAGATCTCAGACTGGTTGGTTCAGATCAACGTTTGTGTATACAGGTCGATCATTTGATTAGGTGTTTGTGTAGGTGTTTCCCTAATTGAACTGGTAATGTATTTACACACACACACACACACACAGCTGGAGTCTGTTCTGATTGTGGGGGTGTTTGCATCTGTTGATGACTAAGGAACTGAATCCGTCCCATGCCACGTGTCACCTCAGGGGAAACGCATTAGAAATCCCTTCCTTGCAAAAAGCCAGACCCACAATTCAGGAGTGATTGAATGCTAATGGTGAACGATGTTGGTTAGCTTGCCAGGGTGAGGAGAGTGCATCTGTTAAATAATTTAGAAGTTAGTCAGAGAAAATGATTAATTATCCTAACCTCTGAGGTGCTGTAGTCTGCTGTAGTTTTCATTATGGACTACATGACAGCATCGTTTGTAAAAGCACTTAGCCGTTCTAAACATGCGAGTCAAAGCTTTGAGTCTAACCAGATTATTTGATTCATGGACATTGGCACTGAATGTTGATATCCTCTAGTTCTGCTCTACAGGGATGGGTCGGTACTGAGATATCCTCTAGTCCTGTTCTACAGGGATGGGTCGGTACTGAGATATCCTCTAGTCCTGTTCTACAGGGATGGGTCGGTACTGAGATATCCTCTAGTCCTGTTCTACAGGGATGGGTCGGTACTGAGATATCCTCTAGTCCTGTTCTACAGGGATGGGTCGGTACTGAGATATCCTCTAGTCCTGTTCTACAGGGATGGGTCGGTACTGAGATATCCTCTAGTCCTGTTCTACAGGGATGGGTCGGTACTGAGATATCCTCTAGTCCTGTTCTACAGGGATGGGTCGGTACTGAGATATCCTCTAGTCCTGTTCTACAGGGATGGGTCGGTACTGAGATATCCTCTAGTCCTGTTCTACAGGGATGGGTCGGTACTGAGATATCCTCTAGTCCTGTTCTACAGGGATGGGTCGGTACTGAGATATTCTACCCAGCTACAAGATCTTTTACTGCTTCAATTGCAGTCTATATTGAAAGGCAACACTTTAGCTATTGTAGACATGAAAGTTGATTTTCACTTTTATTTAGATTGTGTAACTAACAATATGTATGTAAAAAACAAATGTATAATGTCTTAGATAATAATGACAGCAACATTTCTTTCTACTGCTCTCTCTTTTTCCTCTTTCGTCGCTCTCTAATGTGTATCTGATTTTGTCTCTTTCAGAGCTGAGTTCAGAGAACTTGAGGACGTGCTTCCAGATTGTCAACGCTTACATTTACCTGTCGGCTTCTGACTTCCTGCAGAGCTACGCTGAAGGCTTGTGCCAATCCTTCTGTGATTTACTTAAAGATATCACCAATGACGGACAGGTCCAAGTGCTGAAGGTACTGTGTGTGTGTGTGTGTGTGTGTGTGTGTGTGTGTGTGTGTGTGTGTGTGTGTGTGTGTGTGTGTGTGTGTGTGTGTGTGTGTGTGTGTGTGTGTGTGTGTGTGTGTGTGTGTGTGTGTGTGTGTGTGTGTGTGTGTGTGTGTGTGTGTGTGTGTGTGTGTGTGTGTGTGTGTGTGTGTGTGTGTGTGTGTGTGTGAAGTTTATGGTTCTAACTATATGGATAGAGTAGGATTATGGGATTAGGAATTAAGCAGAAGTTTATGGTTCTAACTATATGGATAGAGTAGGATTATTCCATTGGGAATTAAGCAGAAGTTTATGATTCTAACTATATGGATAGAGTAGGATTATGGGATTAGGAATTAAGCAGAAGTTTATGGTTCTAACTATATGGATAGAGTAGGATTATGGGATTAGGAATTAAGCAGAAGTTTATGGTTCTAACTATATGGATAGAGTAGGATTATGGGATTAGGAATTAAGCAGAAGTTTATGGTTCTAACTATATGGATAGAGTAGGATTATGGGATTAGGAATTAAGCAGAAGTTTATGGTTCTAACTATATGGATAGAGTAGGATTATTCCATTAGGAATTAAGCAGAAGTTTATGGTTCTAACTATATGGATAGAGTAGGATTATGGGATTAGGAATTAAGCAGAAGTTTATGGTTCTAACTATATGGATAGAGTAGGATTATGGGATTAGGAATTAAGCAGAAGTTTATGGTTCTAACTATATGGATAGAGTAGGATTATGGGATTAGGAATTAAGCAGAAGTTTATGGTTCTAACTATATGGATAGAGTAGGATTATGGGATTAGGAATTAAGCAGAAGTTTATGGTTCTAACTATATGGATAGAGTAGGATTATTCCATTAGGAATTAAGCAGAAGTTTATGGTTCTAACTATATGGATAGAGTAGGATTATGGGATTAGGAATTAAGCAGAAGTTTATGGTTCTAACTATATGGATAGAGTAGGATTATTCCATTGGGAATTAAGCAGAAGTTTATGATTCTAACTATATGGATAGAGTAGGATTATGGGATTAGGAATTAAGCAGAAGTTTATGGTTCTAACTATATGGATAGAGTAGGATTATGGGATTAGGAATTAAGCAGAAGTTTATGGTTCTAACTATATGGATAGAGTAGGATTATTCCATTGGGAATTAAGCAGAAGTTTATGATTCTAACTATATGGATAGAGTAGGATTATGGGATTAGGAATTAAGCAGAAGTTTATGGTTCTAACTATATGGATAGAGTAGGATTATGGGATTAGGAATTAAGCAGAAGTTTATGGTTCTAACTATATGGATAGAGTAGGATTATGGGATTAGGAATTAAGCAGAAGTTTATGGTTCTAACTATATGGATAGAGTAGGATTATGGGATTAGGAATTAAGCAGAAGTTTATGGTTCTAACTATATGGATAGAGTAGGATTATGGGATTAGGAATTAAGCAGAAGTTTATGGTTCTAACTATATGGATAGAGTAGGATTATGGGATTAGGAATTAAGCAGAAGTTTATGGTTCTAACTATATGGATAGAGTAGGATTATTCCATTAGGAATTAAGCAGAAGTTTATGGTTCTAACTATATGGATAGAGTAGGATTATGGGATTAGGAATTAAGCAGAAGTTTATGGTTCTAACTATATGGATAGAGTAGGATTATTCCATTAGGAATTAAGCAGAAGTTTATGGTTCTAACTATATGGATAGAGTAGGATTATGGGATTAGGAATTAAGCAGAAGTTTATGGTTCTAACTATATGGATAGAGTAGGATTATGGGATTAGGAATTAAGCAGAAGTTTATGGTTCTAACTATATGGATAGAGTAGGATTATGGGATTAGGAATTGGGATTAGGGATTAAGCAGAAGTTTATGGTTCAACCAGTTGGTGGTCAGATCCTAATCTCTGGTGATAGAACGACACATGTGAGATAATGTCTGGAATTAGTTTAAATGCCCTGAACTTTTCCGATTTGTGCAAATGTTAGAATTGAGCCTTTTTCATAAATGGAAGAACCCATGGGTAGAGATACCGGTAAAATTATTGGTTCTGCTTCCAAACTCTTCTCTTAACACATGGAACCAGAATTTATACAAACATCTAGGTGTATTTTTCGGGTTAGCTGGGATCTCTTGCCCCTCCTCTCTCTTGAGGAAACGATGGAAAAGGCAACAACCATTTTTTCCGTCGTCCTATTTTTTATAACAACTGTTCATTTTGTTGCCTAAATTATTTAAAGATAGTCACGTATTATTATTACTACGTATTATTATTATTATTATTTAAAGATAGTCACGTATTATTATTATTACGTATTACGTATTATTATTATTATTATTTAAAGATAGTCACGTATTATTATTACGTATTATTATTATTATTATTTAAAGATAGTCACGTATTATTATTATTATTATTTAAAGATGGTCACGTATTATTATTATTACGTATTATTATTATATTATTTAAAGATAGTCACGTATTATTATTATTACGTATTATTATTATTATTATTTAAAGATAGTCACGTATTATTATTATTACGTATTATTATTATTATTATTTAAAGATAGTCACGTATTATTATTACGTATTATTATTATTATTATTTGAAGATAGTCACGTATTATTATTATTATTTAAAGATAGTCACGTATTATTATTATTATTATTTAAAGATAGTCACGTATTATTATTATTACGTATTATTATTATATTATTTAAAGATAGTCACGTATTATTATTATTACGTATTATTATTATTATTTAAAGATAGTCACGTATTATTATTATTATTATTATTTAAAGATAGTCACGTATTATTATTATTACGTATTATTATTATATTATTTAAAGATAGTCACGTATTATTATTATTACGTATTACGTATTATTATTATTATTATTTAAAGATAGTCACGTATTATTATTATTACGTATTATTATTATTATTTAAAGATAGTCACGTATTATTATTACGTATTATTATTATTATTATTTGAAGATAGTCACATATTATTATTATCACGTATTACGTATTATTATTATTTAAAGATAGTCACGTATTATTATTATTACGTATTACGTATTATTATTATTATTTAAAGATAGTCACGTATTATTATTATTATTATTTAAAGATAGTCACGTATTATTATTATTACATATTATTATTATATTATTTAAAGATAGTCACGTATTATTATTATTACGTATTACGTATTATTATTATTATTATTTAAAGATAGTCACGTATTATTATTATTACGTATTATTATTATTATTTAAAGATAGTCACGTATTATTATTACGTATTATTATTATTATTATTTGAAGATAGTCACGTATTATTATTATCACGTATTACGTATTATTATTATTATTTAAAGATAGTCACGTATTATTATTATTACGTATTACGTATTATTATTATTATTTAAAGATAGTCACGTATTATTATTATTAAGTATTACGTATTATTATTATTATTTAAAGATAGCCACGTATTATTATTACGTATTATTAATATTATTATTATTTAAAGATAGTCACGTATTATTATTATTACGTATTACGTATTATTATTATTTAAAGATAGTCACGTATTATTATTATTACGTATTATTATTATTATTTAAAGATAGTCACGTATTATTATTATTACGTATTATTATTATTTAAAGATAGTCACGTATTATTATTATTACGTATTATTATTATTTAAAGATAGTCACGTATTATTATTATCACGTATTATTATTATTATTATTTAAAGATAGTCACGTATTATTATTATCACGTATTACGTATTATTATTATTATTATTTAAAGATAGTCACGTATTATTATTATCACGTATTACGTATTATTATTATTTAAAGATAGTCACGTATTATTTCCTCTTG
The DNA here is from genome assembly GCA_029465975.1 of Dallia pectoralis. Lineage (NCBI taxonomy): Eukaryota > Metazoa > Chordata > Actinopteri > Esociformes > Umbridae > Dallia > Dallia pectoralis. The sequence goes on along the minus strand of CM055750.1, from coordinate 1,117,938 downwards.
GGCAGTGTTTCTCGTTTCACTTTCATTCGTGTCATGTTATTGTCGTCGTTCATTCTTTCATTGATGAGACATCTCTTAACTTGCTCTGTCTAAATCAGAACTAGAGGGCCACTTGGAGGCCTTCTGATTGGCCAACAACCACAAGCAGGAAATGCATATCATCAAAAGCAACAGCAGCAGCATAACTGAGGGATGAATTACTTTCACCAAAGCAACACTCGTTTAGCTCGACAAATGTTTTTACTAGAAATACTCCTCTAATTCCATGACAGCCTTGTCATGGACTTTGCAATTTATGCAGTTATAGAGCTATTGTGGCAGGTTTACTCTGTGGGTGTCTACTAAACATGCCGTTATAGAGCTATTGTGGCAGGTTTACTCTGTGGGTCTCTACTAAACATGCCGTTATAGAGCTATTGTGCCAGGTTTACTCTGTGGGTCTCTACTAAACATGCCGTTATAGAGCTATTGTGCCAGGTTTACTCTGTGGGTCTCTACTAAACATGCCGTTATAGAGCTATTGTGCCAGGTTTACTCTGTGGGTCTCTACTAAACATGCCGTTATAGAGCTATTGTGCCAGGTTTACTCTGTGGGTCTCTACTAAACATGCCGTTATAGAGCTATTGTGCCAGGTTTACTCTGTGGGTCTCTACTAAACATGCCGTTATAGAGCTATTGTGCCAGGTTTACTCTGTGGGTCTCTACTAAACATGCCGTTATAGAGCTATTGTGCCAGGTTTACTCTGTGGGTCTCTACTAAACATGCCGTTATAAAGCTATTGTGCCAGGTTTACTCTGTGGGTCTCTACTAAACATGCCGTTATAGAGCTATTGTGCCAGGTTTACTCTGTGGGTCTCTACTAAACATGCCGTTATAGAGCTATTGTGCCAGGTTTACTCTGTGGGGGGGTCTGGACGTGTGTTGATGGGGGGGGTCTGGACGTGTGTTGATGGGGGGTCTGGGCGTGTTTTGATGGGGGTCTGGGCGTGTTTTGATGGGGGTCTGGACGTGTGTTGATGGGGGGTCTGGACGTGTGTTGATGGGGGTCTGGACGTGTGTTGATGGGGGGTCTGGACGTGTGTTGATGGGGGGGTCTGGACGTGTGTTGATGGGGGGTCTGGACGTGTGTTGATGGGGGGTCTGGACGTGTGTTGATGGGGGGTGGGTCTGGTCTCTGGAACTTTCCAGCTGTGATGTTTGGTAGCTGCGGCGTTTGGTTTGAGGAGATGTGGGATGGGCTGGAAGGAGATGAGAGGGTGAGGTTTTGTTCCAATTTGAGCCGTTGGTTATCTCTGCTGTTATGGAGGGTTTGCCTCAGGACTCCCAGAGACTCACGGGGAGGGAGGAGGGGAGGAAGGGAGGGAGGAGGGGAGGTGACCGCTGGCATGTGGAGAGCTCTGATGAACGAATGCGTGTGTCCAGTGGTTTGCTACTGTGGCCTTGCGGGCCTTTGAGAATAAAGACACAGTCCTCTGTACCATACATGCGCACGCACGCACACACACACACACACACCATACACACACACACACCATACACACCACACACACGCGCACACACGCAAGAGCTGTCTAGAAGAAAAATGGATTTGCAACAATTCTTGTGTTGCTCTCCAGCTGTAAACTTGTGTTCCCTTGGAGAGATGGAGTAAAGGAAGCAACAGACAAACAAAGACACACACAGACAGATAGTTTAGAAAAAATCATTTATTCTTCATGTTCATCTCAATGTTCATCTCCATCACTGAGCACTAACAATGCTTTCTATTGGCTGACCTGTGGTGTGCCCTCATTTGGGTATGGTCCCGGTCTGCGCTCACACCCTGTTTCCTACATGGTCGTAGCTCCGGGCTTCTGACTGAATATTTAACTTCATGCTCCTTCTGTGCCCGTGTTGATGCCAAGTGTGCTGAGAGGTGGTGCCAATATGCTAATTGACACACAAATTAATGAGCAGACACAACGCTTCGTTTCCTTCAGGAAATTAATGGAATAAATATGGAGGTCAAAGGCAGAATATATTCAGATCAGCCGTAACATTATAGCCACTGACAGGTGAAGTGAATAACACTGATAATCTTATTATCATGGCACCTGTCAGTGGGTGGGAGATATTAGGCAAGTAAGTTAGTAAGTTAAACGAACAGTTTGTTTGCTGTATTCTACATAGAAGCTTTATTTTTACTCTGATAATTGCTTTAAGACAACTTCCTGGTTCAGCTGAAATAAACACTGTGAAGCAGAAGTACAGTTGCTCTCTTACTTAGTTTCCAAACAGTTTTAATCATGTGTTAGAAGAAAGAACCAGCTGGCACCAGACATGGGAGGACTTGCAAATACCTGTTATTAAATAAACGGATGTCCGTTCAGCCTTTCACTTTTCATGGTTGTGTGAGCGTTAATGTAAATGCAATATATCTCCTCTCCATGTATTTCAGTAATTGCCTTGACTGACTTCCACCATTCCAACACACTGCGACCTGTAATTTCTACAGAAGACTTGCTCTCTTTTTAAAGGGCTGCATACACACACGCGCACACACACACACACACACACACACACACACACACACACACACACACACACACACAGACACACACACACACACACACACACACACACACACACACACACACACACACACAGACACACACACACACACACACACACAGACAGACACACACACACAGACACACACAGACACACACGCGCACACACACGCGCACACACACGCGCACACACACACACACACACACACACACACACACAGACACAGACACACAGACACACACACAGACACACACACACACACACACACACACACACACACACACACACACACACACACACACACACACACAGACACACACACAGACACACACACAGACACACACACACACACACAGACACACACAGACACACACACACACACACAGACAGACAGACACAGACAGACACAGACACACACAGACACACACACACACACACACAATTGGTTTCCTTTTAAAAGCTCTTAGCCACTTACCCGTCACCACGACAACCACGTTTTCATGCATCAACCTCTTTTAACCCTGTTTTTTTCAGAGGTGACTTCCTTTAGGGAGATGGAAGGAATAGTTTATTCTGACAAAATGACAGAAATTTGATTTTTAAACCGACGTGGAGAAAGGAATGTGCAACTGAACACGTTTGGATAAATACATTTTCTAAGGTTTTCTTGTGTCCTGTTTAACTACAGAGAGCAGTTAGCTACAATTGGAGAACGCTTTTAGTTGATAATATCTAATCACTGACGTTTTGGTTTTACCTGAATAAAGTCTTTATCAGATTCCACTGTCAGACGTGGATAATATCTTGTTGGTTGGAGTTGGTGCTACATTCATCCTGATTGGTTCCTTCATACACTCACATACAGATGCTTCATCCTGATTGGTTCCTTCATACACTCACATACAGATACAGTCGTTTTACAGGGCGGTATTCTGTTGTGTTTCACATCATCTCACAGCACATTAACTCCTGTTGGCTCCTCTGTGTGTTAACTAGTGCCTGTTACAAAAACCTTGTCTGGTTAAAGCTGTGGCTTACAGCGGTGGCTGGGGAGGTGTAGAGGAGGTGTAGAGGAGGTGTAGAGGAGGTGTAGAGGAGGTGTAGAGGAGGTGTAGAGGAGGTGTAGAGGAGGTGTAGAGGAGGTGTAGAGGAGGTGGCTGGGGAGGTGGCTGGGGAGGTGGCTGGGGAGGTGGCTGGGGAGGTGGCTGGGGAGGTGGCTGGGGAGGTGGCTGGGGAGGTGGCTGGGGAGGTGTAGAGGAGGTGGCTGGGGAGGTGTAGAGGAGGTGGCTGGGGAGGTGTAGAGGAGGTGGCTGGGGAGGTGTAGAGGAGGTGTAGAGGAGGTGTAGAGGAGGTGGCTGGGGAGGTGTAGAGGAGGTGGCTGGGGAGGTGCTTTGATGGTTTTCTTTGTGTCTCCATGTGACATCCACACACATGTTATACTAGACTAGCTTGGTGCCACTTCACTGTCTGAACTTAAGTGTTTGTTGCCAATAGTGTCCAGATTTAGTATCCAGGGTTCCGTTGCCAGGCCAGACTGTTCCGTTGCCAGGCCAGACTGTTCCGTTGCCAGGCCAGACTGTTCCGTTGCCAGGCCAGACTGTTCCGTTGCCAGGCCAGACTGTTCCGTTGCCAGGCCAGACTGTTTGTTAAATGGCCGTGAATACAGAGACGAGTGAAAACTTGGAACCAGATTTTAATTATTTTTCAGATCAACACTTTGGTCTGCTGCACTGAAGCGATTATGACAATTTGTTTGAGCTTTTGCACTAGCACACTTACAAGCACACAGACACACACTTATATCCACACAGAGGGACATGCACACACACCCACACACACTTTATGCAAAAAAAAAACGCTTTGCTTACACTATGAATGCTAATTGGATGAAAGCTTTTCTATGAATTCTCTGTGCCAATATAATAGTGTTGACAGTGTGATGAGTATGTGGTAACCTCTATTTGACTTGTCTGATGGGAGTATGGACCCTGTAGACAGATAACAGCCTGGGAGATATACAGATAGCCTGGGAGAGATATACAGACAGCCTGGGAGAGATATACAGATAGATAGCCTGGGAGAGATATACAGACAGATAGCCCGGGAGAGATATACAGACAGATAGCCCGGGAGAGATATACAGATAGATTGGGAGAGATATACAGACAGATAGCCTGGGAGAGATATACAGACAGATAGCCCGGGAGAGATATACAGACAGCCTGGGAGAGATATACAGATAGATAGCCTGGGAGAGATATACAGACAGATAGCCCGGGAGAGATATACAGACAGATAGCCCGGGAGAGATATACAGACAGATAGCCCGGGAGAGATATACAGACAGATAGCCCGGGAGAGATATACAGATAGATTGGGAGAGTGGCCATGCCAGAGGTAGTGGAACCCAGTGCCGTAGCAGCCTGGAACTCAAAGTCGGATTTGGTCCGGTCATTTGGTCCGGTCATTTGGTCCGGTCATTTGGTGCGCTCATTCGGTCCGGTCATTTGGTCCCGTCATTCTATTGCTCAGTCGATCAGTAGCTGTGAATCCTTTGGCAGATCCGTGACTTGCCTTTTGTTGGAGCGATACATGTTGCACTCTCCATAAAGCAACCAATCGGCTGCTTATTTCACTGCAGCTTACAGAAGCTCTGCTAGTCAGGTGCCTGGGCTAAAGGAGGCTGGGAGTCTGTGCTAGTCAGGTGCCTGGGCTAAAGGAGGCGAAGAGTCTGTGCTAGTCAGGTGCCTGGGCTAAAGGAGGCTGGGAGTCTGTGCTAGTCAGGTGCCTGGGCTTAAGGAGGCTGGGAGTCTGTGCTAGTCAGGTGCCTGGGCTAAAGGAGGCGAAGAGTCTGTGCTAGTCAGGTGCCTGGGCTAAAGGAGGCTGGGAGTCTGTGCTAGTCAGGTGCCTGGGCTAAAGGAGGCTGGGAGTCTGTGCTAGTCAGGTGCCTGGGCTAAAGGAGGCGAAGAGTCTGTGCTAGTCAGGTGCCTGGGCTAAAGGAGGCTGGGAGTCTGTGCTAGTCAGGTGCCTGGGCTAAAGGAGGCGAAGAGTCTGTGCTAGTCAGGTGCCTGGGCTAAAGGAGGCTGGGAGTCTGTGCTAGTCAGGTGCCTGGGCTAAAGGAGGCTGGGAGTCTGTGCTAGTCAGGTGCCTGGGCTAAAGGAGGCTGGGAGTCTGTGCTAGTCAGGTGCCTGGGCTAAAGGAGGCTGGGAGTCTGTGCTAGTCAGGTGCCTGGGCTAAAGGAGGCGAAGAGTCTGTGCTAGTCAGGTGCCTGGGCTAAAGGAGGCTGGGAGTCTGTGCTAGTCAGGTGCCTGGGCTAAAGGAGGCTGGGAGTCTGTGCTAGTCAGGTGCCTGGGCTAAAGGAGGCTGGGAGTCTGTGCTAGTCAGGTGCCTGGGCTAAAGGAGGCTGGGAGTCTGTGCTAGTCAGGTGCCTGGGCTAAAGGAGGCGAAGAGTCTGTGCTAGTCAGGTGCCTGGGCTAAAGGAGGCGAAGAGTCTGTGCTAGTCAGGTGCCTGGGCTAAAGGAGGCTGGGAGTCTGTGCTAGTCAGGTGCCTGGGCTAAAGGAGGCTGGGAGTCTGTGCTAGTCAGGTGCCTGGGCTAAAGGAGGCGAAGAGTCTGTGCTAGTCAGGTGCCTGGGCTAAAGGAGGCGAGGAGTCTGTGCTAGTCAGGTGCCTGGGCTAAAGGAGGCGAAGAGTCTGTGCTAGTCAGGTGCCTGGGCTAAAGGAGGCGAAGAGTCTGTGCTAGTCAGGTGCCTGGGCTAAAGGAGGCTGGGAGTCTGTGCTAGTCAGGTGCCTGGGCTAAAGGAGGCGGGGAGTCTGTGCTAGTCAGGTGCCTGGGCTAAAGGAGGCTAGGAGTCTGTGCTAGTCAGGTGCCTGGGCTAAAGGAGTAGAGGAGCCTGTGCTAGTCAGGTGCCTGGGCTAAAGGAGGCTGGGAGTCTGTGCTAGTCAGGTGCCTGGGCTAAAGGAGGCTGGGAGTCTGTGCTAGTCAGGTGCCTGGGCTAAAGGAGGCGAAGAGTCTGTGCTAGTCAGGTGCCTGGGCTAAAGGAGACGAGGAGTCTGTGCTAGTCAGGTGCCTGGGCTAAAGGAGGCGAAGAGTCTGTGCTAGTCAGGTGCCTGGGCTAAAGGAGTAGAGGAGGCTGTGGTAGTCAGGTGCCTGGGCTAAAGGAGTAGAGGAGGCTGTGGTGCGCCAGAAAAGAGGAGAGAGTGATGGCATCTTTTAAGAGCTTAGCATTCGTTTTGCTAGTCATTATTTGCACACATTGTGCGCGTCTGCGCGTGCGTGTGTGTGTGTGTGTGTCCCCGCGCGTCTAGCTTCACAGATCTATTTATGCACGGCCCCAGGCCGATCTCCAGGCTTTCGCGTCTTAAAGCTCAGTTGTATTACCGCACATCTGGCTCAAGCTAATCTCTTGTTCCGAAGGGAGAGAATAGGAGCAGAATGACAACCAATAGAGGACGCCTCCTCCCTGACAGCCTGGGTCCTATTCATTAATGCGTACCTGAGCAATAGGAGAAGGCTTGAAAGCTCCCATTAGGTTTCACTTGAACAGAATCAGAACAGAAACAGGAGCGTGGCAATCAGGACGGTTTGTCCTCCACTCCACTTTACTGATTGCATCACCAATCATCAGAGGCGGTTATTTTTACATAGAGTCACACCATAGAGTCACTTACTGTCTGAGTGAGCTAATCTGTTCATACATTACTGGACCGGCCCAAGTTATTGTGACGCTTCTCACTGTGGTTGAGTCACTGGCCATGTTGGGTCAAACGTTTGGAAGTTGAACACTTAAACCAGACAGTTTGGCTTGGATAGGCAATGGGAATGTTATCTGATCTTATGTACTGATTATGGATCTAGTTGTCTGATGAGAAGGTCATGAGTTATGTACTGATTATGGATCTAGTTGTCTGATGAGAAGGTCATGAGTTATGTACTGATTATGGATCTAGTTGTCTGATGAGAAGGTCATGAGTTATGTACTGATTATGGATCTGGTTGTCTGATGAGAAGGTCATGAGTTATGTACTGATTATGGATCTAGTTGTCTGATGAGAAGGTCATGAGTTATGTACTGATTATGGATCTAGTTGTCTGATGAGAAGGTCATGAGTTATGTACTGATTATGGATCTGGTTGTCTGATGAGAAGGTCATGAGTTATGTACTGATTATGGATCTAGTTGTCTGATGAGAAGGTCATGAGTTATGTACTGATTATGGATCTGGTTGTCTGATGAGAAGGTCATGAGTTATGTACTGATTATGGATCTGGTTGTCTGATGAGAAGGTCATGAGTTATGTACTGATTATGGATCTAGTTGTCTGATGAGAAGGTCATGAGTTATGTACTGATTATGGATCTGGTTGTCTGATGAGAAGGTCATGAGTTATGTACTGATTATGGATCTAGTTGTCTGATGAGAAGGTCATGAGTTATGTACTGATTATGGATCTGGTTGTCTGATGAGAAGGTCATGAGTTATGTACTGATAATGGATCTAGTTGTCTGATGAGAAGGTCATGAGTTATGTACTGATTATGGATCTAGTTGTCTGATGAGAAGGTCATGAGTTATGTACTGATTATGGATCTAGTTGTCTGATGAGAAGGTCATGAGTTATGTACTGATTATGGATCTAGTTGTCTGATGAGAAGGTCATGAGTTATGTACTGATTATGGATCTAGTTGTCTGATGAGAAGGTCATGAGTTATGTACTGATTATGGATCTGGTTGTCTGATGAGAAGGTCATGAGTTATGTACTGATTATGGATCTGGTTGTCTGATGAGAAGGTCATGAGTTATGTACTGATAATGGATCTATAATCGTGATGAAATGAGAAGTGTCCAGTGGTATTGATATCATGTTTCTGTGCTGTTGACACAATAAGATACTATTTTACAACTGTGCTCTACTTGTGCTGGTTTTAATCTGACACAATTTCCTCTGTTCCTCCCGTCTGTTTTATTCTCTTGTTTCTTCTGTATCTGTAGGTGGTGGAGATAGCACTAAAGGTTAGCCCTCAGTTAGGAGCACACATGTTCCAGCGCCTGTTACCCTCTGTGTTCCGGGGAGTTGTGGATGGAGAGGTGAGTTCTAGTATATATAACTAGTTCTAGTTATATATACATATATAATATACATTATGGTCCAGTATAGACCAGCCTGTAGAATGGTCCAGTATAGACCAGCCTGTAGAATGGTCCAGTATAGACCAGCCTGTAGAATGGTTCAGTATAGACCAGCCTGTAGAATGGTCCAGTATAGACCAGCCTGTAGAATGGTCCAGTATAGACCAGCCTGTAGAATGGTCCAGTATAGACCAGCCTGTAGAATGGTCCAGTATAGACCAGCCTGTAGAATGGTCCAGTATAGACCAGCCTGTAGAATGGTCCAGTATAGACCAGCCTGTAGAATGGTCCAGTATAGACCAGCCTGTAGAATGGTCCAGTATAGACCAGCCTGTAGAATGGTCCAGTATAGACCAGCCTGTAGAATGGTCCAGTATAGACCAGCCTGTAGAATGGTCCAGTATAGACCAGCCTGTAGAATGGTCCAGTATAGACCAGCCTGTAGAATGGTCCAGTATAGACCAGCCTGTAGAATGGTCCAGTATAGACCAGCCTGTAGAATGGTCCAGTATAGACCAGCCTGTAGAATGGTCCAGTATAGACCAGCCTGTAGAATGGTCCAGTATAGACCAGCCTGTAGAATGGTCCAGTATAGACCAGCCTGTAGAATGGTCCAGTATAGACCAGCCTGTAGAATGGTCCAGTATAGACCAGCCTGTAGAATGGTCCAGTATAGACCAGCCTGTAGAATGGTCCAGTATAGACCAGCCTGTAGAATGGTCCAGTATAGACCAGCCTGTAGAATGGTCCAGTTTTCTTGTTTGTGAGCATCGTTTTGTATGAAAGGTTGACTTGGGGTTGTTCTGTCTTTGTGGGCCGTTGATTGAACTCAGGACCATTTAAGTCACCTTCTCGCTCTAACCTATTCTAGTCCCATTCTAGTCCCATTCTAGTCCCCTTCTAGTCCCATTCTAGTCCCATTCTAGTCCCATTCTAGTCCCCTTCTAGTCCCATTCTAGTCCCATTCTAGTCCCCTTCCTCCTTTTGCTCTTCCCTATAAAAATTCAGACGATCTTACTGCATTGATTGACAGGATATGTCATTTAGCTAATCATTTAGCTAGCCAGTCACACAACTGTTGAAGCTGAACGCTTTATTAATGTCATGCCTTTATGAGAGCGACCTTGGCAGTGAAGCCATGAGTTAAATACACATGACATGTTTAAGGTTATTTGTCCGTTAATCTCTTTCCTCCTTGTCCAGAGGTACCCAGTGGTGATGTCCACCTACCTAGGAATTCTGGGTAGAGTCCTGCTGCAGAACGCCAGTTTCTTCTCTGCCCTGCTGACACAGATGGCCAGCGAGTACCAACAGGAGGTGAGACTACATGCATGTACAGCTAGTGGTTGGCATGAGGACGAATCGGTAACCATGATGGTAACCATATTGGTAACCGCGTCGGTAACCGCGTCGGTAACCGCGTCGGTAAAATTGGCGGTAACCGCGTCGGTAACCGCGTCGGTAACCGCGTCAGTGAAATTGACGGTAACCGTGTCAGTAACCGTGTCGGTAACCGTGTCGGTAACCGTGTGCTACCAACAGTACCTTATCAGTGATCACTAAGGGGGTGTAACATTGTACCCCACCCATCTCTCTTATTCTTACACTGGAACAGAAATACACGATGCACAAGTTTCCAGCACATTTCATTATAGATGATGTACACAGCTTCCGGTGTCTCTAGAACTTTCTGTAGCCACGGAGAGTTAGTGACAATGAAACTCTTCCTCGTCAACCGCTGCTTAAATAGTTGAATGACATCCGGTCCACGTTCGTCACACGCTACGGTATCTGTTGTGCCGACGTGACTCAGAGCGCGTTCTCTAATTTGGTCCCCTGTGGATCACGACGCTGTCTGGTTGAACTCTTATCTTTTCATCTGAGAGAGAACAGCATCTTCCCCACGGGAGAGACACGCAGCCAACCAACTGCACTGTGTGTTTTCAGATGCTCCTAAACTCTGTTTGGCTTCTCAGCCCCGGTGAGACCTGTCTGTATTTAACCTTGTGTCAGGATTAAACGTCATAGATGCCTGGAAAGTTTGCTACTAATGACGACCAAAAAAACGTCCATCTCCATAAATAAGGTTACAATAAACACATCCTGTTTGGACGTTCACACAGTCATACACATGTTCTGTGGAGGCTTTTTTTACCTTGTGGAAAAGACTCAGTGACACCATGAAAAGATTCCCCTACAATCCTCCGTCTTTGTTTTTCGGAAGAAGTCCACGGATCTGAGAGTAGAAGCAACAAATGAAAGCATGTATGACCCAGTTCCACCCCTCATCAGATCACTTTTCCGAGTGCCTCCAGGAGTGTCTGGCAGACGGGCACTACCTGCTTTGGTAAACTGATTTCCTGATCAGAGTAGAGTGGTTGTAGGAGCGTGCACGTTTAAACAGGACATCTGACTATCTGCCCCTGGCCACAGCTGGTGCTCTCAAGCTAACAGTCTCAGGACAAATCTACTGCCTGGGTTCTGACTCACTGATGGGCCCAGGTGCCTGGGTACTGACTCACTGATGGGCCCAGGTGCCTGGGTACTGACTCACTGATGGGCCCAGGTGCCTGGGTACTGACTCACTGATGGGCCCAGGTGCCTGGGTACTGACTCACTGATGGGCCCAGGTGCCTGGGTACTGACTCACTGATGGGCCCAGGTGCCTGGGTACTGACTCACTGATGGGCCCAGGTGCCTGGGTACTGACTCACTGATGGGCCCAGGTGCCTGGGTACTGACTCACTGATGGGCCCAGGTGCCTGGGTACTGACTCACTGATGGGCCCAGGTGCCTGGGTACTGACTCACTGATGGGCCCAGGTGCCTGGGTTCTGACTCACTGATGGGCCCAGGTGCCTGGGTTCTGACTCACTGATGGGCCCAGGTGCCTGGGTTCTGACTCACTGATGGGCCCAGGTGCCTGGGTACTGACTCACTGATGGGCCCAGGTGCCTGGGTACTGACTCACTGATGGGCCCAGGTGCCTGGGTACTGACTCACTGATGGGCCCAGGTGCCTGGGTACTGACTCACTGATGGGCCCAGGTGCCTGGGTACTGACTCACTGATGGGCCCAGGTGCCTGGTGTGGGTCTGACTCACTGATGGGCCCAGGTGCCTGGGTACTGACTCACTGATGGGCCCAGGTGCCTGGGTACTGACTCACTGATGGGCCCAGGTGCCTGGGTACTGACTCACTGATGGGCCCAGGTGCCTGGGTACTGACTCACTGATGGGCCCAGGTGCCTGGGTACTGACTCACTGATGGGCCCAGGTGCCTGGGTACTGACTCACTGATGGGCCCAGGTGCCTGGGTACTGACTCACTGATGGGCCCAGGTGCCTGGGTACTGACTCACTGATGGGCCCAGGTGCCTGGGTACTGACTCACTGATGGGCCCAGGTGCCTGGGTACTGACTCACTGATGGGCCCAGGTGCCTGGGTTCTGACTCACTGATGGGCCCAGGTGCCTGGGTACTGACTCACTGATGGGCCCAGGTGCCTGGGTTCTGACTCACTGATGGGCCCAGGTGCCTGGGTACTGACTCACTGATGGGCCCAGGTGCCTGGGTTCTGACTCACTGATGGGCCCAGGTGCCTGGGTACTGACTCACTGATGGGCCCAGGTGCCTGGGTACTGACTCACTGATGGGCCCAGGTGCCTGGGTTCTGACTCACTGATGGGCCCAGGTGCCTGGGTACTGACTCACTGATGGGCCCAGGTGCCTGGGTACTGACTCACTGATGGGCCCAGGTGCCTGGGTACTGACTCACTGATGGGCCCAGGTGCCTGGGTACTGACTCACTGATGGGCCCAGGTGCCTGGGTACTGACTCACTGATGGGCCCAGGTGCCTGGGTACTGACTCACTGATGGGCCCAGGTGCCTGGGTACTGACTCACTGATGGGCCCAGGTGCCTGGGTTCTGACTCACTGATGGGCCTGGTGCCTGTACTGACTCACTGTGGGCCCAGGTGCCTGAGTTCTGACTCACTGTGGGTCTGTCTGTCTGTACGTATCTGTCTGTCTGTCTGTACGTGTATCTGTCTGTCTGTCTGTACGTATCTGTCTGTGTGTACGTATCTGTCTGTCTGTACGTATCTGTCTGTATGTACGTATCTGTCTGTCTGTACGTATCTGTCTGTCTGTACGTATGTGTCTGTCTGTCTCTGTGTGTACGTATCTGTCTGTGTGTACGTGTCTGTCTGTGTGTACGTATCTGTCTGTCTGTACGTATCTGTCTGTGTGTACGTATCTGTCTGTGTGTACGTATCTGTCTGTATGTATCTGTCTGTGTGTACGTATCTGTCTGTCTGTACGTATCTGTCTGTACGTATCTGTCTGTCTGTCTGTACGTATCTGTCTGTCTGTCTGTACGTATCTGTCTGTGTGTACGTATCTGTCTGTCTGTACGTATCTGTCTGTCTGTCTGTACGTATCTGTCTGTGTGTACGTATCTGTCTGTCTGTACGTATCTGTCTGTCTGTACGTATCTGTCTGTGTGTACGTATCTGTCTGTGTGTACGTATCTGTCTGTGTGTACGTATCTGTCTGTCTGTACGTATCTGTCTGTGTGTACGTATCTGTCTGTGTGTACGTATCTGTCTGTGTGTATCTGTCTGTGTGTACGTATCTGTCTGTGTGTACGTATCTGTCTGTCTGTGTGTACGTATCTGTCTGTCTGTGTGTACGTATCTGTCTGTCTGTCTGTACGTATCTGTCTGTCTGTCTGTACGTATCTGTCTGTGTGTACGTATCTGTCTGTGTGTACGTATCTGTCTGTGTGTACGTATCTGTCTGTGTGTACGTATCTGTCTGTGTGTACGTATCTGTCTGTGTGTACGTATCTGTCTGTCTGTACGTATCTGTCTGTACGTACCTTGTGTCTGTGTTCATCTCTCCATCTCTCTCCATCTCTTCTTTTATCCCTGTACATCTCTTCTCATGTGATCTTTTTTATCACTCTATTCTCAGGTGGGCCAGTTGTTAGGTGTTGTCATAGAGATGTGGGTGGATCGAATGGACAACATCACTCAGCCGGAGAGGAGGAAGCTGTCATCTCTCGCCTTACTGTCCCTCCTGCCCTCTGACAACAGGTGACCGACACACACACACACACACACACACACCTGGCAGAAAGACTTTCATGATTTAATGTAGAACTCATTTTCATGCCCTGACTCACTGATGCGCACGCACACACACACACACACACACACACCCACACACATACACACACACGCACTCGCGCACACACAGACACACAAACAGACACGCACACACACACAGAGAGTCCCGCGGTGGTCATGTTCTGGTCGGGTACCGTTGGCTGGAGCGTGACAGTAGACGCTGAGTTCTACTGCTGCAACAGGCAGAGCACTGATTGGTCTCACAGCTGAGTCTACACACACACACAGCTTCTCTCACAGTAATTACATCATTTGCCATGCGTGAACACACTGTTGCCTCTCACATTCACACACACACACACAGCTTCTCTCACAGTAATTACATCATTTGCCATGCGTGAACACACTGTTGCCTCTCACATTCACACACACACACACAGCTTCTCTCACAGTAATTACATCATTTGCCATGCGTGAACACACTGTTGCCTCTCACATTCACACACACACACACAGCTTCTCTCACAGTAATTACATCATTTGCCATGCGTGAACACACTGTTGCCTCTCACATTCACACACACACACACAGCTTCTCTCACAGTAATTACATCATTTGCCATGCGTGAACACACTGTTGCCTCTCACATTCACACACACACACACAGCTTCTCTCACAGTAATTACATCATTTGCCATGCGTGAACACACTGTTGCCTCTCACATTCACACACACACACACAGCTTCTCTCACAGTAATTACATCATTTGCCATGCGTGAACACACTGTTGCCTCTCACATTCACACACACACACACAGCTTCTCTCACAGTAATTACATCATTTGCCATGCGTGAACACACTGTTGCCTCTCACATTCACACACACACACACAGCTTCTCTCACAGTAATTACATCATTTGCCATGCGTGAACACACTGTTGCCTCTCACATTCACACACACACACAGCTTCTCTCACAGTAATTACATCATTTGCCATGCGTGAACACACTGTTGCCTCTCACATTCACACACACACACAGCTTCTCTCACAGTAATTACATCATTTGCCATGCGTGAACACACTGTTGCCTCTCACATTCACACACACACACACAGCTTCTCTCACAGTAATTACATCATTTGCCATGCGTGAACACACTGTTGCCTCTCACATTCACACACACACACAGCTTCTCTCACAGTAATTACATCATTTGCCATGCGTGAACACACTGTTGCCTCTCACATTCACACACACACACACAGCTTCTCTCACAGTAATTACATCATTTGCCATGCGTGAACACACTGTTGCCTCTCACATTCACACACACACACACAGCTTCTCTCACAGTAATTACATCATTTGCCATGCGTGAACACACTGTTGCACATTCACACACACACACACAGCTTTCTCACAGTAATTACATCATTTGCCATGCGTGAACACACTGTTGCCTCTCACATTCACACACACACACACAGCTTCTCTCACAGTAATTACATCATTTGCCATGCGTGAACACACTGTTGCCTCTCACATTCACACACACACACACAGCTTCTCTCACAGTAATTACATCATTTGCCATGCGTGAACACACTGTTGCCTCTCACATTCACACACACACACACAGCTTCTCTCACAGTAATTACATCATTTGCCATGCGTGAACACACTGTTGCCTCTCACATTCACACACACACACAGCTTCTCTCACAGTAATTACATCATTTGCCATGCGTGAACACACTGTTGCCTCTCACATTCACACACACACACACAGCTTCTCTCACAGTAATTACATCATTTGCCATGCGTGAACACACTGTTGCCTCTCACATTCACACACACACACAGCTTCTCTCACAGTAATTACATCATTTGCCATGCGTGAACACACTGTTGCCTCTCACATTCACACACACACACACAGCTTCTCTCACAGTAATTACATCATTTGCCATGCGTGAACACACTGTTGCCTCTCACATTCACACACACAGCTTCTCTCACAGTAATTACATCATTTGCCATGCGTGAACACACTGTTGCCTCTCACATTCACACACACAGCTTCTCTCACAGTAATTACATCATTTGCCATGCGTGAACACACTGTTGCCTCTCACATTCACACACACACACACAGCTTCTCTCACAGTAATTACATCATTTGCCATGCGTGAACACACTGTTGCCTCTCACATTCACACACACACACAGCTTCTCTCACAGTAATTACATCATTTGCCATGCGTGAACACACTGTTGCCTCTCACATTCACACACACACACAGCTTCTCTCACAGTAATTACATCATTTGCCATGCGTGAACACACTGTTGCCTCTCACATTCACACACACACACAGCTTCTCTCACAGTAATTACATCATTTGCCATGCGTGAACACACTGTTGCCTCTCACATTCACACACACACACAGCTTCTCTCACAGTAATTACATCATTTGCCATGCGTGAACACACTGTTGCCTCTCACATTCACACACACACACAGCTTCTCTCACAGTAATTACATCATTTGCCATGCGTGAACACACTGTTGCCTCTCACATTCACACACACACACACAGCTTCTCTCACAGTAATTACATCATTTGCCATGCGTGAACACACTGTTGCCTCTCACATTCACACACACACACAGCTTCTCTCACAGTAATTACATCATTTGCCATGCGTGAACACACTGTTGCCTTTCACATTCACACACACACACAGCTTCTCTCACAGTAATTACATCATTTGCCATGCGTGAACACACTGTTGCCTCTCACATTCACACACACACACACAGCTTCTCTCACAGTAATTACATCATTTGCCATGCGTGAACACACTGTTGCCTCTCACATTCACACACACACACACAGCTTCTCTCACAGTAATTACATCATTTGCCATGCGTGAACACACTGTTGCCTCTCACATTCACACACACACACACAGCTTCTCTCACAGTAATTACATCATTTGCCATGCGTGAACACACTGTTGCCTCTCACATTCACACACACACACACAGCTTCTCTCACAGTAATTACATCATTTGCCATGCGTGAACACACTGTTGCCTCTCACATTCACACACACACACACAGCTTCTCTCACAGTAATTACATCATTTGCCATGCGTGAACACACTGTTGCCTCTCACATTCACACACACACACACAGCTTCTCTCACAGTAATTACATCATTTGCCATGCGTGAACACACTGTTGCCTCTCACATTCACACACACACACAGCTTCTCTCACAGTAATTACATCATTTGCCATGCGTGAACACACTGTTGCCTCTCACATTCACACACACACACAGCTTCTCTCACAGTAATTACATCATTTGCCATGCGTGAACACACTGTTGCCTCTCACATTCACACACACACACACAGCTTCTCTCACAGTAATTACATCATTTGCCATGCGTGAACACACTGTTGCCTCTCACATTCACACACACACACAGCTTCTCTCACAGTAATTACATCATTTGCCATGCGTGAACACACTGTTGCCTCTCACATTCACACACACACACACAGCTTCTCTCACAGTAATTACATCATTTGCCATGCGTGAACACACTGTTGCCTCTCACATTCACACACACACACACAGCTTCTCTCACAGTAATTACATCATTTGCCATGCGTGAACACACTGTTGCCTCTCACATTCACACACACACACACAGCTTCTCTCACAGTAATTACATCATTTGCCATGCGTGAACACACTGTTGCCTCTCACATTCACACACACACACAGCTTCTCTCACAGTAATTACATCATTTGCCATGCGTGAACACACTGTTGCCTCTCACATTCACACACACACACAGCTTCTCTCACAGTAATTACATCATTTGCCATGCGTGAACACACTGTTGCCTCTCACATTCACACACACACACAGCTTCTCTCACAGTAATTACATCATTTGCCATGCGTGAACACACTGTTGCCTCTCACATTCACACACACACACACAGCTTCTCTCACAGTAATTACATCATTTGCCATGCGTGAACACACTGTTGCCTCTCACATTCACACACACACACACAGCTTCTCTCACAGTAATTACATCATTTGCCATGCGTGAACACACTGTTGCCTTTCACATTCACACACACACACAGCTTCTCTCACAGTAATTACATCATTTGCCATGCGTGAACACACTGTTGCCTCTCACATTCACACACACACACACAGCTTCTCTCACAGTAATTACATCATTTGCCATGCGTGAACACACTGTTGCCTCTCACATTCACACACACACACACAGCTTCTCTCACAGTAATTACATCATTTGCCATGCGTGAACACACTGTTGCCTCTCACATTCACACACACACACACGTCCCACCTGGTGCTGTGATGGTCCCTTGGCCCAGAGAACTGGTCACACCTGTTTTGTGTGTGTGCCTGAGTGTGTTCTCTGTGTGTGCCTGAGTGTGTTCTGTGTGTGTGCCTGAATGTGTTCTGTGTGTGTACGCGTCAGCACATTTGGTAAACATGGTCAGGGTCAGTCCAGGACAGCCCTGAAATCAAACCTTGTTGCTTCTTTCAACGATCAGTTAACCGGACTCCAGATGAGGACTTGGTGATGAGGACTTAGTGAGGTGTGAAGGAACTGGGTCTGGGTGTTTGGTTGGTTGGATAAGTCTCTGTATATAACGAATACGTCTCTGGAGTAAATGTTGTGTAATTGGTGCCAGACTGAATGAGAGTCGAGTTGCTAAGCACCTGTCTAAATATGTCACACCATAAGAAATGCCCCACTCCCAGGCTAATGATCGGTGTTTGGGCATATCGTTTGTCACCAAAAAAGTTGCCATTGTAACGATAATTTGAGTGTGTTTTTTTTATATAGTCAGGCCAACAGAGGATGAGCAGATTAAATACCTTGGCTTTTTTGTTTAGTCACTTAGCCGACTCTCTTATCCAGAGTCGGGCACTTTGTGGAGATTACAAATAATTGAACCTTGTGTAAATTGCCTGTTGTGTGAGATGTGGATTACAGCTTCTGCTTAGCCTGTAATTTAATGTAAATATCTAATAACAGTTGAGATAAATCCCTCTTAATATGCAATTATTCCACTGTTACATCCGGTTCTCCAGCACTCATATTTCTATGGTTTATTGTCTCTGTACAGCCTCTTTATGTCCTATGTTTTAGCTTAATGATGAGGTGGAGGACTTTTCTGTCACTGCCAAAATGTGAAATCTGTGTTCTGCTCTGGAGAGTGATCTAGCAGATGTTATCTATGGCACTTCACTTCCCTTTAATTGTCTTTAAAAAGTGAGCTTTCTGTAATCCCATCACTTTAACAAGCATTGTATTTAATGATCAGTATATTATGCTTTTAGGGACGGGTTGTAAGTGAACTCACCCAGTTTTAATTTGAAAGGACTTGTTCTCACCTCTTAGAAACATACGTCTCGTGGTCATCTGTGTTCTGTGTCTCTCCTGGTCATATCAGATACTCGTGGTCATCTGTGTTCTGTGTCTCTCCTGGTCATATCAGAGACTCGTGGTCATCTGTACTCTGCTGGTCATATCAGAGACTCGTGGTCATCTGTGTTCTGTGTCTCTCCTGGTCATATCAGATACTCATGTTCATCTGTGTTCTGTGTCTCTCCTGGTCATATCAGATACTCGTGGTCATCTGTGTTCTGTACTCTGCTGGTCATATCAGAGACTCGTGGTCATCTGTGTTCTGTGTCTCTCCTGGTCATATCAGAGACTCGTGGTCATCTGTGTTCTGTACTCTGCTGGTCATATCAGAGACTCGTGGTCATCTGTGTTCTGTGTCTCTCCTGGTCATATCAGAGACTCGTGGTCATCTGTGTTCTGTACTCTGCTGGTCATATCAGAGACTCGTGGTCATCTGTGTTCTGTGTCTCTCCTGGTCATATCAGAGACTCGTGGTCATCTGTGTTCTGTACTCTGCTGGTCATATCAGATACTCGTGGTCATCTGTGTTCTGTGTCTCTCCTGGTCATTTCAGAGACTCGTGGTCATCTGTGTTCTGTGTCTCTCCTGGTCATATCAGAGACCCGTGGTCATCTGTGTTCTGAACTCTGCTGGTCATATCAGATACTCGTGGTCATCTGTGTTCTGTGTCTCTCCTGGTCATTTCAGAGACTCGTGGTCATCGTTCTGCTGTTGCTTTTATTCCAAATATGTCTCAAAATGGAGATCGAAGCTGCGGACACGGGTAATTGATTGGGCGAAAAACGGCATTGAGTAAATTCTTTCTCCTCACACCAGAGGATGGCCGTACCATACGGTTTTATCTGGTGTTTATGTGAATAGGTCGACACCTATTGGGAATTAATCACCCACTCAGTGTTGAGCTGAGAGGAATCAGAACTGGCACAGGGCCATAAGAGATCTTTAATATGACGCCTGGCGTTTGCTTTGATCTGTTGCCATGGCGTCCAAGCTTGACGCTAATATCAGAAGAGTCAGGTTGGCGAGCTCGTTAAACGAGAACATTTCTATTAGGGCGCATGACGGGGAGTTGGGGAATATGTGAGGATGTGTCTGTACTGTATGTGTAAGGATGTGTCTGTAGTCTGTACTGTACATGTGAGGATGTGTCTGTACTGTATATGTGAGGATGTGTCTGTACTGTATATGTGAGGATGTGTCTGTACTGTATATGTGAGGATGTGTCTGTACTGTATATGTGAGGATGTGTCTGTACTGTATATGTGAGGATGTGTCTGTACTGTATATGTGAGGATGTGTCTGTAGTGTATATGTGAGGATGTGTCTGTACTGTACATGTGAGGATGTGTCTGTAGTGTATATGTGAGGATGTGTCTGTAGTGTATATGTGAGGATGTGTCTGTAGTGTATATGTGAGGATGTGTCTGTACTGTACATGTGAGGATGTGTCTGTACTGTATATGTGAGGATGTGTCTGTACTGTGTCTGTACTGTATATGTGAGGATTTGTCTGTACTGTATATGTGAGGATGTGTCTGTAGTGTATATGTGAGGATGTGTCTGTAGTGTATATGTGAGGATGTGTCTGTACTGTACATGTGAGGATGTGTCTGTACTGTACATGTGAGGATGTGTCTGTACTGTATATGTGAGGATGTGTCTGTACTGTATATGTGAGGATGTGTCTGTACTGTATATGTGAGGATGTGTCTGTACTGTATATGTGAGGATGTGTCTGTACTGTACATGTGAGGATGTGTCTGTACTGTATATGTGAGGATGTGTCTGTACTGTACATGTGAGGATGTGTCTGTACTGTATATGTGAGGATGTGTCTGTACTGTATATGTGAGGATGTGTCTGTACTGTATATGTGAGGATGTGTCTGTACTGTATATGTGAGGATGTGTCTGTAGTGTATATGTGAGGATGTGTCTGTACTGTACATGTGAGGATGTGTCTGTACTGTATATGTGAGGATGTGTCTGTACTGTATATGTGAGGATGTGTCTGTACTGTATATGTGAGGATGTGTCTGTACTGTATATGTGAGGATGTGTCTGTACTGTATATGTGAGGATGTGTCTGTACTGTATATGTGAGGATGTGTCTGTAGTGTATATGTGAGGATGTGTCTGTACTGTACATGTGAGGATGTGTCTGTACTGTACATGTGAGGATGTGTCTGTACTGTATGTGAGGATGTGTCTGTACTGTATATGTGAGGATGTGTCTGTACTGTATATGTGAGGATGTGTCTGTACTGTATATGTGAGGATGTGTCTGTACTGTATATGTGAGGATGTGTCTGTACTGTATATGTGAGGATGTGTCTGTACTGTACATGTGAGGATGTGTCTACTGTTTGTGAGGATTTTTTTTAAATATTTGCTTGAATCAGTGGTGGTGTTAATGTGATTTGAGGAATGTGTGTACAGACATGAAGGTATATTGTGTGTTACAGACAGATCTGTGCTGTAGTACAATCAGAAACACACTGTCAGCTGAGAATTCACTACAATGTGCTTATCTGGGTATATCTACCACAATCTGACACTTGTTGTGAGTAGGAGAAATCTGTCCAAGTCTGATGTTTATATACTGATGTTTGTTATCTATATAGATTTTTCCAAACCAGATAGCATGTGTGAAATACAATAAATGGAATGATTGAATTGTTGCCCTAAACACGGAGTCGTGTTGGATTCTCTATGCAGAGTTGAAGTCTCTATGCAGGTAATCCTATCTGACAATTAAAATCCAGGTAGATGACTTTAGAAAAACAAGCCCCTGGAGAATATGTCCTGTTGGACTGTCAGATATAGAGTTTTCTCTGTTTTATTATTAATTTAAAACTGACTGGATACTGTTCACCTAAACATGCAACTGCCCTCACTAATATTTTCATATTTCCTCCTCCTCTTACTGCTCACATGACCAACCTCCACAGTCAATCAATGTTATTTTATAAAGCCCTTTTTACAACAAAGTTCTCACAAAGTGCTTTTACAAACACCCAGTCTGAATCTGATAGAGCACACAGCAACAAGTTGATGCAAGTTGTGTTTGGCTCCTATAAAAGTGATCACCTTTCTCATCAGTGTTCTGGGAGACCTGTTAGTCGTCCGGCTCTGTTAGTCGTCCGGCTCCGTTAGTCGTCCGGCTCCGTTAGTCGTCCGGCTCCGTTAGTCGTCCGGCTCCGTTAGTCGTCCGGCTCCGTTAGTCGTCCGGCTCCGTTAGTCGTCCGGCTCCGTTCGTTTTTATAGATCTAAATGAGGTGTTGCTGGTGGGCGTGGTTGGGGTGTGGCTATGGGGTGTGGCTATGGGGTGTGGCTATGGGGTGTGGCTAGGCATACAGTGACCGTGGCCCTGTTACTTCACAAAATGTAATGATTATAGGCCAACCTCTATCTTAATCATTTTTTACCAATTCACCAAATTCTACAACTATATGTTTTTTTTAGCTAATTTACTCAAATCGAAATAAAAAGTCTGATAAAGCTTAATATGGCGTGGGCAGCTACCTACTCTTCTGCCCAAGAGGCTAAGAATGCTTTTCTTAAGGGTGATTCTGATATCCCACTTCGCTCTTATGTACCGTATTCCTTTAAAAATGCACACATTTCATACCAAGTAATGTATGGCCTTCAATTAATTTTGTTCTTGTGTGGGCTGATAAAATATTTAGGGGTTCTCCTGCAGAAAATTCTTTGCATAACAAACTCTGGTGAATGTTCTATTGGATGTTTATTAGATTGCATCTTTCATCAACTGAATTGTGGCGTTCGTTAGCCCTGTTGCTTTTCATCACAATAAAGGAATGTTTTTGGGGATTATTGGCTCAATCTCTGCTTCTGGAACGTTCTTTTTCTTCACTCCTACCCCACCCAGGTCGTTTTCTCCAAGATAGTACCCATGGTTACCGCGCTAAATACAGTAGTAACCCAATTTTATCACCCACTGACACAGCTGTCAAATAAAGAGCTCCCAGTGGGCTTGTTCCCATCTTATTTGAATAGATATTGAATCTTAAAACAATCACGGTACTCTGGCAAATGTCAACACCAATGTGTCTCGTGAAAAGGTCGGTAGTCCTCCTGTAAACTAGGGTTCCATTGAGCTGGTGTGTAAAACCATTTGGGAGCTGTTACAAAGTCATTAATGATATGATTAATGAATCATTTCCTTGTGGATGCTCTTGTGAAGGACCACCTCTCCATATATATGTGAAGTGTTGGCACCTGGGCGCTTTCTTTCACTAACTCACATTTATTTAAAAATAATTGGTTTGACCGAGGTCGTTGGTCGGCTCGGTTCTTTAATTCACCGCTAATATTATGGAGACGATCATTTTCATTTGACTGACCTAATAACATTTTGCGAGAAAAAAAGTGATTTAGTAGTAAATCTTTGGCCAATATAATTAATTGAAGTTCTGGTTGGCTGGTGAACACGCTCTCATTGGTCAGATGCCTGTAAGCTCAGTTCTGGTTGGCTGGTGAACACGCTCTCATTGGTCAGATGCCTGTAAGCTCAGTTCTGGTTGGCTGGTGAACACGCTCTCATTGGTCAGATGCCTGTAAG
The DNA here is from genome assembly GCA_029465975.1 of Dallia pectoralis. Taxonomy (NCBI): domain Eukaryota; kingdom Metazoa; phylum Chordata; class Actinopteri; order Esociformes; family Umbridae; genus Dallia; species Dallia pectoralis. Next base: position 1,094,034 of record CM055750.1, on the reverse strand, counting down.
CTCAGTTCTGGTTGGCTGGTGAACACGCTGTCATTGGTCAGATGCCTGTAAGCTCAGTTCTGGTTGGCTGGTGAACACGCTCTCATTGGTCAGATGCCTGTAAGCTCAGTTCTGGTTGGCTGGTGAACACGCTGTCATTGGTCAGATGCCTGTAAGCTCAGTTCTGGTTGGCTGGTGAATAGCGGACCTATTTTTATCCTGAGACTCTTTTAAACCTGCTGGGGATGAAGGTCGGCCATCATTGAAATTTGGAAACATATTTATTACATTTTTTATCTTTCTATTAAAACTGGATGACTGTTTTCTTCTTATTTTTTGGATATGTTTACCATAGAACAGTTGTTATGGGATTAGTGTCTCATTCTGCAAATTATATGTTTGACTTGTAATCTAACATGTATTTGCCAGAAAAAAATAATTAAATGAATATCATTGGTGTTATCAGTTCTACTTTGAGTCAGAGAAATTCCCATTTACAGAGTTATTGTCCATGTTCTCTATTCATGTTGTATCTGCGGTGAACATATTTTCTGATTTCTGATTTAACTGCACCCATCTCTAGCACATATTTTCTGATTTCTGATTTAACTGCACCCATCTCTAGCACATATTTTCTGATTTCTGATTTAACTGCACCCATCTCTAGCACATATTTTCTGATTTCTGATTTAACTGCACCCATCTCTAGCACATATTTTCTGATTTCTGATTTAACTGCACCCATCTCTAGCACATATTTTCTGATTTCTGATTTAACTGCACCCATCTCTAGCACATATTTTCTGATTTCTGATTTAACTGCACCCATCTCTAGCACATATTTTCTGATTTCTGATTTAACTGCACCCATCTCTAGCACATATTTTCTGATTTCTGATTTAACTGCACCCATCTCTAGCACATATTTTCTGATTTCTGATTTAACTGCACCCATCTCTAGCACATATTTTCTGATTTCTGATTTAACTGCACCCATCTCTAGCACATATTTTCCCTCCAGCCAAACTGAACTTATATCACACCAACTGGAATGCAATCGACTTGCCCACAAATCAAATGTTTGAAATTCATAGCCTCTGTCATGTGACTAGCTAGCTTTGATAGCCACAGTTGACTGCTGATTGTCTGCTAGCGATGTGTGGTTCCATGATCGTGTGTTTATAACCAAGGTCTATACCTGTAATGTCAAATGGATCTTTATAACCAAGGTCTATACCTGTAATGTCAAATAGATCTTTATAACCAAGGTCTATACCTGTAATGTCAAATAGATCTTTATAACCAAGGTCTATACCTGTAATGTTAAATAGATCTTTATAACCAAGGCCTATACCTGTAATGTTAAATAGATCTTTATAACCAAGGTCTATACCTGTAATGTCAAATTGATCTTTATAACCAAGGTCTATACCTGTAATGTCAAATGGATCTTTATAACCAAGGTCTATACCTGTAATGTCAAATAGATCTTTATAACCAAGGTCTATACCTGTAATGTCAAATGGATCTTTATAACCAAGGTCTATACCTGTAATGTCAAATGGATCTTTATAACCAAGGTCTATACCTGTAATGTCAAATAGATCTTTATAACCAAGGTCTATAAGTTTATTTTATTACCTCAGAATTTGTGCCTCAGGTAAAGCTAGCAGCAAGTCATTTCACCCAATAGGTTTACAGGTAAAGCTAGCAGCAAGTCATTTCACCCAATAGGTTTACAGGTAAAGCTAGCAGCACGCCAACAACAGGTTTACATTTCAGGTCATGGTTTGGGAGTGAAAGCCTCATGTCTTCAGACTGTTCAGCCTGCTCTCCTTACTTGAGGCAATTTGCCTTCTTCCAGATTGTGCTCTTAGCAATTGAACCATAGATAATAGCCTCTGTTGTAATGACCCAGTAAAATGTGTTGACAGTGCCAGGTCGTTACGAGGCGCTTTTTCCATTCCCGTTCATGCATTTGCTTCAGTCGTTTATTGTCTGGGGATTGACTGCGGTTTGCTTATGGGTTGTTATGCCTGCTGTCTTTTGGGTCGTTAGAAACCAAAGTAGCAGAGTGAAATGAACAGAACAACCGGAAACCACACAGCCACAGAATACCACGACTCCTCACAGGCTGTGAAGTTTTCTGTTGCTGCCTCTTTTCTGGGATGAGATATGGCAACAGGGAGGGGCCTATCTGGCAGGTGGTGGGAGTTTCCCAGGGAGGGGCCTATCTGGCAGGTGGTGGGAGTTTCCCTGGGAGGGGCCTATCTGGCAGGTGGTGGGAGTTTCCCTGGGAGGGGCCTATCTGGCAGGTGGTGGGAGTTTCCCAGGGAGGGGCCTATCTGGCAGGTGGTGGGAGTTTCCCTGGGAGGGGCCTATCTGGCAGGTGGTGGGAGTTTCCCAGGGAGGGGCCTATCTGGCAGGTGGTGGGAGTTTCCCTGGGAGGGGCCTATCTGGAACGTGTGGTTCCCTCTTTATAACAGTTGTTTATGTCCTGGAAGATCCTGACGGACACCTTGACAGACGGATGGAGTGGGAGTGAATCTGAAAAGAGTGGGAACGTGACCAGAGATTTGAAGAGTGAGAATGACTGGGGTGTAGGGGTAGGGGGTTGTGTAGGGGTCTGTGTAGGGGTGGGGGTGAATGGGGAGGGGGCTGTAAGACAGACAGGACCCACGAGGTGAGTAATGAGGAAATGGAAGTTGCTATGCCAGAGGCGATAAATGCTAGACACTAACACAGCCTGTGACAGAAGGCTGAGGAGATCTCCAATGGGTTCTCAGCATGGATTTCACTGTAGCCTTACTCTGATTCACATTAAGACCAGGCTGACTGAGCCAGCTCACAGACACACACACACACACACACACACACACACACACTAGAACTCTATTCTCACCTGGGGAACACATAACTGACACACACACTAGAACTCTAGAACACTAGAACTAGAACTTCTTGAGTTTG